>CM034354.1:110770479-110848458 GCA_019925275.1 Mytilus edulis | reverse complement strand
AAATAAAATGTAAGCCCAAATTAGCGGCCCAAGAAACCCAAATTAGTAGTTTAATTAACCACAAAGGTAAAAGAAATATTTTATAATGATTATCTTTTTTGCAAAACATAATACCCAGACGGGTTATTAAAATGCAAACATAATTTATGCATATAACTACGACGATGTGGTATGCTACGGATCGATAACGAAGCAGTACAGAAACAAACATGTATATAGATACATGTACAGTTTCGATCAAATTCTGTCGATCTGCGTGCTGTCATTTGAAAGACCTATATATATATATATATATATACAACTCGTCTAAACATCAACCCAACAATGTTAGATCTGTAAATTTATATATATATTATAGTTGTTAATGTCTGTGTCATTTTGGTCTTTTGTGGATAGTTGTCTCATTGGCAATCATACCATATCTTCTTTTTTATAATTCCTCTTTATTTTCAAGGAATCCCTATTGCCAGTAAGATTTTATTGAAATATTAATGTTTATTATATAGATATCAAATAAATAGACATTTCAAAAAAGTTTTCCCAAAAAGGACCTTTAATTTTGAATTTAATTTGTTCGTTTTTTGGAGGAGATGTCAGCCATTGAGACTCCATATACCTGCAGTGGCGGATCCATAATTTTTCATTAGGGGGGTTGGGGGTGCTGACTGACTCAAGGGGGGGCTCTAATCATGCTTCAGTGATTTCATATATAATCATCTTTTTTTTCTCTCCAGGAAACGGGGGTCCCGGCCGCCAAACCCCCCCCCCCCCCCCTCGGATCCGCCTTTGACCTGTCCCTTTTCAAATATTTTTTATTTAAACATGATATATACCCATGTATATTTCCAGATATTTATATAACAAAATGGAGATCTAAACCTATATATTTATCTGTACATTACCACTCCCTCTTAAAACATGCTTAGCGACAATTGCAAATTCTTACTAAGATGTCAAATTGGTGCAAATTTCAAAATACTGCCGGAAACATCTGACACATTTACAAATGTGGTTTTAACCGCAACACAATAAATATATATAATTGCATCAGACACTTAATTAGAAATAACCCTGACCGTTTTAAATTTCCCACCCTTTTCATATTTTAATGAAGCTTGAAAGACTTATTCAAGCTATCCCTATAATGCATTAAGTTCCATGATAAGAATAAGGAATTTAACTAGCGGATCCAGAAATGATATACGTGGGGACCCACTGACTGCCTAAGAGGGGTCCGCTCTGGTCATGCTTCAGTGAAAATCAACCAATTTTTCACATAAACCCGGGGCGGGGGAGCTCCCTGGTCCCCCTTCTAAATTTTAAACGTCCTCTTTTATAATTTTGACAAGTCCTCCCAAAAACTACAGTTAAATATGCTTTTCGAGAGTTTTTATTGTAGCAGGCTATTATTAATACGACTAAACTTTTATCTTCCAAAGTTAATCATTCAATTTTTGAATGTTGACCTTGCTATAGAAATTTTATAATTAAAAAAAACAAGTTGTGCACATTAACAACACTCCAGTCTGAACACTCTTAATTATCTAGTGAAACTGTCAAGGCAACTTATCAGTAACTACATAACTTCAAACTAACATGTAATTTATATCAACCCCATGCAACTAGGTACACAGCTGCATTCAATGAAACATGATCAGAGATAAAAATAGATGTAAATTCTGAATCAGATCCTTTGAGTTTCTATTCGATAAAACATATAAACGGGGAAAAAAAAGGGGGGGGGGGTATTAGAAGAAAATTATCTTTAATTTCAAATAAACTGATGTATTCAAATTGGGACCATAACAATCAAATTCCAATATAACGATATCAGCTGCAGTGATTGCTCATCATTTGCACCTATCAGATCTGCATTTCTATTGCATCGAATTTTTTTTATTACATTTTCGTCGAATTTGTGTTTCATTTGCGCTGTCTGTGTACGTGTAAATTACAGGTCGTTTTGATCATTATAAATCTCTTTCGTTAACCAGTACATTAGTTTTGAATTGTCAATCATAACATGTATATAACTGGTGTAACATACTCAAAGAGGGGAGGGGGTGAAAGTAGGCTTCCGAGCAGGATTATAAAAAGGAAGATGTGTAATGGTTGCCAATGAAATAACTCTCCACAAAAGACAAAAAAATGACACAGAAATTAACAACTATGGGTCACCGTACGGCCTTCAACAATGAGCATAATTAGCTATAAAAGGTCCCTATATGACAATCACGGTAAAACAATTTAAACGAGAAAACTAACGGCTTAATTTGTGTACAATAAATGAACGAAAAACAAATATGAAACACATAAACAAACGACGACCACTGAATAACAGGCGCCTGGCTTGGGACAGGCACATACATAAATAATGTGGTGGGGTTAAGCGTGTTAGCGGGATCCCAACCCTCGCCATAACTTTGGACAATGGTAAAACTGTACAAATTAAGAACGAATTTAGTCAATTTTAAAAATTACTAGTTAAAGATAAAAGCACTCTGTTTACATCCATGAAAATTTGCACCGTTATTTTACAGTTTTCTACGCGTGCAGCTGACAAGCTATGAGACGGCTAACTTGAAGTTCAACATATATAAGTACAACATCTAAGAATGCATGAAATTGTCATCAGACGGATTTGAGCGTCAGACATAATGTCAAACGTGAACCAGTCCTCGATTTCATGAGGGAAGGAATGGTCACCGAAAAACTGCGATACCCATAAACCAATATCACTTGAGTTTTCTCTATACTGACCCCCCCCCCCCCCCCCCACACACACACAACAGTTATTTCTGCTCCAGATAAAAACGGCAACAGCCTATTTGCAGGGAAGAACAATTATTATGACAATTCATAACATATGCATATAAATGGCGAGCAGAAGAGGTTTATTTTAATACTAAAAAACATAACATCCACAAGAAATTTACATGAACACAATCGGCGCAAAAGAAAGATCGAACATTTTAAAAAATGTCTTACGCCCATCATCAGCAATGGTTCCGACGAGTTTGAAAATCTGGTCCGATCAGCTTTTTTAAAATGTGTTGAAGCTTCAGAAATACGGAAAAATTTTACAAAAAAATTGCATTGTAAATAAAATCATCATAGATACAAGAATTTATGCCAGGCGCGCGTTTCGTATAAAAAAGACTCATCAATCCGAATAAAAAAAAAGTTAAGGCCAAATAAAGTACAAAGTTGAAGAGCATTGGGTACCAAAGCGCTCTCACGACGACAATTTTGACAGATATTTATAAAAAATATATTAAATGTCTATATTATATGAGCAATGTCTAGTACTAGTTCTAAGTTCAATACTGGTCCCTTTTCTTTTACCGTCTGAGCCATTACGGCATTATTAACGATTCATCTCTGATATAAGTTTGATTCACAATTGACAAGAATTTTACATGAAAGGGCTAACAAACCAGGTGGCTAGACAGAAACACGGACACGTTCGGACGCCCATAGAAAAGTTATATGTCCACCGCAACGCATGTCGCGTAGGGTGATACATTTAAGAATTATGAAGAAGAACAGTGCTGACTGCCAAGCTTCTCGCCAAAATATATATAAGAGCGATATTATTGACAAGATTACTGATAAGAACTTTTTTTTACATGCATGTACTAATTTCCGAAGTTTACAAAAATGAAATCCGATCGTCATCCCGTTCACAAAAACATAAATGTTATATCATACCGCCTATACATGATTATCACACAGTCATGTCCCATGGCGAACAAGGTGGGTTCAAATAACATAAGAAGTGATTTTTTTTATTATTATTTAACTTATATGTGTTAACGTCATGTTTCTAAAAATTTGGGTGAATGAAAGAAATAATAATTGGCAAAAATGAAAAGATGTTCAACGAATGATTAAGAAAGACTATGGCAATTCAGATTTAAATGAATAAAGTATAAAATTATAACATCCTTTTTAGGAACTACATATGCATGCAGAAGATCCCTCCCCAGCCTCCTTCTGACACCACTGAATAAAACAACATAGGTTTGCATACATTTCATTTAGCAAAAAGCAATACAAAAGTAAAACGTAAATTATGTTAGTCTATAAGACACGTTTAATTACCCAAGCTATATATAATAGTTGATTTCTAATTTGAAGTCCAATTATTAGTAATACTAGTAATGTATATGAATATATATTTGGAAAAAAAAATCCTATATACTGTATATATATATATATATATAAAAGAAGATGTGGCATGAATGCCAACGAGACAACTCTCAACAAGAGACCAAAATGACACAGAAATTAACAAATATAGGTTACCCTACGGCCTTCAGCAATGAGCGAAGCCAATACCGCTTAGTAAGCAATAAAAGGCCCCGAAATGACAATGTAAAACAACAAACGAGAAAACGGCCTTATTTATATAGTAAAGTGTTTCAGTTGCAACTCAAAAACTTTACGAGGTGATAATAGAATTGAGAAAGGAAATGGTGAATGTGTCAAAGCGACAACCACCCGACCATGCATAGAGCAGACAACAGCCGAAGGTAACCAATGGGTCTTCAATGTAGCGATAATTCCCGCACCCGTAGGTGTCCTTCAGCTGACCCATAAAAATATGCATACTAGTACAGTGATAATAGACGTCATATATATATATATATATATATACTAAACTCCGAATTATATACAAGAAACTAAAATCAAAAATCATACAAGACAAACAAATAAAGGCCAGAGGCTCCTAACTTGGGACAGGCGCAAAATTGCATAGTCAGACAAACCAATCTATAGCTGGACGAACAAACGAACAGGTAGACGAACGAACCTGTAGGCGATAAATTAATATACCCTACGATGAAAGTGGGGTCATAAAAATCAAAACCTCATAGTGATCAATTTGTTTAAACATTTCTCTTCAGTTTTTTAGATTTCTTAAACCGTTCTAAATTTGAGTCTCTGAATTGAAAGTTAATTTTTCAGGGATCCGATTGTTGCTTTCTGCCAAATTCGGTTTTTTGTTTTGTTCTCGATTTCACATATTCTAGGATATTGTTTCACATTTTGTCACATCGGGACATTTTATAAATTATTACGTATATATATATACTAGTACACTTCGCATGTGTTGGTTGATTGTCGAAGGTTGTACGTCGAGCTCGTTGATTTATTCGACGGGTGCATGGATAGTTACAATACATGTGTCGGATCGGCAATTATACAACTTTTTCTGTTATTTCCGTATTTTGCGTGGAATTCTCGCCGCGTCGAAGACCCATTGGATGCCTTCGGCTATTGTCGTTGTCAATTTTACATATTCCCCATTTCCATTCTCAATTATGAATTCCAGATTTCAGCAGAACTGGGAACATGATAAGTTACTCTCGTTTTTCTATTTTATTTTCGTCTCAATTTTTACCCGACGCTGAATATAGTAAGCTTTGTCATAGGCGAATTAATCCAGGGGGGAGGGGTCTCCCTTTCGTGGGATTTTTTTTTTTTTTATTATATAGTATATAGGGAATCACTAAAGCATGACTGGAGAGACCCCCCACCCCACTTAAGGTCAGTCCCCCCCTGAAAAGTTCTGGATCCGCCACTTTTTGTCTTATCCAATATTATACTCTAAATTTTTAACTGTCAAAACTATAAATAACTCTTCCGTTTAAAATTCAAAATACATGAATCGTCCATCAACAATTTGAAACACTTTAATTCTTTTCTTGTATGTTTGGGAAAGCCGCTAAGACTTCACGAACCGTTCCCTTTTCATTCATTGTGCACACCAGACCAGAATATATGTATACCCTGTCATATAATTGTTTTAAAAAAAAATATATTGCCATTCATTCTAAAAACGAAGCTGAACTTTTAAGAATCATTTTTACAACTTATTTTCAATAGCTGCAAATGTTAAATAACACCAAGATTAAAAGCGCCAACTTTTTATGTTTTATAATAGAAAGATAATATATATATATATATATATATGTTAACTTGTTACATTTGCAAATGGGGTAAATAAACTCATCATAAATACTAGGATTGAAATTTTACATTTACGACGGACGGGTATGTCGTTTACAAAAGACTCATCAATGATCCTCGAGTAAAATGTGTGAATAAGGTAAAATGAAACTGACCATTTAACTTCAAAAAAGGCGAAGCGCAAACATTTTTTTAGTTTTTCAACGCTATCTTCTTCACCACAATATGTGTCTTCATCAAAATTGGAAATGATAATATTTTTTAAAGAAAAATCTTTACCTTCGTCGCATTATACTATTAACAAATTCGAAATATACTGCTTAACAAAAAAGTTATTTACAAGTCAAATTTATCTTAATTTCTGTCCAGTTTTTCCATTTTCAAGTATCACGCATTATGGTTCACTTTCTTTCGTGTAATAATTAGATCACTTGTATACTTCTATTAACACACACAATAGGTGTTGTTTATTTGTTAAAATATATGATTAAAATATGTGCTGCTGAACTTATTTTACCCAGTATAGTATAATAGACTAGTATTTCCAAGACAAATTTATATATTGTTTAATTTTCTGTGGTGTTTGATAATGACCCAGTGACCTACAACTTTTATAATAGATAAACCACATGTTGTGCACATTGGCAACGCTTCTGAATCAGTATAAAAAGTATGAATTATTTGTTAAACTAGTGTAAAATGTGGTGTGGAATAATCGGTAAAGGCAAAAATATCCGGCTATTTAAATTGACCCGATAAGCTAACATGATTTTGAAATGATTTTGGAAATATTACACTTAATCCAAGTTTACAATTTTTCATTATGTATATTTTTTGTTTTTGTTTGTTTTGCAAATATAGAATTATTATGTTGAATATTGTAATGAGAAAACCTTAAATAATCCATTTTTTTTTCTTTTACTGAAAAAAACAAATGGGATTACTAAACCATCATAGCACAACCAAGTAAAAAAGTGTCCATTAATTTATACTAAAATTATAAGATCATAGAACATTCACATTCCGTCAAAATGAAGATAAATAAAAAAAAATCGTTAAGGAGGAGTAGGCGTTGTTTATGTTGTGCACATGGAATGAATAATTCCCCTATTCAATCCTTCTTCTGGCCAATTATTTGAAAAAGGGGGCATTTGATTACTGTTACCCTAGCTTGCATGCCCTTCAACATAATACATCCCCCAAAGAATATAGATTGCATATTCATATAAGTCTGAAAATCAAACCTAATAGAGTTACGGAATCAGATGTTTAGGCTGACATTTTTTGTTGTCAATTTACATTTGCTCAGGTCTGTCTACATGTTCACCAGTTTTTGAATCATCCACTAGTCTGGGTTTTTTTTACTTTCACAAGTCTCTCTTACATGCCGAGAAATCCTAGCTAAAAATTCCGGTGGACCTCCTACGGCACCCATAAGTAGATACAGATTTAATTTCATTCATCAAATTAGTTTATGACCTTTATGTGCGTCTCGCTAAGAACACGACCATATACCAAATGGTCAATATTAATCATCCATGTAATTTGCTCTATGTGATATTTGCAGAATTTCAACGGAGGCAATTTCTTGGCATGGACCCCTTGTCTGTCTATATGATCCTCAACAGTCTGACTATGCGTCCACAAGTCTCTGCGTTTTCACCGGTCTTTATGTGTCCGTCAGTCTATCTCCGTGTTTACAAGTCTATCTACATGTTTTTCCCGCCAGGTTACGTTTCTACTAGCAGTTTGTCTCCATGTTCTACACGTCCATCAGTCTGCTTATGTATATACCAGTCTGGCTACAAATTTACAAGAATATCATTTGCATCATTTACTAAGCCTGTCTGGATATGTCGTCTGTTGGATTTGCTTGAATCTCAAATTCTGAAGATGATGATATATCTCATAGTAAAGTCGTTAATACAATAATGTACCAGTACTTCAGGGACGACATAAAAAATCAATAAAGGATAAAAAAAAAAAAAAAAAACTTAATTCAAATAGTTAGGAAGTGGGGGTCAAATTGCTGCAAGTTTTGTATAAATTGTCATCGATTTTACATACAATGTATATTCTTATTGGTCAATAATTTTTTCCCAAATTAAGTTAAGAGGGGTGGGGGAGGATGTTGGGGGGTCAGTGAAAAAACTATATGAATTAAGTTTTCATCCATCATTGAACTTTTGATGTCGTCTCTTAGTTTCCATCTCCATGCAGGACTCGAGTTCTGATAAATAATCTATAACAGTTAAAGATTCATCTATACAGTACGTTCTTCTGAAATTTAAGTCAGTCTTCTCGGTCAGAAGCAAAGGAATGTCCGATTAGCGCTGCTGGATTTGCCAGGGGCAAGTGGAGGACGAGTAGATATCGACACGCTTATTTCAGTTATTCGACGAAGAATTTCAACACATATCTCGTTTAACACCAACATTGCACAATAATGTACGTCAACATGGAGTCAGTAACTGAGGTAACATTAAAATAATTTAGAGTCAATATC
The DNA here is from genome assembly GCA_019925275.1 of Mytilus edulis. NCBI lineage: Eukaryota > Metazoa > Mollusca > Bivalvia > Mytilida > Mytilidae > Mytilus > Mytilus edulis. Next base: position 110,839,976 of record CM034354.1, on the reverse strand, counting down.
TTGGATAATTCTGATTTCTGTATACAGTTTATAATACACATATCACTGTCATGAATCACGGTTTTTTTTTATAGTAAAAGGCTCTTACTATTATCGGAACTTTGGGATAGGACAATTTCTTTCCCTTCCCCCTTTTTTTCAATGTTCGTTATTATTTTGTCTCTCTTTAGTAATATATCCGTAAACGCTGTCAATAGTAAACTAGGAATAGATAGTAAATAAAAAACCAATTATTTTGTAGTGTATTTATGTTCTAATGACACAAACAGACGCGAAAAAAAATAATAATAGAAAACGTCGGAAAAAATAACAGATTTTGGAAAAAAGGGTAGGAAAAAAATGTCCTGACCCCAAATACCTATGCCCACTATTAAAGCAATAATTTGAAGAATATATATTAAGGGTTAAACAAATGTGTGATTATAATGAGTCCAGGTAACTCGATCAACTTGATTTATGTATGAAAAATTATATTTATTATCTGGTGATGTCCCGCGGTTTTTTGTAATGTTGTTAGTGTAAGTTAAGACCAAAACGTATACCAGGAAAATACTTTATTATCTGTACTAGTTAATTTCTGAAGATCATATTTCTGTCATGTATTCTGTAATTCACATCCTTTAAACACTTATAATAGCGTATATTATCTCAATCTATCAATTAGGATACATTATTTTATTTGGCTTACTAATATATTACTGGTATTTAGTGCGACCGTGCACCTTTCGGTTGCCTCGAGTGTTTTCTATATTGCAATGTTTTACTCGTCATGTTGCGGGATTTTCAAATCTGAAAAGAAGAACAGCACGATTTTCGATTTGGTGACCGTATTACTTATAGATATTTATACATTACATAACCCTACACAATCAATTTACTTTTTATGATTATTCTGATATGCATGCGCAATATATTTTATTCCCAAAACCTTAAGTTATAAAAAGGAGGTGACAGGGTCAGGGCGTTGACGTGCAAACCCAATTATTTAAAGATTATTGGATAGTTTGCTTGTTCTATAGGTACATGTACCTAACTTATCAGGTGACAATACAAGTTGTACCCTTGATATTGGTATACATTCAAATTCTTAGTGATATATAAATAAGAAGATGTGGTATGATTGCCATTATGGGCTTTGCTCATTGTTGAAGTCTGTACGGTGACCTATAGTTGTAAATGTCTGTGTCATTTTAGTCTCTTGGGTCAATGAGACAACTGTCCACAAGAGACCAAAATGTCCAATGAGACAACTGTCCACAAGAGACCAAAATGACACAGACATTAACAACTATAGGTCACCGTACGGCCTTCAACAATGAGCAAAGCCCATACCGCATAGTCAGCTAAAAGGTCCTGATATGACAATGTAAAACAATTTAAATGAGAAAACTAAGATATGTACATTATTTATGCTTTATACATGGTATATGAAGATTAAAAAGATTAAAGTAAACAATGTTGTACATGTATGTTTCTAAAATATAAGCTATCCACAAATGACCAACTGATGTCAATGCAATTACTAGCCCCACACATCATACATACATGTAGGTCACCATACTTCCTTCATTTATATTATAATTATTGCTTTTTATATACAAAAATGTACATATTACTACATTTCAGCGACTCGAAGTTTAAAATGCATTGATATAACAGAATTTAAACTTAATATTATATTTGTATGAACATCATGATGAATATTTACACTATCTCAAAGAGTTTTTATTTTACTTAGCTAATACAGATGATGATGGATTCCCAAACAGAAATCTTCATGACTGATCAAGGTGAAAAAATTGAAGAATTGCATCAATTGTTACAGAGAATCGATTTGCAAGCAGAAACAGGTGCTCAAAGATAAGGGAATACAACAGCCATACATGCTCCTTCACATGTAAAGGTAAATATTTTATATATAAAATTGTCTACATTTTCTGAATTTATGATTTTTAAAAATCTTTCAAAAGATATAAATGTACATTGTAAGTCTGACATGTAATTCAAATCAAGACATGCCATTGTCTTTGATAAAAGATAGAGTTACATGTATGCCTTTTTAGTGTTATCAGCTTATATACTTGCTTATCCTTGTTAAAATCTATAAATATACCTCATATGACATGTATGTTGAAAGGTCTGTCAGAATATATACATATATATACATGTAATCATCATGATCATAATGTTTCAAATAGCCAAATATTGTAATTAATTTTTGGGGCCCTTTATAGCTATTTGTTGGGTGTGAGCCAAGGCTCTGTGTTGACATTGACCTATAATTGTTTACTTTTATAAATTATTATTTGGATGGAGAGTTGTCTCATTGGCACTCACACCACATCTTCCTATATCTATAAAATATATATATTAAGTATTCAGAATTCTGTACACCCTTTCCTTAGCTTAGACATGTTAGACCAAGTTTAACAAATATGATATGCAATGTTCATGATATATACTAGACTTGCTTGAAAATGTTTAAATTCAACTAATTATCTCCTGGCAATGTACATTTAGTTTAGAATTTTTTTATTTTGCAGTAAGCAGCTGTTCGTGATGCTTATAGGCATAAACAATCTAGTCTGGACATGTAAAACATCAGCTGGTTCTATATCGAAGTAAGCTATTTAGTAATTACATCAATTTGACATGACTAGACCAAGTCTTTTGATACATTAATAGTACTCATTGTCATAATTGTACTAGCTTTTTATTGTTTTATATATTTTATGGAAAATACTGTTAGTTGAGGCCTGAAAAAATAAATTTATAAGGAGATGAATTGTGGTTGCCAATGAGAGTAGAGACATCTAAGTAACAAATAGCATGGATAGAGTCATGGGTAATTGAATTCATACTCATATTACAAAAGTGTCACAAAATAATTGCAGGAAAAAAAAAACCAACAACAAAAAATCAAAACAATTGTGTATTTAGTAGAATAAGCAATGACTGACTTAAATCTTGTTTGAAATTTTTCACATTTCTATTGATTAAATATTAATTTATATCAAATAATAAATAGAAATAGGTTTAATAAGTTAAAAGGGCAGTAATCCATTTTCAGATTTTTTGTTTGTTATATTGTATATAGCTGATTGCTCCAATTGTTCATCATTTCGTCTGTTCTGCTTCAGGTTCAAGTTTAGGTAAATGTTTTGGTCAGGATAGTTTTAATGACCAATCAACTTAAAAATAGATACACATGTGCCTTATGTTATGATCTTTCTAATGATAGAATAATGGTTTTGACCCTAATTTCATGGTCCATTGAAAATAGAAAATAGAAAATTTATAACTACTTCTAGCTATTCTTTTAATAGAGTTATTCCACAAGATATTTTTGGGTCACTCATTAGAATATTTTTTAAATATATGAGTTGATTACAATTGCATTAAGATAGAATAATTGCATGCAGAAAATTATTGCTTTTGTCACATTGATATCACTAGTCAATTTAATAAAATTAAACAATTTTTAATTACTTTATTACAGAAGCTACACAATAGAGCTAAGGTCCTATAAGCCAAGAAACTGCCAGTGTCAGAAGAGGACAACATAAGACAGGCCATGCAAACTGATATAATGTCAAGTTGGGACAGTGATTCTGTAGATAAACTCGCCTGATCACAAGACCTTGGATTTGACTGTCACAAGATTTTAAATCTTACATGGATAGACTTAAGTCATTTACTAGACTGTAAATACCAGAGACAGCTGAATGCACAAGGCAAAAAGCTGAGGTCCAAGTAAATCAGAGAGGCCTTGTCCCAAGAAATGTACAGAACTTGCATGGTTTTTGTTTAAGAGCATAAGACAAAATATTGAGAGATGTCAATGAAAATTTCTTTGAATTTTGATAAGGACCAATTCAAAGGTACACTTTTGGAATTTGCAAGAACAAAAATACCTATATGATTACATTTGAATTATAGTTGACAGTTTTCAGTTTAAGGGGAACCTCAGAAAATAAGTCAAATGGAGGGGTTTGGTTTATTGAATTTGATTATTTTTTAAAGTAAAACAGATGAATTATCGGTATTGAATTTCAACATTTGCATTTTACTATTAAAATTATTTACAAGTGCAGCATATCGATGACATCAAATTATGTTATTGTGTTTGGTTAAGCTATATATTTCTTTTTACTTAAACTTTCTGTTGCCTTTACAAATTAATAAAATGCTGAATAATAATTTGAGTGTGGGTCATTTCAGTGTCTATTTTAGCTGTAAGATTTCACCATATTATTTATAATCGCTTGGTCAAAGGGAGATAACTTTTTGTATCTTTACATTAAAAAATCTGTGGAGAGGATTATGTTAAATGTGAATAGTTGAAAAATTAGTTACTGCCATTCATTATAAATAAATTTCTATCAAAAATAAGGCTCAAAGAACTTTTTATATTACTTATATTAACAATAACAATGTACACACATGTTGACATATTAATACACACTGCCAGAGTGTGCGGTTCGCCATAAAATTTGTAAACATTGAAAATAAAGCTGCAACTTTTAACTAATCAGGAGACAATAAACACCAAATATATTTTTAAACCTATAAAACTTTTTATTTTCTTCAATTGTCCCAAGTACATTCAATATTGATAATTTTTTGCTTGACATTACATAATTTTGTTGATAGAAGTTTACTTGTGTGCTATTTTGTTCAATTGTACATATTTTAAATATTACATCTGTACATTACACCTTATTATTTTTATTTTTGAATACAGCATTTGGAATGAAATCCCATAACATTTTAATTAATGTTCGATAAGCAGGATGTTTTTTGAATTTAGCAATTATGTTAATCATGTAAATAACGTTAGGTTTTTAGTGTTTTGCTTTTTGAAGTTTTTATAATTGACAAATAATGCTAGCAAGGGAGATTATTAATATTTTTATGATGCCAAACTTGAAATTTTAAGGTGGCTTTGTTTGCTATTTGTTATAACCCTATTGTTATGATTCTTAAACCATCTAAGCATGTTGATTTGTCACTTACCATTTTTTTATTGATTAGTTTGAATTTGATGAGATTCTTTGATAACTGGACTTATTGAAACAAAAAGTTTTTTTTTTATTTGTTTGATAATAAAATTGTATAAAAAACATTTTGACATTGTATTTTAATTTCTCACCAAAGCAACACTATTTTGTCAGTATCTGAATAAAATTAATTTGTTAGTTACTTTGTTTCATTTATTGAAGTATATACAAAGGGAGATAATACAAAATTGTTTTTTATTCTTCTGACCTGATTAGAAGTAAATATAACTTTGCCCAAGACCATGAAGACAGGATGACAATTAGACAATGCTGGAAATTGTTGTTTATGGTTATGTTTTGTCCAAAAGTTTTTGTTATCTCCTGTATTATTTATTGCTGCAATTGTCAAAATCCAAATCACACATAGAGTTTGCCTTGTTCTATAGTTTAAATCTGGTTTTGTGTTTTTTGTATGTCTTAGATTCTAACCCTTCATGTTCTTATACAAATTCAGATGGAGTGCCATTCTTTACATATAGGTAAAGCATACTTATAAAATGGTATTGAGCTTTGCAAATGAATGACATGTATTCTTTGGATTATAGTTTAAGTTTCATCTCAAAAATAATGTCTTCAATGTAACTGACAAATTATATATTTGCACATTGCCATTTGAAACCACAAATATTATTCTTCTTTAAATAAACAGAGCAGCAATCCATGCCTTTCAAATTTATACTTTGTAAATATGGATCAGAATGGTTAGAGAATCAATTTGATTTGATCAGAAGCTACAAAGTTATATTCATTGAAACTTCCTGCTTTTCCTAATTTTCGTGTTGTATTTAATAAGATGTGTCTAAACCAGATATTTGGGTTAAAGTAAAAATAAATCCCCAACATCCCTTTTCCCCCCAAAAAAAGCAGAGGGAAAAATTCTGCCTTTTCTTTATTTTTCATTTGCACTATTGTTTTGTAAGTACATCAGTTATACAGGATTTACATTGACTTACAATTTCATTAAATTGGATGTAAGTTCTAATTTAAATAAGTTATAAACAAGAATTTATTTGCATTTACATGTATAAAATTACATAATTATTCAAATTTAATTTATATTTAAATTATAAATTTATTCAAATTTAATTTCCATTCAATGATCTTTAAATCTGAAATTTTATTCAAATTTAAATTATATTCAAACTTCTTTAAATTTGAAATTTATTGAAATTTAATTTATATTAAAAATTCTTTAAATCTGAAATTTAATCAAATTTAATTGATATAAAAAAATCTTTAAATTAGAAATTTATTCAAATTTAGTCTATATTTAAATTCTTGAAATTTGAAATTTATTTAGATTTAAAAATACCTTTAAACTAGGTTGAAATTTGGGAATTTATTTGCAATATTAAATTTAGTTTAAATCTATATTAAATTAGAAATTTTCCAGCAAAGTAAATCCATAATATTTTTTTTAATTTGAAATTTAATATGCATAATATATACATTTAATTTTATATTAAATGCATCATTTCATGCAGTGGTAACTCTTTATAAGTTTTCCAATTTATGATATAACACTTAGTGAAAGTGTAACTCTCTGTGGTGCTATTATATTTATCTATATAATTTATTGTTTCTCCATAATGAAAGATAAAAAATAGAGGACAATTATTATTATGAAGATGTGCCTTTTCTTTTTTTGAAAAGCAAGGCGTGATTATTCAACATCAACCCGATGAAGAGCGTCACCAAAACAATATATTTACTAATGTACCCAAAGATGAAAAATAATCCAATAAATCTATAGGTCTGTTTTTTTGTTAATTTATATGTGAGAAGGTATATATTTTTGAAAAACAAAATACATGAAAAAAGTGGGGCACTGCATGTCTCAGCAGCTCTTCCCTATCAAAAACTATTGACGTGCCCCCTTCCCCCTAACCCCAACCCACACGAGATGATTACACGTGTATTTGAATATCTTATCAAGCAGTGAGACTTTGATAAAATATGAAATGTCAATCTGCAAACTTTAAATAAACTCTTATTGGATCATAAATGCTCTTCAACTTTGTACTTGTTTGGCTTTATAAATATTTTGATATGAGCGTCACTGATGAATCATATGTAGACGAATCGCGCGTCTGGCATACTGAATTATAATCCTGGTACCTATGATAACTTTTATAATCATTGTAAATGACAAATTGTCATTTAGAAAAATGCACGATATTAAATTAATCTTTCATATAAAAAACGTATGAATCATTTTAATCGGTTCAGGTATATCTGCTAATCTTATTTCTCTTAAGTATTTTCCTATTCCAATATAAAAAATAACACTTCTCTATAGAACCGCGGCTAGCACATACACTTGGCCACTGGTTATGCAAGCATTTTGTTAGATTATCAGTTATTAAGTACATGTAACAGGTGCCTGCCGATAGAGTTATCAACAACAAACGATGTGAACCAAAGAAAATCGTATTCCAAAGTATCTATATTTACATTTTAAATTACAATATGATTAATATGATGTGACTATTTTCTACATTAATGTGTACAAATGTATATCCCCATGGGCATTTATTGTGCCCCTTTAATAGCAGACTAGTGTTTGTACTGTTACGAATCACAGTTTATGACTAACCGCAGTAAAGACCCGTCGAAATTGCATTTAATTGATAAATTCAACAATACTTACCGTTATCTTGATGATATTTTTTCGTTAAATAATCAAGAATTATTCAATATACTGCTGAAATTTCCCTCAAGGCAGTTACGTTAAACAAATCATATTTATTCGGTAATAACTGTCCTTTCCTGGATTTAGATATTTCGGTTTTAAACGGGAAACTCCACACTAAAAATTTACGACAAAAGAGACGACGTTTCGTTCACTATTGTTAATTTTCTATTTTTAAATGGATCTGACGGTATTTATATTTCACAGCTCGTTCGCTATGCCCGTGTCTGTTGTTACGTGTTTGATTTTAACGAACGCAATCTATGTATTACTGGTAAATTAATAAACCAGGGATATCGTTACCATAAGTTACTTAAAACCTTTACTAAATTGTTCCATAGATATAAAGATTTGGTTTTGAAGTTTGGTTGTACCTGTAAAAAACGTATATCAAACGGAATAGCACATCTTCATTTTTACGGAAATGTTGTTAACCGTGCCCGGAAATTTAGAAATGATCCATAGAAACTTGTCGCTCCTTTAAATAAACTTATTCTAAAAGGTTACCTAGTCAACACTGTAATAAGATCATTGAATATTGATTTTATTGGTATAAATATTGATCTTGTTATCAGTAAATTAAAAGCTAACTAAATATTACTAGTATGTTATATACATATACGTATTCATGGATCTACAATCTGCCGATACCTGTAACTCGGCATTGCACAAGGTCATGTTTTTCTCTGGCTGTTTATGACGTATTTACACTAAATCCATTGGATGTTGGATGTGTACGGATCGATAGTTTAGTTTAAGATGCATGATTTTTTTATTAGCTGTTAGTGGCTTTGAACTAGCTGTCAGATAATTGCGAGTACTTTCAGATCTGTTCATTGTATCTTTTTGTGTCGGGATGTATAAGTACCCGGCCACGTCCACTTGTTTTGTTGTCCATTTGATGAGTTAAAAGGTAAAAACACAAAAATACTGAACTCCGAGGAAAATTCAAAAAGGAAAATCAAAAAATCAAAAGGCAAAATCAAAAGTCCAAACACATCAAACGAATGGATAACAACTGTCATATTCCTGACTTGGTACAGGCATTCTCTAATGTAGAAAATGGTGGATTGAACCTGGTTTTATAGCTAGCTAAACCTCTCACTTGTATGACAGTCGTATTAAATTCAATTATATTGTCAACTATGCATGAACAAAACAAGCATACTCAAAGAGTAAAAAATGTCAAAAATAGGGGTACAGCAGTCAATATTGTGTTATCATCTTAATATCACTAGCCTTTTTCAACTGATTTTTAAAGTTCGTTCTTATATTGTACTGTTATACCACTGTCCCAGGTTAGGGGGAGGGTTTGGATCCCGCTAACATGTTTAAGCCCGCCACATTATTTATGTATGTGCCTGTCCCAAGTCAGAAGCCTGTAATTCAGTGGTTGGCGTTTGTTTATGTGTTACATATTTGTTCTTTGTTCATTTTTTTATATAAATAAGGTCCTTTGTTTTCTCGTTTGAACTGTGTTGTCGGGGACTTTTATAGCTGACTATGCGGTATGGGCTTTTCTTATTGTTGAAGGCCGTACGGTGACCTATAGCTGTTAATGTCTGTGTCATCGTGGTCTTTTGTGGACAGTTGTCTTATTGGCAATCATACCACATCGTCTTTTTTATATTTCCCGTCACCCTTTCACCATTGTATAGTACTGATTCTTTCGCAGATCTTTTTTTCTGATTTTTTATGATAAATCACCAGTACAGTTATGTTAATGAAAGTACAAATGTAGCTTAAAACATCAATTTGATAGAGATAAAATATTCAGTCTAGTCAGAAGTCATCAATACGTGATACGTGATATCCTGAGGAAAGATTGCTTTGAAGAGGCATCATTCCTTATTCTATTTTTTTAACTGGTGTAACTCAATTTAGTCAATACTTATATGTTTTAGCCTGCGTTAACCTAGGCAAACGAATGATTCTATGATTTTTTTCTTCTTATAGAAATATAGAACATATGTATGTAGAAATATGCATATAATACGCATTTATCCTGCAATTGGGGGTTCTACTATACAGATACAACCCTATAGATATCGATATGCTGTATCTGTATATTATACAGATATCGCTTAAAAGCTCCGCCCACTGCCGGACTGAGTATTGTATGAACCTACGTGACCTCGGAATGTTTATTGGAGTCGCATTCCAATGACGTATCAATTGCGAATTAAAGAATACTTTTTTTCATCTGTTTGTTTTAAACATTTCTTTAGAGCAATGAGAATCACACGAATTTTCTGATAACATACACACATGAACAGCAGTCTATTCTGCGATGACAACTACCGATTTCAAAACTTGAATGTGTATGATTGTGTAACAAAAACAACCATGTCAATTTCAGCATGCATTTTTAGTAAATGTCGAGTGTGAAGCGTAGGACAACTCGTACACTCCTGTCTCAAATTGGACAATTTTTTTGTTATTTCTTTTTACTGTTAAAATTAGTTGTTATGTTAAAATATATAATTATTCACCTTGAGCGATGTATTATTGTTGACCATTCGAGATTCTTTTTTTTGCGAACCCGGCTTCTGCTGAATGTATGATTACTACATATCGTATTACTACAAGGTCCTCAAGGGATTTCAAATTGAAAATTAATGCAAAATATGTGTTTTTGTGTCTTTCAAAACACATAAAATATACAGAATTAATTGCAGGATACAGACAATAACTGTTTAGTGTCTTTAAATATCAGCTGTATTTGAACTCGGCTCGAAACAGGTGTAATAGCTCGCTAAAAGCTCGCATACACCTTGTTTCCTAGCCTCGTACAAATACAGTTGATATTTAAAGACACTAAACAGTTATTGTCTATTTAAATAGTTTCCAGTTTAACTAGACCTTAGTGAACACATTGCCTCCAATTGATATATACTGACTACAGATTTTCCCAAATAACAATTATATACGTTATTTACAAAATGCGTTTCTTTTTCCATGAGCGCGTACATTTAAAAGGAATGGAAATATAAAAGGTTTTTGTGTTACAATCATTTGACTGCCCCCTTTATTCCATAGTATTGACAGAACGAAATAATAATTGTCATAGTTATCAGTGACTGCCTCCCATTATTCCATAATATTGACAGAACGAAATAATAATTGTCATCATTATCAGTGACTGCCACCCATTATTCCATAGTATTGACAGAAAGAAATAATTATTGTCATAGTTATCAGTGACTGTCACCCATTATTCCATAGTATTGACAGAACGAAATAATTATTGTCATAGTTATCAGTGACTGCCACCCATTATTCCATAATATTGACAGAACGAAATAATAATTGTCATCATTATCAGTGACTGCCACCCATTATTCCATAGTATTGACAGAACGAAATAATCATTGTCAGAGTTATCAGTGACTGCCACCCATTATTCCATAGTATTGACAGAACGAAATAATTATTGTCATAGTTATCAGTGACTGCCACCAATTATTCCATAGTATTGACAGAACGAAATAATTATTGTCATAGTTATCAGTGACTGCCACCCATTATTCCATAGTGTTGACAGAACGAAATAATTATTGTCATAGTTATCAGTGACTGCCACCCATTATTCCATAATATTGACAGAACAAAATAATAACTGTCATCATTATCAGTGACTGCCACCCATTATTCCATAGTATTGACAGAATGAAATAATTATTGTCATAGTTATCAGTGACTGCCACCCATTATTCCATAGTATTGACAGAACGAAATAATTATTGTCATAGTTATCAGTGACTGCCACCCATAATTCCATAGTATTGGCAGAACGAAATAATTATTGTCATAGTTATCAGTGACTGACACCCATTATTCCATAGTATTGACAGAAAGAAATAATTATTGTCATAGTTATCAGTGACTGCCACCCATTATTCCATAGTATTGACAGAACGAAATAATAATTGTCATCATTATCAGTGACTGCCACCCATTATTCCATAGTATTGACAGAACGAAATAATTATTGTCATAGTTATCAGTGACTGCCACCCATTATTCCATAGTATTGACAGAACGAAATAATTATTGTCATATTTTTCAGTGACTGCCACCCATTATTCCATAGTATTGACAGAACGAAATAATTATTGTCATAGTTATCAGTGACTGCCACCCATTATTCAATAGTATTGACAGAACGAAATAATTATTGTCAGAGTTATCAGTTACTGCCACCCATTAGTCCATAGTATTGACAGAACGAAATAATTATTGTCATAGTTATCAGTGACTGCCACCCATTATTCCATAGTATTGACAGAACGAAATAATAATTGTCATAGTTATCAGTTTTTATAAGGGTGTAGCAGACAGACTTATTAGTTAATTTTTAGCTCACTTTGGTAAAACTCTAAATTTCATATTTGATGTATTTCATTGTTAATTAATTTACATGAAGCTTATTAAGGATATATTTGTTAAATTACATAGCTTTTGCTATTTTAATTCATTGGTAAAAGATATTTATTTATATTGTAAAGTTTAATATTTGCATCGTTGCAAATTCTTTTGTTACCTTCTGTGAGAAATTTATATATTTTATATAACTAGTTTTAGATTCTTAATTTGAATCCTCTGAGGACTGGCATTCAGTCCAACCAAGGAAAGCCAAGCTTTCCAACCAAACCAGAATTTAGGCTAGTGCATTTGCTACATGCCTCCATAGTACGTAAGTGCATTTGCTACATGCCTTAATAGTACGAGTTAATTTGAAGTCTTTGAATGCTCCATTTCTACACTTTTGGCATATGATAATAAAAGTTGTACTTTATTGATTAAATAATATTTTGTTTTCAGTTTTTGGTTTTCATTTACTTAGATATATTATAGCGCATCACTTTTGGCATCCATCGTCTCCGTTATATCAGTTTACAAACTAGAATTAGCTATGGTCCGCATCTCCGAATCTTAGGCAGAATTGTTCCTGCTATATTTGGTAGTGCGGGTGGGGTGCGGAGTTATAAAGCAACTTTTTCTGGTTTGTAACTGAACAAAATTATTTATAAGAAATGGCGCAGACATTTGAGTCAGTTATTGGTGCTACTGGATATGTCAGTCCTAACTCAGAGCAGTTTTGAATAGTTGTTCCTGGGGTATTTTATTTTCATAGTTTGGTTTTTTTTGTAAATGTTTATTCAGTCATGATTAGGTTTGAAGAAAAACCTTGTTTGTTTGATGGTATCAGCGTTGATATTACAGATTATTTTGTTCATTTTGAGACAGTTTCTCTTTGGAATCAATGGAATGAATTTGAGATGGCATGTCAGTTGGTAATGAACTTGAGAGGCGATGCTCAAACTACTTTACGTTTCTTAAAGAGGCCACAGTTATACGATTATGACTGCTTGAAAAATGTTCTCATTCAAAGATTCAATCCTAAGGAGAGGGTAGCATATTTTAAATTTCAACTGAGAGATTGTAGTTTGAAGGAAAATGAAACAATTTCAGAATTTGGTCAGCGTTTCAAGATAATTGCTCATAAGGCTTATCCTGATAATTTTTCAGATTTAGATGAATATTTTACTGACTTATTTACATCATGTTTGAATATTGAGATGGCTAAATTTGTCAATTTTAAGCATTCTCATAGTTTAGATGAGGCTTTATCACTAGCTATTGAATATGCAGCTGTTCATTTTTCTGGTGATCGTGAGATTGTTGATGAGACAGAAAGTTCAGTTTGTTGTAATACTGTTCACACGAGTTTTGAAACTTTAATTAGTAAATTGAGGAGGCGATTGAGGTCACGAAGGAAACGTAAACCTAAGAGGTGTTTTAAATGTCATCAGTTAGGTCATGTCAGGTCTAAGTGTTCAAATGCGTCTTTTATAGCTCATGCTAGAGATGACAGGTCTGCAGATAGTCAAGTCAAGCCCTCAGCATTAGACGGTATGTTGAAGAACGATTATTGTAGTTCAGATTGTGTTACCTTTGTTTAATGTTTGTTTTTACATTGTGTTGTAAATATATAGTTTTAATTTATATTTAGTTCGTTATGGCTGTTTGGATATTCTTTTTCGAAGGGAGGGATGTCCCACATCCCAATTTGTTCTATTTTCATTTTCAATACTGGCTTGAATTATGGCTGATCTTCTGTGTTGTTTGAAGTGTAGACTGTTAGCTAGTATTAGTAGGAATTGGTTTGATTTATGAGTTGTTGCTCGTTTGTCTGGATTGTAATCTCTAGCTAAATATTTATTATTTAGAGAGTTTACGGTAGACCGACTTCTTGACTTTTGTCATGGCAGAAATCAATAGAGTGAAAGTTATGTTTGGAGTTAGGAACACTTCTAGCTCATACAGAAGCATCTGGTCCATTTTATTTTGAGAACCTTGCTATAAAGTTTGGGCATCGTCCAACTTTATTTTGAGAACCTTGCATACAGATGGACCCGATTCATCTCCGGTGGTGCAACGTCTGTGTTACAGTTATCAACAACGTTGGATTGCAGAAATAGAACCCAGTGGTACACGTCAAATGTGCCACTGTGAGATCAACATTGGTGGACATTGCCTGGTTTAACTTTTCATGTTGGATTTCAACCGTTAGCTGTGCCTTATCCTATATGCCGTTCCACTGATTCTGAAGCCTACTTACAAAGAAGACCTCAAGTTTCGTCCGTTATCCTTTGAAACTGATGCCGATGTTTGTTTGTGTATGCGTTAAACAGTGACATTTATCTAAAAGTGATAGTTTTACATTTGCTTGAAAGACATTTAATCTGATGAACGTTGATGGACTTTTGTTAAATTTCACCGTCAAATGTTATTTCATATACATTTGTTTTCGAAGGGAGGAGGAGGGTATCAGACTGGTGTTGCGGTCTCCTTGAACAGTCTCGTTATTCAACTTTAACTGATGTATATTTGATTTGATGTTTGATCCTGACATTTGGATTTTGCGTGCTAAGTGTTGCAGTTATATCGATTTGATAGACATTTAAGTGTGCAGACTTTATTTATGAAATTTATTGTTTGTCTTAGGGGGGAGGAATGTAGCAGACAGAGTTATTAGTTAATTTTTAGCTCCCTTTTGGTAAAACTCTAAATTTCATATTTGATGTATTTCATTGTTAATTGATTTACATGAAGCTTATTAAGGATATATTTGTTAGATTACATAGCTTTTGCTATTTTAATTTATTGGTTAAAGATATTTATTTATATTGTAAAGTTTAATATTTGCATCGTTGCAAATTCTTTGGTTACCTTCTGTGAGAAATTTATATATTTTATATAACTAGTTTTAGATTCTTATTTTGAATCCTCTGAGGACTGACATTCAGTCCAACCAAGGAAAGCCAAGCTTTCCAACTAAACCAGAATTTAGGTTAGTGCATTTGCTACATGCCTTAATAGTACGAGTTAATTTGAAGTCCTTGAATGCTCCATTTCTAATTACTATATATAATAAAAGTTGTACTTTATTGATTAAATTATATATTAATTTCAGTTTTTGGTTTTCATTTACTTAGATATATTATAGCGCATCACTTTTGGCATCAGTCGTTTTCCGCACACATCAGTTTACAAACGAGAATTAGCTGTGATCCGCATCCCCGAATCTTAGGCAGAATTGTTCCTGCTACAAGGGACTCGATTGTCAATCTCCTGTTGTTAGCTTTTAACCAGATTTTACAGTGTTTTTAGAAAAACGCTTCTGTAATTTTGCATAATTTGCAGTCTATAATTTGTTTGCAGAACATATAAACCTTTCATAAATTCTAAATGGACCTATGCACATGTATAATTTACTTTAACGTAGTAACATATAAAATGATGCATTACACTGGACTTTAAATAATATTTAGTTGATTTCATTTACATGTATCTACTCCTTGTGTACTTGCAGTTCGAACCCAAAAGATGAAGTACTAAATGTAATTGTTTCTTGACATTAAATAACTGTTAATCATTGAACTACGCTTACAAAAATATTTTCTATTTAATTTACAATTTAAAAGTTCAACTTAGTTATTGAGCTTCTATTTATTCTTTCTAAAGTCACTTATAAGAAATTTAGAGACAAATTATTTTAGTGATTCGTGGATATTTATTTTTTTAATACATATCTAGTTGCAAATATTAAGGTTGAGGATGTGATGTTCAATAATAGTTATAGACTATTATATAGAAACATGCTATATCTTTGTATCACATTATATCATTTGATAACCCTGACAGGATGTAGAAAAGGCCTAATTCAAATACACTGTAAAGGTATTTCATTTTATATATTTCAAAATATATGTGCTTAATAGAAAATTAAGAAACGTAAACAGCATAGGACAATATGAGCTTGTTTTAAATTATTATAAAAATGAGTTGTCTATCTTTCAATTACGTTTAAGACAATGGTTGTTATCTCCCATGTCCGTTTTGACAAGAAGCATCTAAGAGAGACCACTTCACTTTGATCCTATATTTCAGTTGGGAAGATAATAAAATAACAAGGGTACTCTATCAGTCATTGAGATCTTGTATTCACAGAGAAAATCGAAAGTTAATGTTGTAATAGGGATGATAATGAAATGATAAGGGTACACTGTCAGTCATTGAGATCTTGTATTCACAGAGGAAATCGAAAGTTAGTGTTGTAATAGTGGTAATAATAAAATAACAAGTGTACACAATGAGTCATTGATATCTTGTATTTACAGAGAAAATCGAAAGTTAATGTTGTAAAAGGAGTGATAATAGAATAACAAGGATACACAATCACTCATTGAGATCTTATATTCACAAAGAAAGTTGAAAGTTCGTGTTGTTATAGGGGTGATTAAAAAATAACAAGGGTACACAATCAGTCATTGGGATTTTGTATTCACAGAGAAAATCGAAAGTAAGTTTTATAGTCGGGGTGATAATAAAATAACAGGGATACACAATCAGTCATTTAAATCTTGTATTCACAGAGGAAATCGGAAGTTGGGGTTGTAATATGGGTGATAATAGAATAACGAGCGAACACAATCAGTCATTTATATCTAGTATTTACAGAATAAATCGAACGTTAGTGTTCTAATAGTGGTTATAATAAAAAATAAATGGTACACAATCAGTAAATAATATATTGTATCCAGAGAGGAAATCAAAAGCTAGTGTTGTAATAGGTATGATAATAAAATAACAGTGGTACACAATAAATCATTGATATCTTGTATCCACAGAGGAAATTGAAAGTTAGTGTTGTAATAGGGGTGATAATAAAGTAACAAGGGTACATAATCAGTCATTGATCTTTTCTATTCACAGAGGAAATCGGAAGTTAGGGTTGTAATATGGGTGATAATAGAATAACGAGCGAACACAATCAGTCATTTATATCTTCTATTTACAGAAGAAATCGAACGTTAGTGTTGTAATAGTGGTTATAATAAAATAAAAATGGTACAAAATCAGTCATTGATATTTTCTATTCACAGAGAAAATCGAAAGTAAGTGTTACAGTCAGAGATATAATAAAATAACAGGGTTACACAATCAATCATTGAGATCTTGTTTTTACAGAGAAAATCGGAAATAAGTGTTATTTTCGGGGTTATAATAAAATAACAACGGTACACAATCAGTCATTGAGATCTTGTATTCACAGAGGAAATCGAAAGTGAGTGTTGTATTATTAGTGATAATAAACTAACGATGGTACACAACCAGCCATTGAGATCTTGTATTCACAGACGAAAGCGAAAGTTAGTGTTGTAATAGTGGTTATAATAACTTCACAATGGTACACAATCAGTCAATAATATCTTGTATCCATAGAGGAAATTGAAACTGAGTGTTGTAATAGGGGTGATAATAAAGTAACAAGGATACACAATCAGTAATTGATAGCTTGTATTCACAGAGGAAATCGAAAGTGATTGTTGTAATTTGGGTGATATTGAAATAACAATGGTACACAATAAACCATTGATATCTTGTATTCACAGAGGAAATTTAAAGTTAGTGTTATAACAGGGGTGATCATAAAATCACAAGGGTACGCAATCAGTTATTGAGATCTTGTATTCACAGAGGACATCGAAAGTAAGTGTTTTAACAGGGGTGATAATAAAATAACAGGGGTACATAATCAGTTATTGAGATCTTGAATTCACATAAGAAAGTTAAATATGTCAATGTAACGTTTCAATACAACTCACAAATTTGTGTCTCACCTAATACTAGTTCTCTGGCATAATTCAAATTTTTGATTTAAAGATCACAATAGAAAACTGTGTGGATGTTAAAAAGAATATAAAAACAAATTATCCCATAGAAATTATTTTATCTATAGGAATAAAGTAAAGGTAACACATGTAAACGATTATCAAACATTTTAACAAGCGATACATTTATTGAATTTTGGAAAAAAATAAAACATAGAAAGAAATCCTGTTCAGGTCTTCCAGTCTTGAGAATGAATTTCCCTCGCCCTACGGCTCGCGAAATTTAACATCCTCTTTACTGGTATTTTTCGCAAATACCCCTCCTTAACATGAGATATCTGTTCAAAACTTCCACGATATCCTACACAAAAACTCGGGCATATCTCAAGTATAGTCTGCAAAAATAATTATTTACTGTTCTAGAAAATTTAAAAAAAACTAAACAAAAGATGTTGGTCAGTTGTCATTATCGTAAGCTTTTAATATGTATTGAATGTTTTACTTCCGGTTCGTTTTTGTATTAACTGATTGAATCTTATCATATTTCAAAATTGAGATACAGTATAATTCATTTGAATAAATTTTTTTTTTTTCCATTTATTCCTGTCACTTGTCCAGTCTTTAGCGTTACTTATTTAGATAATACTTTGTTAGAGAGATTTTGATTATTTGACAAAAGTGCAAAACTTACGATATGGAACAAAAATTACACTTTAGAGTTTAAAAACCAACGCGTTTGTTTTTCATACCGTATGAATAACGAATCGGAGGGTTAGTTCTTACAACCAACGAATTGAAAATGATAACCAATACGTTGAAAGTGAAAACCAAGGCATTTGTAGTGAAATGCAAGACGTTGAAAATGAAAACAATCGCGTGGATAGAAATAACCAACGCTTTGGAACTGTCATAAGGTATGGCTTATACTGCCAATGACAAAAATGCCTACGGATATACTTGTTAACAGGCAAAATTTGTTCACATAATTAAACCTGAATCTCACATGAAATTCACGTGAACATTTCATGTGAGATTCACCTCAAACGACGTTATACATGAAACTCACGTTAAAATGTTCATGTTAATTTCTCGTTAATTGAGATTCGTATGAATCTCACTAGAAATTTTTTATACGAATTTCACAAATGTATTTTTCATTAAACTTGACCATATCAATTTTTTTTAACTTAAGATATTTTAAACTCCATGTGGATTTTACAGGAACAAATAGAATGTGGATTTTACATGAAAAAATAGAATGTGATTAAGATGTAAAATTTACGTGAGTTTTTAAATGAGATTCACATGAAACTTGCATTAACTGATTTCACGCATAAACGTGTTTGAGATGAGATTAACGAGAAATTGATGTTGGTGAACTTTGCCAGTGTCGTACCTACTTATCACAAATAAAGGTTTAAATAACAGTGTGTAACAACCACAACTTTTCTTGAAAAATAGTGTTTTCCAATGTGTAACAAACATCACATACTGTGTCATCAATTTGACAATATTGCGTAGCAAAAATAAATACAATACATATCATTAAAATTAGTGGTAACAACTGATTTAGATAACCGTTTACTCTTTACACTACACATAAAGAACATGTTTTTAGAAAATTTTATACAATTAAAGATGATATACATTTGATTACTTCTATCTGGCTAAGAAAGTAACACATACATGTTCTCAACCGTCTCGTATTAATAATTAAAGGATGATTTACATTTGATTACTTCTATCTGGCTAAGTAATTAACACATACAGGTTCTCAACCCTTTCGTGTTAATAATTAAAGGATGATTTACATTTGATTACTTCTATCTGGCTAAGAAATTAACACATACATGTTCTCAACCCTCTCGTATTAATAATTAAAGGATGATTTACATTTGATTACTTCTATCTGGCTAAGAAATTAACACATACATGTTCTCAACCCTCTCGTATTAATAATTAAAGGATGATTTACATTTGATTACTTCTATCTGGCTAAGAAAGTAACACATACATGTTCTCAACCGTCTCGTATTAATAATTAAAGGATGATTTACATTTGATTACTTCTATCTGGCTAAGAAATTAACACATACATGTTCTCAACCCTCTCGTATTAATAATTAAAGGATGATTTACATTTGATTACTTCTATCTGGCTAACTAATTAACACATACAGGTTCTCAACCCTCTCGTATTAATAATTAAAGGATGATGTACATTTGATTACTTCTATCTGGCTAAGAAATTAACACATACATGTTCTCAACCCTCTTGTGTTAATAATTAAAGGATGATTTACATTTGATTACTTCTATCTGGCTAAGTAATTAACACATACATGTTTTCAACCCTCTCGTATTAATAATTAAAGGATGATTTACATTTGATTACTTCTATCTGGCTAAGTAATTAACACATACATGTTCTCAACCCTCTCGTATTAATAATTAAAGATGATTTACATTTGATTACTTCTATCTGGCTAAGTAATTAACACATACATGTTCTCAACCCTCTCGTATTAATAATTAAAGGATGATTTACATTTGATTACTTCTATCTGGCTAGGAAATTAACACATACATGTTCTCAACCCTTCGTGTTAATAATTAAAGGATGATTTACATTTGATTACTTCTATCTGGCTAAGTAATTAACACATACATGTTCTCAACCGTCTCGTATTAATAATTAGAGGATGATTTACGTTTGATTACTTCTATCTGGCTAAGAAATTAACACATACATGTTCTCAACCCTCTTGTAATAATAATTAAAGGATGATTTACATTTGATTACTTCTATCTGGCTAAGTAATTAACACATACATGTTCTCAACCCTCCTGTGTTTATAAGTCAATTTAGATGTTAATAAAATAATTGTATCTGTCAGAACACAAAATCGGTCATTTATGTTTGTTTCTGATAAAAATTGACGAGACGAGGAAACATGACAATTTATATTTACTGAGACGTACGTGTTGTCCACTTTACCTGTATTTGTTACAACACAATTGTTTTGATTCAATATAAAGAGAAGTAGGATAAGATGATATATATGGTTACCTTGTCTTTTGATTCTATGTCACATTGAGCTGTCACCAAGTATTTTACAATCTCTATATGTCCTAGCTGTACAGCAAACAATAACGGTGTAGCACCATCCTGTAAGACCAACATACATATAATTGATCAAACAAGTATTCATATACTGACAATTTTATTTTATAAATACAAACAATGTTTGTAATAACACACACGTCAGTTGTAACTACAAAGTATAGACATTTGTAAAGAATAATGTATATAACATTGATGTGTCTTGATTCCTGCCGAGGAGACAAATCATAATACGAATATAATCTGACAAGTATTTTTTTATTGTGTCTCCAAAATGCAACCAAACATGTGTTCTCATCAACAACTTATCAGCAAATCATATGAGATGTTTACAAAAGGATAATATCAGTACACAAAGTAACATGTGTATGAATGGCCGTTCGTATCATTGGCGTGCAGATTCACTTAACTCCAATCTTATTTGACAAGTATTGTTAGTTTTCCTATCAAAGGTCGGTGGTTGTCTCTGGGCACTCCGCATTCGTCAACCAATAAGAACTTTCTGACGTGAAATATCCCAAACGTGGTGCTTAAAAAAGGGCGTTAAAACACCAACAATCAAATCAAATCTAATAGTGTCATTAATAGTATAAAAGAGGGACGAGAGATACCAAAGGAACAGTAAAACTCATAAATCTACAACAAACTGACAACGCCATGGCTAAAAGTGAAAAAGACAAACAAACAACAGCACACATGACAGAACATAGAAAACTAAAGAATAAACAACACGAACCCCACCAAAAAACTAAGGGTGATCTCAGGTGCTCCGGAAGGGTAAGTAGATCCTGCTCCACATGTGGCACCCGTCGTGTTGCTTATGTGATAACAAATCCGGTAAATAGTTTAATTCGGTAGGTCACATTCATGAAAGGAAAAGGGCTTGTAGTTACGACGTAAGGAACATATCCGATATCATTTGAGAAACAGCTATTCCATAACGGTCAACCAACTCGCGATGGCGTCCGTAAAATTTACAAAGGGATGATTTCAACTTCACCATTTGGAACTCTTGGTTTAATAGCTTCCTCGTGAGCAGCAACCCTCTTTCGAGAAAATCATGATAGAAAATGCAAGCACCGGAATATCTTATCAATTGGGAAATATATACCCCGTATGCAGCTGCTGCTGGAATGTTGCTACTTAGAAATGGAAAGTTCACAATTGGAAAGCTGAAATCATCTATTTTGTCGTAAAGTTTTATTTTCAACCGAGCATCATTGTCAATTTCTAGATGATAGTCAAGATATGAGGCCGACTTAACTGTATCTGTAGTATCCTTTATCGCTTATTCTTTATATAAACATACCGTATGGAATTTTCAACGGGTTGGTTTTTACTTTCACGCGTAATTTTATGTTTACAACACATTGTTTTTCACTTTAAATTCGTTGGTTTCCACATTCAATGCGTTGGCTCTAAATACTAACCCGTTGATTCATAATTCATCAGTATGAAAAACCAACCTGTTGGCTCTAATTTTTATGCCGTAAGTTTTTCATTCCATACCGTATGATTTACATTTTTGTCAGCATTTCAAAAACTTTCTAACAAAATAATGTTTAAATATGAGTTACACTAATGACTGGACCGATGACAGGACAAAGACAGAATAGAATGAAAAATGCGTATACTTTTTTCAATATAAAATTCCGACAATAATACACGAATAACAGAATGCAGAAAAACAATGTTTTTTAAAACAATTCGAAAACGTCAACTGACAATGACCTTACCAACATCGGCAATGACTGGACCACCTGAAAATGATTCTTACTTTTTTTGTTTTTAAAAGGATTTAGCCCAAATTCGAATGATAATAAGATTTCATGGTTGAATACATAATAATAATAATACAAAAAAAAACGAATAAAATATTCAAAGGTGGTGAAAATGTGACCTAATCAACGTTGACAATGACCTGACCAATATTGACATTGACCTAACGAATTTGAAGTTTTTAGTGCCTTATTATTTTATTTTTAAAATGTAAATCGTTGAACTTTGGTCTTTAATTTAAAAGATAATTTTAGAAAGATTTGATCTGATCGAAATTGACAGTGACCTAACTGATATCATAACCAGGAACATGAATATTTACCTATCGATATATTATAGGATTTGCTTCAGATTCATAGCAAGATTAAAAATGAAACATTCGTATTATCAAATAAAGAAACATCTATAAAAAAGGCTGGACCTCACCAGTATTCAATGTGTTCAACTCTTTTTAGACTATTCTAGTTATATATTTTTGATGTAATTAGATAAGTGTCTTCAACACAACAGTTATAAACAATGGATATCGAGGGGAATACAAAAAAGAAACTTCATAGGTGATCTTAGAAGAGTAACAAGAAAAAAAAGAATTGTAGATGGGGATATAATAGAATAACAAGGGTACGCAATCACTCATTGAGATCTTGTATTCACAGAGAAAATCGACAGTTAGTGTTGTAATAGGGATAATAATAATACAACGAGGGTTCAAAATCAGTCATTGAGACCTTGTATTCACAGCGGAAATCGAAAGTAAGTGTTGTTATATCGGTGATAATAAAATAATAAGGGTACACAATCAATCATTGATTTGTTTTACTCACAAAGGAAGGTAAAACTTGACAAAGTATTGTTTAATATAAATCTCAAAGTTGTGTATCATCCAATACTAATTCGGAGGCATACTTCAAACTGTAGATTAAAATATCACAATAGAAAACTACGTCATTGTTTAAAAGTATATACAAAAAAAACTATTTCATAGAAATTATCTTACCTATTGGAATATCTTTAAGGTATTGCATGTAAACGATTATCAAACATTTTCAGAAGCAATTACTTTATTGACTTTTGGGAAAACTAAACACCAAGAAAGGTCTCCTGCACAGGTCTCGGGCTTACCTCAAGTAGTCGGCTAATATATTTAGTTAATTTTCATAAAATGATTCAAAGTTACCTAATTCAAAAAGAAATTCTGCTTAGATTAGAGCATACCGCAGGTTTAGTCCGAAAAATAGTTATTCCCTTAATGTTAATACAAAAACAACCACGATGACATACACAAGGTTGGGCAACCTGAGGTAAAGTCTGCAAAAATAATGATTGTTTTTGAAAATATTAAAAAGAAAAAAAAAATATTGGTCAGTTGACATGCATATGTTCGCAAACAAGCCTTCAAATTGTGTTTAAGTTTTTGCTTTCTGTTTATTCATGTCCTACCTGATTGAATCTTATCATATTTCAAAAATGAGATACAGTGTTTTTCATTTAGTCCTGTCACTGGTATCGTCTTTAGCGTAACCTACATTTAGGTAAAGCTTTGTAAAAAATATTTTGATGTTTGACAAAAGTGCATAACTTACGATATGGAACTAAAACAAATCGGGTTTCCATACTGTATATGCATAACGTATCAACGTGGTAGTTCTGACAACGAACGTGTTGATAATGATAACCAACACATCGAAAGTGAAAACCAACGTATTGGAGGTAAACAAACAACACGTTAAAAGTGAAAACCAACGTGAAGAAAATTGGATACGGTATGGCTTAAATCACGATTGACACGAACGGATACTGATATACATGTACATTTGTACGCAGGCAACATTGATTTACCTTAATTTCTCCTGAATCTCACATGAAATTTACGTGAAATATTCATATGAGATTCATCTCAAACAATCTTACACATGAAACTCACGTTAAAATGCTCATGTGATTTTCTCGTGAATTGAGATTCACATGAATCTCACATGACGATTTTAACATGAATTTCACAGAAAAATGGTATTTTTCATGATTTTAAAATTTGAAAGTATAAGTGTGATTTGTATAACGATCTTTACAAAATCATGTGAATTTCACATGACAAAATCATTATGGGATTTTCACCTGAAGTTTACGTGAGTTTTACATGAGATTCATATGAAACTCGCATTAACTGATTTTACGTATACACTTTAGATGAGATTTACGAGAATGTCACGTGAGATCCACATGAATTTAAATTCAAATGAAATTGATGTTAGTGAAATGTGTCAGTTTAATACCTACTTCAATATACCAATTACAGGTTTATAAAATAGTGGGTAACGTATAATGTACCCCACTTGTTCTAATCAAATTCTTCCGAACAATGGCAGTCAGATATTTTCAAAAATAAGAAACAAAAAAAAACACAAAATTAAATGCAATATGCCACATATGACTGAGATCTATTCATAGTTAAACAAATTGGATCAAATTACGCAATCAATAAATTACTTTTGCTACAACATTTTACAAAATTAATACATGTATTTGTTATAATTCAAAGATGATTTACATTTGTTCTAAAAAACTAATTTTATCTGACTAAGGAGTAAACACAACATATTCTCAACCAGAACACATCCGATTTTTGATCAAATAATTTTGTAAGAAAACAAACTTGGTTATTTATTATGTGTATCGTATAAAATTTGATAAGCCAAATAAAATGACACTGGACATGTTGCTTATGTTAGTAAAAAACGGTAACACAAATAATTTGGTAAGTAACATTCAAGAAACGGAACAGGATTGTAGTAACCCTATTAAGAACATAAATACAAACAGTGTATATAATAACACACACGTCAGTTGTAACAAAAAAGTAGAGACAATTTTTTGGTATAATGTATATAATACCACAATTATTAAAATTGAACATCAAGAAGGGAATACAAAACAAGGAAATTCACAAAAATACTGAACTCCGAAGAAAATTTCTTAATGGCAAAATAAAGAGCAGAAAATCATCAAACGAATAACAACTGTCATAAAGTCAATGAGATAGTAAAATAACAATGGTATACAACCAGTCAATGAGATAGTAAAATAACAATGGTACACAACCAGTCAATCAGATAGTAAAATAACAATGGTATACAACCAGTCAATGAGATAGTAAAATAACAATGGTATACAACCAGTCATTGAGATCTTGTATTTACAGAGGAAATCGAAATTTAGTGTTGTAATAGGGGTATAATAAAATAGCAATAGTACACAATCAGTCTTTGAAATCTTGTATATACAGAGGAAATCGAAAGTTAGTGTTGTAACAGGGACGATAACAAAATAACAAGGGTACACAATCAATCATTGGGATCTTGTTATCACAGAGGAAATCGAAAATGATTATTATAATAGGGATGATTATAAAATAATAAGGGTACGCAATCAGTCATTGAGATCTAGTATTCACAGAGAAAATCAAACGTTAGTGTTGTAATAGGAGAAAAAATAAAATTACAAGGGTAAACAATCAGTCATTGAGATCTTGAATTCACATAAGAAAGTTAAATATTTCGAAGTAACGTTTCAATACAAATCACAAATTTGTGTATCACCTAATACTAGTTCTCTGGCATAATTCAAATTTAGAAATAACACTACTCCAATTTTTTGATATTTGGACTTGATGCTTTAAGCAGTATATATGCATTATTTCAAGAACATCTGTCGGTCCATTGATTCACAGTCTATTATTAAAATTGGTAAAAAATACAATTTGCCAGAAATCCCCAAAAAGTCAAAAACAAGGTTTTTGGCAGCTTAAAAAAACTGTGATAGGAACTTTTCTTTCATTATGTTATATTTATAGATTATCGTTGATCATCTCAACAAGATTGATTTTCTCGCTTGAGCTGGTACAGCGAAAGTGAGAAAAGCAATCGAGTTGAGATGACCAATGATAATCTGTTTATCGCTATTTTACCTATGACGACGTTGTCAATTTCATGTCAATTTCGTTAGCAACGCCACGTGGCCTCCTTATTTTCTAGCGATAATTTTTCCATCTCAAGCGAGAAGCATGATATGAAAATTATCACAAAAAAAAGATCAAAGGAAAAATGCACAAAATAGCGATAAATTGTTATTATATGCTTAGATCATTGTCTTCATGATGACAAATAAAGAATATCACCTCAGAACAGTTTGCTTTATGTTTTATATGCAAAGAAAACAATAATTTCACTGATTGAAAGATTCTTGTAGAAGCCTTATTTGATGATGTATGGTAACCATGGCAACCGCAACTCTGTGTATCAATATTATACTAAATTTCAAACAAAGGTGACATATAAGTAATAACTACCAAGTTTCATTGAAATTTGAGGTCCTCACTTTCCAACCCTATATCAGAAATTTTGATGATTACAGAGAATGGCTCTTAATATCTTGTTTTCACATATAACATAAATAGTTAGTGTTGCTATAGGGGTGAGCATAACATAGCAATAGTACCCAATCAGATATTTACAGAAGAAATTAACAGTAAGTGTGAAATACGGGTGATGATAAATAAACATTGGTACACAACCATTCATTGATATGTGGTATTTACAGCGGAAATCGAAAATCAGTGTTGCTATAGGGGTGAGCATAAAATAACAATGGTACACAATCAGTTATTGAGATCCTGTATTTACAGAAGAAATCAACAGTTAGTGTGAAATAGGGGTGATGATAAATTAACATTGGT
The DNA here is from genome assembly GCA_019925275.1 of Mytilus edulis. Taxonomy (NCBI): domain Eukaryota; kingdom Metazoa; phylum Mollusca; class Bivalvia; order Mytilida; family Mytilidae; genus Mytilus; species Mytilus edulis. The sequence continues at coordinate 110,812,408 of CM034354.1, read as the reverse complement.
ACACAACCAGTCATTGAGATTTTGTGTTCACAGAGGATATCGAAAGTTAGTGTTATAAAAGGGGTGATGATACATTAACATTGGTACATAATCAGTTGTTGAGATCTTTTATTCACAGAGGACATCGAAAGTTAGTATTGTACATGTTCTAACAGGAGTGATAATAAAATGACAAGGGTACCTAATCAGTTACTGAGATCTAGAATTCACATAAGAAAGTTAAATATTTCAAAGTAACGTTTCAATACAAATACCAAATTTGTGTATTACCTAATACTAGTTATCTGGCATAATTCAAATTTTAAAGATCACAATAGAAAACTGCGTGGATGTTAAAAAGAATATAAAAACAAATTATAATATAGAAATTATTGTATCTATCGGAATAGAGTAAAGGTAACACATGTAAACGGTTATCACACATTTTAACAAGCGATACATTTATTGAATTATGGACCTACTCCTTTTAGATTAGAAAATTGAGTGGATGTTAAAAAGAATATAAAAACAAATTATCCCATAGAAATTATTGTATCTATAGGAATAGCTTAAAGGTAACACATGTAAACGATTATCAAACATTTTAACAAGCGATACATTTATTGAATTATGGACCTACTCCTTTTAGATTAGAAAACTGAGTGGATGTTAAAAAGAATATAAAAACAAATTATCCCATAGAAATTATTGTATCTATAGGAATAGCTTAAAGGTAACACATGTAAACGATTATCAACCATTTTAACAAGCGATACATTTATTGAATTATGGACCTAATCCTTTTAGATTAGAAAACTGAGTGGATGTTAAAAAGAATATAAAAACAAATTATCCCATAGAAATTATTTTATCTATAGGAATAGCTTAAAGGTAACACATGTAAACGATTATCAAACATTTTAACAAGCGATACATTTATTGAATTATGGACCTACTCCTTTTAGATTAGGAAACTGAGTGGATGTTAAAAAGAATATAAAAACAAATTATCCCATAGAAATTATTGTATCTATAGGAATAGCTTAAAGGTAACACATGTAAACGATTATCAAACATTTTATCAAGCGATACATTTATTGAATTATGGACCTACTCCTTTTAGATTAGAAAACTGAGTGGATGTTAAAAAGAATATAAAAACAAATTATCCCATAGAAATTATTGTATCTATAGGAATAGCTTAAAGGTAACACATGTAAACGATTATCAAACATTTTATCAAGCGATACATTTATTGAATTATGGACCTACTCCTTTTAGATTAGAAAACTGAGTGGATGTTAAAAAGAATATAAAAACAAATTATCCCATAGAAATTATTGTATCTATAGGAATAGCTTAAAGGTAACACATGTAAACGATTATCAAACATTTTATCAAGCGATACATTTATTGAATTATGGACCTACTCCTTATAGATTTAAAGATCACAATAGAAAACTGAGTGGATGTTAAAAAGAATATAAAAACAAATTATCATAAAAAAATTATTGTATCGATAGGAGTAGCGTATCAAACATTTTAACAAGCGATACATTTATTGAAGTTTGGAAGAAAAAAAAAATCTTTCAAAATTTTTTTTTTTCATTCACTGCCATGGCAACGCATTTTTTGTTTTTGTTTTGAGAAATAACACTACTCCAATTTTTTTATATTTGGACTTTATGCTTTAAGCAGTATATATGCATAATTTCAAGAACATCTGTCGGTGCATTGTTTCACAGTCTATTATTAAAATTGGTAAAAAATACAATTTTCCAGAAATCCCAAAAACAAGGTTTTTGGCAGCTTCAAAAAACTGTGATAGGAACTTATTGTTGTTATATGCTTAGATCATTGTCTTCATGATGACAAATAAAGAATATGACCTCAGAACAGTTTGCTTTTTGTTTTATATGCAAAGAAAACACTAATTTCACTGATTGAAAGATTCTTGTAGAAGCCTTATTTGTTATTACTTATTTAGTAACCATGGCAACCGCAACTCTGTGTATAAATATGATACTAAATTTCAAACAAGGGTGACATATGAGTATTAACTACTAAGTTTCATTGAAATTTGAGGTCCTCACTTTCCCACCCTATATCAGAAATGTTGATGCTTACAGAGAATGGCTCTTTATATCTTGTTTTCACCGAGAACATATATAGTTAGTGTTGCAATAGGGGTGAGCATAATATAGCAATGGTACCCAATCAGATATTGAGATCCTGTATTTACAGAAGAAATTAACAGTTAGTGTGCTGATAAATTAACATTGGTACACAACCATTCATTGATATGTTGTATTTACAGCGGAAATCGAAAATTAGTGTTGCTATAGGGGTGAGCATAAAATAACAATGGTACACAATCAGTTATTGAGATCCTGTATTTACAGAAGAAATCAACAGTTAGTGTGAAAAAGGGGTGATGATAAATTAACATTGGTACACAACCAGTCATTGAGATCTTGTCTTCATAGAGGAAATCGAAAGTTAGTGTTGTAAAAGGGGTGATGATACATTAACATTGGTACATAATAAGTTATTGAGATCTTTTATTCACAGAGGACATCGACAGTTAGTATTGTACATGTTCTAACAGGGGTGATAATAAAATAACAAGGGTACATAATCAGTTATTGAGATCTTGAATTCACAGAGGACATCGAAAGTAAGTGTTGTAACAGGGGTTATAATAAAATAACAAGGGTACATAATCAGTTATTGAGATCTTGAATTCTCATAAGAAAGTTAAATATGTCATAGTAACATTTCAATACAAATTACAAATTTGTGTATTACCTAATACTAGTTCTCTGGCATAATTCAAATTTTAGATTTAAAGATCGCAATAGAAAACTGAGTGGATGTTAAAAAGAATGTAAAAACAAATTATCATATATAAAGTATTGTATCTATCGGAATAGAGTAAAGGTAACACATGTAAACGATTATCAAACATTTTAACAAGCGATACATTTATTGAATTTTGGAAAAAAAACTTAAACTTAGAAAGATATCCTGTTCAGGTCTACCAGTCTTGAGAATGAATTTTCTTCGCCTTACGGCTCGCGAATTTTAACATCCTCTTTACTGGTATGTTTCGCAAATACCCGTCATTAACATTATACATCTGTTCAAAACTTTCACGATATCATACACAAAAACTTGGGCATGCCTCAACTATAGTCTGCACAAATAATTATTTACTGTTCTAGAAAATATTAAAAAAACTAAACAAAAGATGTTGGTCAGTTGTCATTATCGTAAGCTTTTAATATGTATTGAAGTTTTCACTTCCGGTTCGTTTTTGTATTAACTGATTGAATCCTATTATATATCAAAATTGAGATACAGTATAATTCATTTGAATTAAAAAAAAAATCGTTCAACATGTTCAACTTTTTTAGACTACTCTAGCTATATATTTTTAATGTAATTATATACGTGTCTTCAACACAACAGTTATAAACAATGGATATCGAGGGGAATTAAAAAAAGAAACTTCATAGGTGATCTTAGAAGAGTAACAAGAAAAAAAGAATTGTAAATGGAGATATAATGGAATAACAAGGGTACGCAATCACTCATTGATATCTTGTATTCACAGCGGAAATCGAAAGTTAGTGTTGTAATATGGGTGATAATAAAAATAACAATGGTACACAGTCAATCATTGATTTTTTTTTTACTCACAAAGGAAAGTAAAACATGTCAAAGTATTGTTTAATACAAATCTCAAAGTCGTGTATCATCCAATACTAATTCGGAGGCATACTTCAAACTGTAGATCAACAGATCACAATAGAAAGTAAAACATGTCAAAGTATTGTTTAATACAAATCTCAAAGTTGTGTATCATCCAATACTAATTCGGAGGCATACTTCAAACTGTAGATTAACAGATCACAATAGAAAACTACGTCATTGTTTAAAGTATATAAAAACTATTTCATAGAAATTATTTTACCTATTGGCATATATTTAAGGTATTGCATGTAAACGATTATCAAACATTTTAAGAAGCAAATAATTTATTGACCTTTGGGAAAACTAAACGCTAAGAAAGATCTCCTGCACAGCTCTCGGACATATCTCAAGTAGTCCGCTAATAAATGTATTTTATTTTTATGAAATGATTCAAAGTTACCTAATTTAAAAAGACATTCTGCTTAGACTCGAGCATACCGCAGGTTTAGTCCGCAAAAATAGTTATTTCCTTTATGTAAAAATCTAAAACTATCACGATGACATACACAAGGTTGGGCAACCACAGGTAAAGTCTGCAAAAATAATAACTGTTTTTGAAAATATTTAAAAAAAAAATTTGGTCAGTTGACATGCATATGTTCGCAAACAAGCCTTCAAAATGTGTTTAAGTTTTCGTGTCCGTTTATTCATGTAATACTTGATTGAATCTTATTATATTTTAAAAATGAGATACAGTGTTTTTCATTTAGTTCGGTCACTGGTATAGTCTTTAGCGTAACCTACATTTAGATAATGCTTTGTTAGAAATATTTTGCTGTGGAACGAAAAAAAAATACGGGTTTCCATACTGTATGCATAACGTATCAACGTAGTAGTTCTTATAACCAACGTGTTGAAAATGATAACCAACATATCGAAAGTGAAAACCAACGTATTGGAGATAAACAAACAACACGTTAAAAACCAACGCGTTGAAAATTGGACACGGTATGGCTTATACCGCGATTGGCACGAATGTCCACTGGTATACAGGTACATTTCTACACAGGCAACATTTATTTACCTTAATTTCTCCTGTATCTCACATGAAATTTACGTGAAATATTCAGATGAGATTAACATTAAACAATCAAATACAAGAAACTCACATTATAATGTTCATGTGATTTTCTCGTGAATTGAGATTCACATGAATCTCTCATGACAGTTTTAACATGAATTTCACAGAAAAAAATTGTATTTTTCATGATTTTGAAGTTTGAAAATATAAATGTGATTTGTATAACGATATTTTACAAAAACATGTGAATTTAACATGAAAAAATCATTATGGGAAAAAAAGTAAATACTAGACTTAGAGGAAAATCAATTCGGAAAGTCCATAATCACATGGCAAAATAAAATAACAAAACGCATCAAAAACGAATGGACAAGAACTGTCATATTCCTCACTTGGTACAGGCATTTTCAAATGTAGAAAATGGTGGATTAAACATGGTTTTATAGCGCTAACCCTCTCACTTTGATGACAGTCTCATCAAATTCTGCTATATTTACATTGATAGGTTAACTAAACAGACACACTCAACTTGTACGACTCGCTCGTGTATGTAACAATGTTTTAGATTTTAACAAGAGAAATTTATGTATTACTGAAAAATTATTACACCAAGGTTTTCGACAAACTAGTCAAAACATTTACTAAATTTTATCATCGGTATAAGGACATCATTCGTAAATATAGCTCAACATGCAGACTTCTTATACGTTCAGGTATTTACATCCAATTTTTGATGGAAATATTCTTTATAAAGCACAAAGGTGTCAGTATTCACCTCAAAAACTAACAAAACCTTTGAATAGACTTATTAAGAAGGATATATTTACGATACTGTTGTCATTAAAGATTGCATATTTTGGCGTTAATATTGATTCTCTTATAGGGTCTTTGCATCGGAACTAAACACATTTACTCAAAAACCAGTTGTTGGCATGACACGGGTTATGTTCTATTCATATATGTTATGATGGTATGATACTAAACCCCTAACGGGAAGGATTGTGCCTGATGTTCATATGATGAAATCATAATCTTTCAGTCAGTTTAATTGAAGTCTGGAGCTGGCATGTCAGTTAACTGCTAGTAGTCTGTTGCTATTTATGTATTATTGTCATTGTGTTTATTTTCTTTGGTTACATCTTCTGACATCAGACTCGGACTTCTCTTGGACTGAATTTTAATGTGCGTATTGTTATGCGTTTACTTTTCTACATTGGCTACAGGTATAGGGGGAGGGTTGAGATCTCACAAACATGTTTAACTGCACCGCATTTTTGCGCCTGTCCCAAGTCAGGAGCCTCTGGCTTTTGTTAGTCTTGTATTATTTTAATTTTAGTTTCTTGTGTACAATTTGGAAATTAGTATGGCGTTCATTATCACTGAACTAGTATATATGTGTTTAGAGGCCAGCTGAAGGACGCCTCCGGATGCGGGAATTTCTCGCTACATTGAAGACCTGTTGGTGACCTTCTGCTGTTGTTATTTTCTATGGTCGGGTTGTTGTCTCTTTGGCACATTCCCCATTTCCATTCTCAATTTTACAATAAAAAAAATCACAAAATGAAATGCAATATGCCACATATGACTGAGATTCATTAATAGTTAAACAAATTGTATGAAATTACGCAATCAATCAATTACTTTCGCTGCAACATTTTACAAAATTGACTACATGTATTTTTTATAATTCAAAGATGATTTACCTTAGTTCTAAAGAACTAATTGTATCTGACTAAGGAGTAAACACAACATATTCTCATCCAGAACACATCCGAATTTTGATAAAATATGTTTAAGAAAACAAACTTGGTTATGTATTATGTTTATCGGATAACATTTGGTAAGCCAAAAAAAAATGACACCGGACATGTTTCTTATGTTAGTAAAAAACGGTAACAAGTATAATTTGGTAAGTAACATTCAAGAAACGGAAAAGGATTGTAGTAAACCCTTTAAGCACATGTGATAAATACAAAGAGTGTATATAATAGCACACACGTCAGTTGTAACAAAAAAGTATAGATAATTTTTTAGTATAATGTTTATAATACCACAATTATAAAAAAATGAAAATCAAGAAGGGAATACAAAGAAAGGAAATTCACAAAAAAACTGAACTCCGACGAAAAAGTAAGTATGTTATTGACAGAATATTTTTGTTATTATGTTTATCTAATTATGTTTATCGGATAAAAGTTGATAAGTCAAATAAAATGACACGTATTACATTGTTCATGTTGCTTATGTTAGTACAAACCCTGTCACAAGTATAACTTGGATGGTCACATTCTAGAAAAGGGAACAAGATTGTGTTAACTATATAAGGAATATATTAAAGTTGTCTGATTTACAACATGCTTTTTTTATTTATGCACAGTAAAGATGAGAAGGATCAAATAAAAATCATAATTACATTGTTTTGTGCATCTCTTTCACAGCCCACGGAGATCAGGTATTGGACTATCTGTAAGTTCCCTTTCTGGACAGCGATACATAATGGTGTACTTCCAAGCTGTAATATCAACACATATAACAGACATTATAACTTCAGTCGTAGACGGGATGGCATAAATAGGAACAACATATATAACATACAAATCCGTTGACAACATACAAACAGAAGGACTATTTATTTAACTTACTTTATTTTGAGATATCAGAATTATATTTATTCAATACATTTCGAAATACTGGTGAAAGACTGATTTTCTTTTAAGATGAGATATACTCAAATGCAAACAAAAATATAACAATAAAGCAAAAAGCTGTTGGTCGAAAAAATATTTTTGCCTTAAATCTGTTTTAACAATAAAAATTTAGGAAACAGATTGATGTAGACACTTGAAGCCTGTTCAAAATCCTTTGTGAATATGAATAAATATATATTGTAATTTTATAGCTCATAATCAAATATTTTTTCCATTAAAGTATTTGACTAAGTATGTCAACGAAACGTGTTCTTATCAGCATATATAAACAGATGTTAACGAAACAAGCATGTACAATATGTATCAATTCGTTCCATATGTATATTCTATATAAACAATATATACCCATCATCAGCACTATTACATTAAATACAATTTTGCTACAGAAATGTATAGATAGAATAAAGAGATATAGGAAAATGTGGTATGAGTGCCATTGAAACCACTTTCTATCCAAATAAAAATTTATAAAAGTAAACTCTTACATGTAAATTCACGGCCTTCAACACGGAGCCTTGGCTCACACTGAACGAAAAGCTAGAAAGGGTCCCAAAAATTACTAGTGTAAAACCCTTCAAACGGGAAAAACCAACGATGTAATCAATATAAAATAGGAGAAATGAGAAACATGTTTAAATAACATAAACAGACGACAACTACTGTCAATCAGATTCCTGACAAATGACAGGTGCAAACATTTACAGCGGAATTTAACGTTTTATTGGTATCAAACCTTTTTCTGAAACAATAGCATAAAATCACAATATAGAAAACCACAAAAGAATATAGGAGAGTTTTTTTTAAATAGATTTCAGAATGTATAACTTGTTAATATTTTAGATTTCTATCAATTAGACAAGTAAATACAATCATCTCTCTATGTTATTGACACGACTATTGTGGTTATTATTTTTTATCTAATCATGTTTTAATTTTGCCATTTGATTAAGGACTTTCCGTTTTGAAATTTCCTCGGAATTTGGTATGTTTGTTAAACTATCTTATGTAAAACTTTAACACAACCGGTCAACTTCTTAAAAAAAAGTCAATGAAATGTTTAAAAAATATTTTCGTTGTAAGAACACAAAACAAAACAAAGAATGATTCAGTGCAAACAGACCTGTACAATAAGACCCACATGTTTATAATCCAACACATATTTATTGTTTATTAAACCTATCTGATAACAACATTAGTTTGTGGTGATTCAGAATAAAAAGAAGATGGACCGGACCAAAGAAGATTTTTAACAACAACAAGAAACGGAAGAAATGCAATTATCTTTCAAGTGCAGTAATTGCAACTAGTATTCTTTCCAATTGATGATATTAACATATAAAAAAAAACGTCACATACTGTGTCTTCAACTGGACAATGTTGTGTAAAATATATAAATACAATACAAATCGCTGAAATATATGGTCAAAACTAAGTAAGATGACTAGCTACTCTTGTGGAAAAATCAACGGCTAATTGATATGCTGACACTACATTAAAATCAACGGCTAATTGATATGCTGACACTACATTAAAATCAACGACTAATTGATATGCTGACACTATATTAAAATCGGTTTTGTGTAAACTAAAGAGGGACGAAACAAAGTTTCAAATTGTTTGAAATGTTTTGTTTAATTGAATTGAACAGAATCTTCAAAGAAGTCGGAATTAAGCCACATTCTTGTCAATTTTCTTTGAATTGGTGGGTATCATCATCAGAAAAGTGAGAATTAATTCGGATCATTATCAACAGTCTGTGAATTTATCAGGACCTCGTCAAAAGTCTGTTAATTGGTGACGATTCATTATTAAAATAGTGTGAATTTATCAGAATCCTCGTTATTAGTCTTTTAATTGGTGACGAATCATTACATCTAAATGTGAAAATATCATCACACATGATAGCGTATGTCGATTCATTATCAGTGAAGTGTGACAGACGAGGACGCATTATAAGCGTGCATTAAAGAGAAATTATCAGTGTTCATATGTACGTTTAAGAAGATTGGTTATCAGTGATGTGAATATTATATGATTTTATCAAACCAATAAAATCAAAAAAATACAGAACTCAGAGGAAAATCAAATCTGAAAGTTCCTAAACACACGGCAAAATTGTCAGTTGTATAGATAGAGGAAGATGTAGTATGCGTGTCAATTATACAACTCTCCATCCAAATAACAATCTATGAAAGTAAATCATTATAGGCCAAGGTATGGCTTTCAACACGGAGTCTTGCTTCACACCAAACAGTAAGGTATAAAGAGCCCAAAAACTACTCGTGTAAAACCCTTGAATCGGGAACACCAACGGTCTAATCTATATAAAAATGAGAAACGAAATCACGTACAAACTATATAAACAGACGACAACTTCTGTACATCCTATTCCTGAATATTTTTCAGTGAACTGGGAATTTATTCGAAGTCAGTGTCAGTGTAAAATCCCTTCAAAACGGTCAGTTAAAAAAAATGGAAAAAGAAAATTAATCAATAGACTCAGAAGAATCACAAGGAAAATATAATCGAGCCAATCTAAAATGATTTATATTCCACTGTATTATTACGGTAAGAAATTTATTAAACTATAAATATAATGTTCAAAATTATGAAAGATTTTCTAGTTCCATGAGTTTAGAAGAACCTGATTTCTTGACAGCAATAGCATAAAAAACACCATATACTTAATAGATACAAAATGTAAATAGTTATGTTTAAGTATGACAGTTTTGCACTATTCCACTAATGCACACCAATAAAGCTCAGACACAGAAGAAGATTTTGATTTATACCACATGTTAATATCATTTAAGTCAGTTGTAAAAAAAGAACAAATGTGTCAAGAGTTAAACAACAGGTGTTCAATAAACATGTCTGGGGAAGATTCAATGTTTTAACATGTGTCTTTATTGGACGTTATGAATAACAACATAAAACGACAGTTCTAATGTGTATCAATGTATATCAGGTGAGGGAAAAAGTTTTGACAATGAATGCATTGGGGTAAGTGCTCTATATTAAAGGTGCCCTTGATAAAAGGGTCTTTAATTACCATCTTCCTCCCAAAATGGATCACAGGAGCTCATATTATTAAAGTTTGCTTTATGCCGGAAATCTAAGCCACTCGACTGATCTGCATTCTACATTTTGTTTTTAGCAGACAATGCAGAACACATACCAGTCGGTTGATACATATACATACAGCCTCAATTAAAAAACCTTAGTGAGCACGCTCACATACCCCACGTCCCCATATTGTCATTGGATAAATTAAATAAGTATAAGAAAAAAAAATTGTATAAGAAAAAATACGGAATAATAATTTCCTGTCAATAAACACATTTACATAGTATGTCCTTATTATCTACAAAATTTCATGAAATTCTGTTGTGTGTTTTCAGAGGAGTTGAGATGACAAACTGTTGCAGAAGTACATTGAAGAAAATAAGTTCAAAGGGGCGTAACTCCTAGAAAAAAAATTGAATCGCAATTTCCCGTCGATATGCACAACTACATAGAATGTCCTTATTATCTGAAAAGGTTTCGTGAAATTCTGTTGTGTGGTTTGAGAGGAGTTGCGATGACAACTGTTGCAGTAGTACTTTGAAGTAAATAAGTTCAAAGAGGCGTAACTTCTAGAAAAAAAATTGAATCGCAATTTCCTGTCGATATGCACAACTACATAGTATGTCTCTATTATCTGAAAAGGTTTCGTGCAAGTCTGTTGTGTGGTTTGAGAGGAGTTGCGATGACAAACTGTTGCAGTAGTACATTAAAGTAAATAAGTTGAAAGGGGCTAAACTCCTAGAAAAAAATTGAATCGCAATTTCCCGTCGATATGCACAACAACATAGTATGTCCTTATTATCTGAAAAGGTTTCGTGAAATTCTGTTGTGTGATTTGAGAGGAATTGTGATGACAAACTGTTGCAGTAGTACATTACAGTAAATAAGTTCAAAGGGGCGTAACTCCTAGAAAAAAAATTGAATCGCAATTTCCCGTCGATATGCACAACTACATAGTATGTCTCTATTATCTGAAAAGGTTTCGTGAAATTCTATTGTGTGGTTTGAGAGGAGTTGCGATGACAAACTGTTGCAGTAGTACATTGAAGTAAATAAGTTCAAAGGGGCGTAACTCCTAGAAAAAAAATTGAATCGCAATTTCCTGTCGATATGCACAACTACATAGGATGTCCTTATTATCTGAAAAGGTTTCGTGAAATTCTGTTGTGTGATTTGAGAGGAATTGTGATGACAAACTGTTACAGTAGTACATTAAAGTAAATAAGTTCAAAGGGGCGTAAGTCCTAGAAAAAAAATTGAATCGCAATTTCCCGTCGATATGCACAACTAAATAGTATGTCTCTATTATCTGAAAAGGTTTCGTGAAATTCTATTGTGTGATTTGAGAGGAGTTGCGATGACAAACTGTTGCAGTAGTACATTAAAGTAAATAAGTTCAAAGGGGCGTAACTCCTAGAAAAAAAATTGAATCGCAATTTCCCGTCGATATGCACAACTACATAGTATGATTTTATTATCTGAAAAGGTTTCGTGAAATTCTGTTGTGTGGTTTGATAGGAGTTGCGATGACAAACTGTTGCGGTAGTACATTAAAGTAAATACGTTCAAAGGGGCGTAACTCCTAGAAAAAAAATTGAATCGCAATTTCCCGTCGATATGCACAATTACATAGTATGTCCTTATTATCTGAAAAGGTTTCGTGAAATTATGTTGTGTGGTTTGAGAAGAGTTGCGATGACATGAAACAGGACTGACTGACGGACGGACGGACGGACGGGTCAAACACATTATACCCTCCGCAACTTCGTTGCGTGGGATATAAAAACACGAACCTCTGTACAAAAACAAGATATATAGTGAAATAAAGGATATATGTAATATTTTGGAGATATTTACATATTTACTTTATTACAGATCAGGTTATACATTTTATTTGCACTGGAATCCAGAACATACTGATGATTCAGAAGAAGTTGCAATGCTTTCGTAAAGAGAACATTTCCTAAAATGGCAATAATTATACCGGAAAAATTGTAGATTTTTCCACGATCACAAAAACAGATGAACTCAATAATATCTTAATTTTAAGATATATTTGAATAGTAAATATTCAACGGTTATCTTTTATAGGATTAAACACATTATCTTGAGAAGCTGCATCCATTTTTTAAATATCGAAGGTCGAAAGGTTACAAGGCTGTGTTCTAGCAACAAAATGTTGCAATCAAATCTATGTAGTAGTATTTCAGTTTGTCGAATAATAGTTTTTTTAATATCTTATAACATCTATAATATTTAAGATTTTTTCAGCATTGGGGATACCTTCTGTTACTTAAAATTGATTAGAGAGATACCACCATGTAATCTTTAATTTTTCATAAACTTATATGGTACTAGACTTTTTTTAGTTAGTATAATGATATGGGTAATTTTCTTTTGGTGATACATATTTAAAGTGATACACAATAGCCTTTTCCTATAAATTGCAATAAACATTTGCCGTTTGATCTGTTACATTGAATTTCACTAAAGAAAATGGAAATCACAAATTATTGCAAAATATTGAATATATATACTTACTCAGTATATTATACTAATTTGGTAGAAAGATATTTTTGATCAAGTTATTTTTTTTTCTTTTAACACTATTGCCTACTGATCTATGATATTGCCCCTTTTATAGCTCATATTTGGCTGATTAAGTATGATGTGATATGTAAAAAAGGATGTCCATTAAACAATATAATTCTGTGTTAAAAGCGTTTGCTACCATGTTCATATGGAAAAGCATTTTGGATAATTTGTATAAGACAAGTTTTAAATCTTACATAGGTAGATGAGTAAATACTCATCATACATACATTTGAATTGATAGGGTCCATAAACAGAAATCTAGAACTGAGATCAAACGAACCATACGTTGATCAAATTTGTTTATACAGCTACTAAACCACTCAACGTTCCCTCTTACACGGAACGAACACGGAACGAACACGCGAATGGAATGAAATGAGAACGAACGAGTTAAATAGTCAGAATCGTGTATCTCCACTCATTTCGTTTATTGAAGTCAACTCGTGTTTTTCCGCTCAAAGTTGTGTGTGAACGAAACGAACGAAACGATCAACATACTCCGTGTAAACAAACATGTTTCGTTCAGAAACGACACTATTTCACCTGATTGGTTGTTTGGCGATTATGCTAGTTTTCAAATTTCCAAATGAAACGAATAAATACATGTATACTAAAGTTAATCGCTATAATATACTACTCATTGTTTATTTATGAATAGAATTCATTACATTATTTCGTTATTGCATTTAAAATAAAAATGATAAGTCTGAAATGAATAGATAAATAGTAACATAAAAAAGTATTTAATTATGAAAGGCCAATAAGATCAATTGAAGTACCAAAATACCTTTTCCTCTTAAAATAATATATATAACTTGTAAAAAAAGGCCGCGAACATTCTGTATTTTATTATTTCTTTCTATTTATTTTCATGTTAGTTAGTGAGATGTACATCGTAATTGACGTGAAAAAAATTAAAGAATATCTCAGAAACCTAATTTAGTGGCATTCGCTACCCCTGGTTAAAATAAATAAAATATATTATATTAACCTTTCAAAACTTTTGTGTGTCAATCTTTTTCGTTATCCACGTCACAGGATTTGCATAGTTTTCTTTATTAAAGAAATGAATGATCCAATTCGTGTTTGTAAATTATTAAACTAACGCCCATTAAGTTTTTCCAAAAAATAGATAAAAATCTTCTTATTTCGTTTCACGCAGGGAAAACATTTTTTTCGATGACTTTAGTGTAATCATTTCCCGTCTTTTACATTAGCGTATGATCCGTATATTTAACCTTTTTCAAAATAACCTGGTACTTCCAAAATCTGTCAATTTATCTGCAAGTGCATGCATAGTCCGTTATCATATGCATGTACAGTAAATTTGTTTTCATTCAAGTGCAAACACTAGCTATTAATGATTGGTTGTTCGTTTCTTAATGTCCAGTGGCACAAATATCATGCATGTTCAGGACGAATTACGATCACTTACATAATGTAACAAGAATATTCAGTGAAGAACTTAATCATTTATTATATTGTGTTTTCTGTTTACCTAAATGACTCAAAACTTTTAAACGATGGATTTAATTAGACAATATATTTAACGCAAATAAAAAAGACGTTTATAAAATACAGAAATAAGAGAAGGGAGTCATTCTAAAAGTTTTTGAAAAAGAAATAAAACTGCCTTGAATATCTAAAAACAATTATATATATACTTATATATGCAAATATTGGAAATGTCTTGGACAGTAGAATATAGACAAAGTATGAAAAACAATATATTCTTAAAAAAATATTTAAAACATATTTGTTTTTATGTTAAATGCGAGTAAGTTATTTGTGCCTTTTTTTTGGCGTTCTTCGAAGACTGCAAATACATAGCTTTGATCGGAATCTCGTTAATTGATAACAGTTTCCAGAATAACTTCATACATGTAACACCTATTTATTGTTCGTTTATATAATTTAAGTGTTGATTTTTTGCACCGTCTATCACCTCTTTACACGAGTCGTTATCTGTTTCAGAATTGGGAAGTTTTCTGTTGTTTGAACAGTCAAAATAAAATCGTGATAATGTAACAGTTTAATCACATTTATCATCAATAAGTTACGATTTAGTTTAAATTGTAATAAATCAGAAAATTGATAATTGCTGTACACTTGTTTCAGATAGATTTAATCGTTGGCCAAATTCTTATAGCAAACTTATTAACTGCCTAAATGTTAATATGTTTATTTATAATTTTCAGATTTAGCTTGATGTCCAAGGTCACTGATCTAGAACATATTTTTGTTTAGAGTCAAACTAAAGCACGTCTCCGGGTGCGGGATTTTCTCGATGTGTTGAAGACCCATTGGTGGCATTCGGCTGTTTTCGACTCTTTAGTTGGGTTGTTGTCTCTTTAACACATTTCTCATTTTCATTCTCAACTTTACGTAATGTTAAGTTGGAAATCCAGAATAAGTCAAGGATATTCAAATCATGGTCATATACATACATATATGATGAAATTAGGAAATATTCATGGGCGCATCCTGCCATTATAATAAAGAGGGTTCCAACCCAGGAGAAAGGGAAGTTCCAATCATATTACCTCATTCAAAAGCATTGATGGTAAAAAGAAGTCGGTTCTAACCCCGTAACCCCCTACTGAATAAGAATTTAACCACACCGTTATACTTACGACAAACAGGTACTTATTCAAAATTGATACTAAAACATATTACTTCGAAAAATCACTTATAATAACAACAAATTAGCATATATTCTTTTTATTTTATAATGTATGATAGCTTTGTGAATTGATTCTTAGCTTATTTTGTTACGTTTTTCTAACGTACAGTGGCAAGTATTTCACTAATATTCCGGACGAAATAGTAGTAATAACGAAAAAATACAATACTAAAATGTGTTCATCAAAATATAATAAAAACTTTGACAGCTAGTGAACAATGAAGAAATTTTATAAAGGGCATACATTTTGAGAGAACAATATTGAATTGAACAGAATCTTCAAAGAAGTCGGAATTCTTGTCAATTTTCTTTGAATTTGTGGGTAAATTTTGAATTGAACAGAATCTTCAAAGAAGTCGGAATTCTTGTCAATTTTCTTTGCATTGGTGGGTATCATCATCAGAAACGTAAGCATTAATTCGGATCCTTATCAACAGTCTGTGAATTTATCAGGACTCCGTCAAAAGTCTGTTAATTGGTGCCGATTGATTTTTAAAATAGTGTGAATTGACCAGAATCCTCGTTATAAGTCTTTTAATTGGTGACGATTCATTACATCTAAATGTGAAAATATCATCACACATGATAGTGTATGTCGATTTATAATCAGTGAAGTGTGACAGACGAGGATGTATTATAAGCGTGCGTGAAAAAGGAATTATCAGTATTTATATGTGCATTTAAGAAGATTGGTTATCAGTGATGTGAATATTATATGATTTTATCAAAACAATATAATCACAAAAATACAGAACTCAGAGGAAAATCAAATCGAAAAGTCCCTAAACACACGGCAACATTGTCAGTTGTGTATAGATATAGGAAGATGTGGTATGCGTGTCAATTAGACAACTCTCCATCCAAATAACAATCTATGAAAGTAAATCATTATAGGTCAAGGTACGGCTTTCAACACGGAGTCTTGGCTCACACCGAACAGTAAGTTATGAAGAGCCCAAAAATGTACTCGTGTACAACCATTAAATCGGGAAACCAACGGTCTAATCTATATAAAAACGAGAAACAAAAACACGTATGAACTATATAAACAAACGACAATTACTGTACATCAGATTCCTGTCTATTTTTCAGTGAACTGGGAATTTATTCGAAGTCAGTGTCAGTGTAAACTTCCTTCCAAACGGTCAGTTAAAAAAAAATGGAAAAAGAAAATTAATCAATGGACTCAGAAGATAACAGGAAAAATATAATCCAGCTTTATATAGTTCTATAAGTCTGAGATATTATTTACATATTAGTGATATAATGTATGTTTAATTAATATTATCGAACTTAGATGTTTACACAATAGTATTTAATTAATTTTGATAGGAAATATACATTTGCATTTTGGCCTCCCTGACCAGGTTAAGTTTAAAATATGGTAATACAAGCTAGTGTGCAATGGCATTATGTTTAAATAGCAGGTAATAATAATTGTTGCCGCCTTCAAATGTGTGTGATTGTTGTGAGTAGTTTCTGTTTGACAGCCTGTATTTTTATATCCATACCAGACAAAAGACAAAAACGTGTTGAAATGGTTACAAACCTGTCTTTTGGATTTAACTTATCCATTAAATTTAAAATAAAAATGAGTTGAAAAGCATCTGCTGTTTTTTTTTTTGGTCATTAATAAGCAATACATATATATGGCACCATTATAACGATAACGAAATCAATTATAGTACTGTCTAGATTGACAAGAGAATAGTTTTGTGATAGTATAACATGTTTACAGCGAATAAGAAAGACATGTACAGTAAGTTAAGCATGTAAGAAAGAACTATGAATACTCAGTATTTTTCAATTTGATTTTCCCCCGCAATTTTGTAATGCTACATACACTCTGATGGAAGTTCTTATCAAACTTTTTCTTTTTATCAATTTTAATCCTACTTTAAAAAAAGCGAATATTCAAAAGGTAGAATCATTTCAAATAGAAATGTTCAGAAATCTTAAAATGCTATGAAAATGAATGATGCTAATGTCAGTCCTCTTCATAAATTAAGTGCTGATACAAATTATAGGTAACACAGGTAAGAAGATTAAAAAAAATATACAATGTTTGCGTCCTGTGCAACAAGATCTTGAGATAATTTTAAATAAACAAGAAATAAGTTGCCAATATATAATGATTTATATTCCACTGTATTATTATGTTAAGAAATGTATTAAACTATAAATGAAATGGTCGAAATTATGAAAGATTTTCTAGTTCCATGAGTTTAGAAGAACCTGATTTCTTGACAGCAATAGGAATAAAAACACCACATACTAAATAGATACACAATGTAAATATTTATGTTTTAGTTTGACAGTTTTGCACTATTCCACTTATGCACACCAATAAAGCTTAGACACAGAAAACAATTTTGATTGATACCAGATGTTAATATCATTCAAGTCAGTTGTAAAAAAGAATAAATGTGTCAAGAGTTAAACAAAGGACGTTCAATAAATATGTCTGGGGAAAATTCAATGTTTTGACATGTGTCTTTATTGGACGTTATGCATAACAACACAAAACGACAGTTCTAAGGTGTATCAATATATATCAGGTTAGGGGAAAAGGTTTGAAAATTAATGCATGTGTGTAAGTGCTCAATATTAAAGGTGAAAATTTCTGATCAAGTTTTTTTTTTTTTTTAACACTACTGCCTACTGATCTATGACATTGCCTCTTTTATAGGTCATAGTTGGCTGCTTAAGTAAGATGAGATACGTAAAAAAGGATGCTCATTAAATGTAATGTTTAATATGTATGTATTTATGTTTATTGTGTTTATTGTATTAATATATGTTGGTCACAAACTGTAAAGTTTATATGACAATAAAATATTTGATTTGATTTGATTTGATTAAACAATATCATGCTATGTTAATAGCGTTTGCTACCATGTTCATATGGAAAAACATTTTGAATCATTTGTATTAGACAGGTTTTAAATTTTACATAGGTAGATGAGTAAATACTCATCATTAATAAATTTGAATTGATAGGGTCCATAATCAGGACATTTAGAGGAAACCAAGAAAATTCGACGTCATACTCGGTTTTTGACCAATGTAGGACTGAGATCAAACCAACCACACGTTGATTAAATTTGTTTATACATTGTGAGCAGAAAAGGCTGAATTGGTGACGAACTAGAATAAAGTAATAATACTTCATATTATCTGACTGTCGAGTTTGCAGAAATTGTCTCATTAATTATTTATAAAAAAGGTTATTGTGTTGTAAAAAAAAATGTTGTCAGAAACAAACTCGGTATGTGACTGTCTTACAAATGAGAGTTTTAGCGCTATGAATTCATCTTAAATTCACCATTTTCTTTATTTGAGAATGCCTGTACCTAATTAGGAATATGACAGTTATTTTCCATTCGTTTGATGTGTTATATCATTTTATTTTGCTACTTGGTTAGGCACTTTCCGTTTTGAATGTTCCTCGGAGTTCAGTATTTTTGTTATTTCATGTTAAGCATCTGATAAAATTCGATGAGAGAAAAAAAAAACTTTGTGTTTTGTCAATAAAACAGGTCTGTTCACCAAAAAGATTACAAACTTTAAGATTAAAACCCAAATTATACACATTCTACAATCATGTCATTTGACATTGTTTTCAATGGAAGTGTTGCAATACTTTTTCCAGGTGTATATATTCGAAATAAATGTACAACACTATCATATAAATACGATGAGACAAGAATAAGAATATTATATTAGACATTATTCTATCAAGTGGTTGCTTCTTCTTGTCTCCGTATGAGCCTCCTTTAAATAGGAGCACCACCATAGTTATGGCGTATAAAGGAGGACATTTGGAGCCTGTATCGGTACAGATTAATGTGAGCATTTGCCTACCCAATTCCCCAGCCAGGCCGTGACGGGTCTTATTACCAGAAAGTAAACCTTCCCACACCATAAATACAATGCAATCAAATAAAACATACGAACTCACACACACACCTGATTCTCTCAGTCCTCAAAGTATAAAAAGTGTATTTTTGCTTTGATTATGATCATGTATAACGGTTTATCGGTAATTCGTATATTTTCCCTTAGATCTTACTGCTTAATATTTTCTAGTATCAACGTACTGGCTGTATCACTGACAATATTAGGCAATACATTGTGTGACGTCATAATTACCGATAAACAGAATAACAGGTAGTTTCGTTGTTGATACAACCTATTATTCTATATGTATTTATCAACAACTACGACAGGTAAAATGTAAGTTGTCGTCATAAAAATAGTAATGGTTGTTTATGATAGGTATTGATCAGTTATCGAAAGGTGAAAAAAAAGGGTCTATTTAAACAAGGATTTTCTTGTTTTGGTTATAAACCATTTACTGATGTATATCTTTGGTTATATTTTTGGAATGAGTATGAATAAGAGGCTGGATGGGGTTAACATAATATGCATAAATGGACCAACACTATAGAAGCATGGCCCCAGAAAAGAACACCCCTTCCCCCAAAGAAAATAGATGATACTCGGGTGCTAAATTATGATAAAGATCATAGAATAGAGAATAGTTGTCAACGTAAAATACTGAATAGAAAATAATGGAAAAAATAAAGAAAAGAAAAGAGAGTAAAAAAATAAGAAAATAAGAGAATATGGAATTTTAAGAAACCCCAACCACTATCATAGAATATCACGAAGAAATAGAAGATAAATCTTTATTAATCAATTCTTTATTTTTAAAAGAAGAAAAACAAGTGTAAACAGATAATTATTTTATGTCGTTTGACAAGGGCCGCACATCACTATACACGATATATAACATCGAATAATGCAACACCGAAATAAATAATAAACTGATTGATTGTTGGTTACTTAACGTCCAGTGACAAATATTTCATACCTGTTCAGGACATATATCGTAAGCAAAAAATCTACTGACAAAAGAATATACCGTTGGCCAACATATTCCAGGTTCAGTAAAGGGGCATGACATATGAGTGTGGATTTAGGGGACAGGAGGTCCGCCGTCTCTTTTGTGTGAAAAATTTGGTTGATTCTAAAAGGAATCAATGAAGCATGACTGCAGCAGACCTCCTCTTAGGCATTCAGTGAGCCCGGGTCCCTCTTATGAATATTCATGGATCCGCCACTGCTATCTGTAAGTTTGTTACTATGGGGATGCTAAAATGTAGAGTCATAAAATAACATTCCAAAAACGAGTAAACGACTGTTGACAAGCGAAGCAGACATCCACGGAAAAATCGGATAACTTTCGATATTGATAATCATATAATGGAATTGTGAGTTGAACACGATTCTTTTCAGAGGTGTGTGGGTTACTCATATGTAAACATTTTTGTGTTTTGATGGCCGTACTTTTATATATATTTGTTGCCTCTGCCGGGAGAGTTGTCTCATTGTCAGTCATATCACATCTTCTTATTTCTATTTATTTGGATTTAAAGTCGTGAGTGGGTTTATCCATATTCATCAATGAATGACGGATTTATCTTAATTCTTTAAATTTGATCACTGTTCAAAAGCATTACATTATAAGGATCCATCATCAACGAAGTGTGCAAATGTATAAAGATGTATTATCAGTGAATTGTACGTCATCAGTGAAGTGTGTGAATTCATACATATACATTATCTGTTAATTGTACAGTTATAATTATTTATCATCAGTGAAGTGTGGTTTTGTTTTATTGGAAATACGCAAAGACCATTTAAGTGTATCAATATTAAAACCAGACAATGTCATCGTTAATGACAACATTATTAAAACTATGCCTCGTCTTAATAACTCTGGTTAAAAGTTTGGTTTCTTTGAGGTGTTGAAATACCTGAACGTAATAAATTTAGTGAATGTTAAATGCTCATCAGGGACAGAACAACATAAGCTTAAAATATTGGTAGGTCATTTAGCTCCTTTTTTTCGGTGATATGGGGCAAACTATAATTACCCCTGTATCTCAGATAAACCCAAACCAGACTACACATTGACATACTTCCTGAATTTCTCCTCACTTTTTCCTTAAATGAATTTTATGTTAACTCAATATTAGATAGACCATCCTTTTTCCTTTACAAATTTGTCCAGCAGATACAATGAAAACCAGTGAATACATTTTGTCTTTTCATGAAAATTGTCCATCGTATTTTTTTTTATTTTCTAAATTCTATTGATGAATGAAATTGAGAATGGAAATTGGGAATGTGTCAAACAGACAACAACCGGACCATAGAGCTGATATAGCGAGAAACTCCCGCACCCGTAGGCGTCCTTCAGCTGGCCCCTTAAAAATATGTATACTAGTTCAATGATAATGAACGCCATACTAAACTCCAAATTGTACACCAGAAACTATAATTAGAAATGATACAAGACTAACAAAGACCAGAGGTTCCTGACTTGGGACAGGCGCAAAAATGCGGCGGGGTGAAACATGTTTGTCAGATCTCAACCCTACCCAATACCTCTAGCCAATGTAGAAAAGTAAACGCATAACAATACGAACATTGAAATTAAGTTCAAGAGAATTCCGAGTCTGGTGTCAGAAGATGACAATAATACCTGAATAACAACAGACTACTAGCAGTTAACTGACATGCCAGCTAAAGACTTCAATTAAACTGCTTGCAGGATTATGTCTTCATCATATGAATACCAGGCATAATCCTTCCCGTTAGGGGTTTAGTATCATACTGTCATAATTTAAATGAGAAGAACATAACCCGTGTCATGCCAACAACTGGTTTTTGATTAAATGTATATTTTGTGCCGATGCAAATACCCTATCAGTGAATCAATATTAACGCCGAAATATGCAATCTTTAATGACCTGACTACAGTACCGTAATTATATCCCTTCTTAATACGTGTATGTAAAGGTTTTGCTAGCTTCTGATGTGAATACTATCATGTTTGTGCTTTATTAAGAATATTTCAATAAAAAAATGGATGTGAAATACCTGAACGAAAAAAAGTTTGCATGTTGGGCTAAATAAACAAAAAGTTGTAATTTTCAAACTAAAACCATTTATTTTTGGTCCAAAGTCATCCATCGTATGAAATAGGAGATATAATACAATTGCCAGTGGGACAGCTATCAGCTATCATATTACAGACTAGGGAAATAGCTCTGGTAGCATGGATGAAGACGATTTCATACAGACAAATAAAAACACATCTGCTTCCATTTTCTACATTCTAATCAGACAAAGATGACGTCACAAACATAAATACAAGATACTGACAAAAGGGGAACAACTATCTCTTACACACTGAAACATACTCCGACCATACATGCAGATATATAACATCCGGCCCACAAAACAAAGATTAACTAAATAGAAAGGAATAGGTCGATAAAGGAAAACCAAATGATATTTCCAAAACATAAAAAATAAATGCTCAAAAAGAACTCAGAAAACAGATGAGGAAGGAAAAACATGAAAATACACAAAAATATATTCAGAAATTATGCAAATAGATATGGGAAT
The DNA here is from genome assembly GCA_019925275.1 of Mytilus edulis. Taxonomy (NCBI): domain Eukaryota; kingdom Metazoa; phylum Mollusca; class Bivalvia; order Mytilida; family Mytilidae; genus Mytilus; species Mytilus edulis. Next base: position 110,789,118 of record CM034354.1, on the reverse strand, counting down.
ATGTGTTGTGAGTGCCAATGAGACAACTCTCCATCCAAATAACAATTTAAAGAAAGTAAACCATTATAGGTCAATGTACGGCCTTCAACACGGAGCCTTGACTCACACCGAACAACAAGCTATAAAGGGCCCTAAAATTACTAGTGTAAAACCATTCAATGAAAAACCCATCAATGAAAAATGTTTACCAACTTATCAATAGATATAGAGGCCAATCCAAAACCTCCAAAATAAAGGACAAATTGTGATATTTCTGATCCGACAAACCAAGCGAAACGCTTTTCACAATATATGGAAGACTTATTTGTACCACAAGATAACAATTATGATGATACATTTTTAGAATTAAGTACAACATGGGCAAAGCTACGGATGAATTTGGCATCCCCGCAGAACATGTCAAAACTGCTTGAAGTATGCTTTCACCAATTTTAACACCCATCTTTAATTAAAATCATAGCTACAAAACAAATACCGCTGATCTTTAAGACTGAAATTACAAACCCAGTACTAAAAAAATAGAATCCAACCTGAGCAGAAAGTTACAGGGGTATCTCAGTGATACCAACAATCATCAAATTTATTGAATATGTTCTGTTACCACGTCTTACCAAAATCTTTATCCAAGCAGACATGCGATTTGGTTTTACAGAAGGTCTCTCTATGCTAATAGCTGCCTTTCTCGTATCAAAATGTAAATCAGAATCAAAACACGTAACTTTAAACCTTTACACATCATGTATATGATTGCTGAAGACAGCCAAACTGCATTTTACGTAATTTCTCACATCATTCTTCTAGATAAACTGTATGAATGTGGCATGAATCCAAAGCTTTGGTCCATAGTCAAAAATCTTTATACAGACATATCCTCAAAAATAAAATTGAAAGGTGAAATAAGTGAAAAATGTCCAATACAACAAGGAGTGCGACAAAGTGGAGTCCTTTCCACTGACCTATATACGGTTTACATTAACAACGTATTGTGTAAACTAATTAAACGCCGTGTAGGAATGAACATTGGCAATATCTACACTGGCACACCAACATGTGTAGATGATATAGCACTTCTGTCTGATGATATTGAAGAATTACAAATTATGCTTAACACTGTTCTACGAAATGCCAAACAGGACAGGGTCACAATTCATCCAACAAATGCTGTAATCATAAATACAAGCAAAACTGTAAGAAAAACTACAATGGAATATCGACACCACTTGTTTAACAACAACCAAACAAACTAAACATCTAGGTATAATAAGAGCTGACATGAAAGATAATAGCAGAAATGTAGAGGAAAGACTGTCCCGAGCGCGCAGGACACTCTACTCCATATTCAACAGCGGACTTCATGGCTCAAATGGCTTTAATCCTATCACCTCAATATATCGGAGCTATGTAATACCTAAACTGCTTTTTAGACTTGAAATACTACCACTTAAACAAATAGATATTGACCGATTTAGGAAGTTCCACATAAACTGCTTAAGAAAATTCAAATCACTGTCTCAAAGAACAGACGTCTGTCCTGTCTATTTACTTATTGGTGCACTACCCATACAAGCAGAGCTCCACAAACGTCAACAAAGCATTTTGTATAGCCTTCTAAACAATGAAAATGATAGTATACAACAACTAAATCAAAGACAGATCTCTATCAACATCATTAACCCAGGACGTTTTTATAACATAGTATCCAAAACGTTGGAATTGTATACTAGTAACCTACTGAATCTAGAATTCTTACTGAATAATCAAATGAACAAATTACAGTGTAAACATCAATATAACATATCGATTACTAACTATGGGTCAAAAACCTATAAAGACCAATCAGCCAATAAATCAACACGGAAACATCTCTGTGAAGATCAAGTGGAAATAGGAAAACCGCATCAAACCAATTGGCAATCTATTAAGTCATCAGTCACTGAGGTGAAAAGGTCTATCAACCAATGTCATAGCAACAGGAACATACTTACTACAAAAAAAAGCAAAAATCACAAAAATACTGAACTTAGTGGAACATCTAATCGGAAGGTCCATAATCACATGGCAAGGTCAAATAACAAAACACATCAAAACCGAATGGACAAGAACTGTCATATTCCTGACTTGGTACAGAAACTTTCAAATGTAGAAAATGGTGAATTTAACCTGGTTTTATAACGCTAACCCTCTCACTTTGATGACAGTTTCATCAAATTCCAAACCAACATAGAAGAAGAAGAAGAAGAAAGAAGAAGAAGAAGAAGAAGAAGAAGAAGAAGAAGAAGAAGAAGAAGAAGAAGAAGAAGAAGAAGAAGAAGAAGAAGAAGAAGAAGAAGAAGAAGAAAGAAGAAAAAGAAGAAGAAGAAAGAAGAAGAAGAAGAAGAAGAAGAAGAAGAAGAAGAAGAAGAAGAAGAAGAAGAAGAAGAAGAAGAAGAAGAAGAAGAAGAAGAAGAAGAAGAAGAAGAAGAAGAAGAAGAAGAAGAAGAAGAAGAAGAAGCTATCTTCCAAAAGTCTCACTTGTGATATTTTCACAACACCAATAGTTGTATGGCAAATCAAGGATATTGTGACATTTGATAATAATCTTCTGTAGAAACAATCTGAATCTTATACAATCCAAGTTCAGAAGAAACAAATTGTGTCTTGTTTTAGGGGCTTAGAAGAACCTGGTATCATGACAGATTAAAATTCTAAAAAGTAAAGAACTAAATATACTTATGTTCTAGTATGACAGTATTGCACCACACTTCAATGAGGCTTAGACACAGAAGAAGATTTTTACTTAGACCCCTTGTTAATGTCATTCAAGTCAATTATAAAAAAAATATATAAATTCATGTCTGTCAAGGGATGAACTAAGTGTTTTAACATGTGTCCTGCATGGCGTATTTCATAACAATACAGAACAAAAGATCTAATGTTCCTCGATGTGTATTAATCTGTCTAATAATAATGTAATACATAGTTTATAAATGAACCCCATACATCACAGGCAGTCGTATCATTGATGTTTCTATGCCAATAGACTGGTATGCATTCAAAAGTGTGCTTATAGCGGACAAAATAGAACGCATACCAGTCTACTGATATATTTATATATATTCCACCCCAAAAACATAAACCCCTGTGCATGGACAAAATCTATAGTTAAAGGAAAGACATATGTATCACTTTAGAGATATTAACCGATTAACTTTATTAGAGAGAGAGGCATATTTTGAAGATATACATTTAGCTGCATTGGAAAAGTCCTGGCATGGCAATCATAGCATAATGTTCATTCAGAAATATTTGAAATGTTTTCATTATTAAGAACATGTCCTTATGGCAATAATTAAATTGTAAACGAATCTACTCTATAATTATGAATTTAAAGTTGATCTTGAATAGTAACTTTAATGTTCAGAGGGGATATTCTATATCTTGATGTGCTGCACCTTTATATTAAATAGTGAAGGTGTATACCAAAGGATGAACAGACATTACAAATTGTATTTTGCAATTAAATTCATGTTATATTAATTCAGTTTGTCTTGAATAGTTTTTCTCATATATTGCAATTTTCATGATATTTTTACTGCTTGTTTTAAATGTTTTTAATACATTGCATTGATAAGTTGCCAGTCAGTATATTATTCTAATTTGGTAAAAGTTATTTGTAACAAAGTTATGTTTTTCTTTCGTTGAACACTTCTGTCTGGTGATCTTTGGCATTGTCTCTTAGTAGGCCCTATTTGACTGATTATGTACGGTAAGAAACATAAAACATGATCTAAATTTATATAAATTAAATACAAATCACATGTATTAGTTGTTTGTTAAATATCTGACTCGATTCCAAGGAAAGAGTTACATTTTGTAAATACAAATCTCAATTGATATCATTATAACAGTCATCTGTTGTCCTTTAACATGTCTGATTATCTACAGTATTTTAAGCATGTTTATCACATGGTGCCAATAAAAAACTGCAGCATATTGATCATATGTTGTTTTTTTTGGTGAACCTTTTTATGTATCTCCAAGTAATGCATTTATACCGTTTGCTATCATTTCCATATTAAGAAAAATTTTGAATGATTTGTTTTAGACGAGTTTTCAATTCTGCATAGTAAATGGTGGTTAACTACGTTTACAGGGTTGAAAAATCATAAGATCAAATTTTTAAACTGATCCGGGAATTGATGAGAATGTTAACTGGTGAAGATCAAACAATGAAAATAATACAGACTCACCATTAAAGAAAATATTTAAATTAAAATGGTCAAGTTTGAACCTATAAGATTCATCAATATAGATGTTGGAATTCAGCAGTAGTCATTATCAACGATGTTTGAGCTAATAGGGGTTCACATTCAGAGATGAATGAAAAAGTGAGTCTTCAAAATGAATATTATATGACTTTATGCGAAATCTTCATCCTTGGAATGTTAATAAACAAATATTTACCATCAGTGTCAATGTACTCATTAATTAATCGGAATTGATAAGGATCCATCATCATTGAAATGTGACTCAACGATGATTTATCATTTATCAACAATGGATGTGAATGGTGATTCGACATACAGATGGGTGCAGTCCTAACCTGTACAGCAAGTTAACTTGATAACCATTCATTGGACTGGTCAAAGTTAACCTGTGACCAAATTTAGGACTGCTCTGACCAGTCCTAGGACCAAAATCTAGTTAACTTGAAAAGCGGACTTGGTCCTAGGACTGTTTTTATGTCTGCCAAAAAGTTAACTTCGAAACAGGTCCGCTATTGATATAAGTTAACTTCGAACCAGTCCTGCCGTAAAGTTAACATAAGTTAACTTCGAAACCAGTCCTGCCATAAAGTTAACATAAGTTAACTTCGAAACCAGTCCTGCCACAAAGTTAACTTTTGCTTTGACAAATCCTATCGAAACAAGACCTGTTCCCAAGTTAACTTTTGACTGGTCTGCTCAACACTAAGTTAACTTGTAACCAGGACCGCTCTACATCGATTTTTTAAAAATATTGTTTAATATCTTTGTTTCGTAGTATAAACATCGAAAATAAAGTAAAACTAATACTTCCGTTATATAAACAGGATTTAATACAAATATTTGAAAGTAAAGTTCGCATAAAACGTTGCTTGAAACACAAATTTATCTGTGATCTGCCAATCTATGAATTAAAAAACGATCTTGGTTACAATGATAAGTAAACGGGCACTTAATATATATTCCAATACCTATCAAATTCAACCATATTTGCACTTTATTTATATGTATATCTATGAAAGGACGTATTTTAGAGGAAAGCATCATTTTAACACATGACTACGAATTTTTGTTCGCATAAATTTAGGGTGCCAGCATGTCCTCCTTTTATTCAAAATATTGATGCATAAAAAAATTTATTTACGTTTTGATACCTCATGCTGACTTGTACAACACAATTATTTGACCGCGTTGACCAAAACTGACCATATGTGCACTTTTATTTATAAATCTATATACCTGCATAGTAAATCAGCCAAATTTTTTCAAATTTTTGTTCGCATAAATTTAGGGTACCGGCATGTCCTCCTTTTATTTAAAATTTTGATACGTAACAAAATTTCAGTAGTTTTGATACCTCAAACTGACTTGTACAACAAAATTATTTGACTGTATCAACTAAAACTGACCATATGTGCACTTTAATTTGTAAATCTATACACCAGCATAGTAAATCAGCCATATTTGTTATGTCAGGATTCAATGTATATTACAATGGACAGCAATATTGCTATACAATAACAACAATTTTATGTTTGCATAAATTTAGGATGCCAGTATATGTCCTCCTTTTATTCAAAATATTGATACGTAACAAAATTTCAGTAGTTTTGATACCTCTTGTTGACTTGTGCAACAAAATTATTTGACCGTGTTGACCAAAACCGACCATGTGTGCACTTTTTTTTTATAAATCTATATACCTGCATAGTAAATCAGACATATTTTTTCAAATTTTTGTTCGCATAAATTTAGGGTACCAGAATGTCCTCCTTTTATTCAAAATTTTGATACGTAAAAAAATTTCTGTAGTTTTGATACCTCATACTGACTTGTACAACAAAATTATTTGACTGCATCAACTAAAACTGACCATATGTGCACTTTAATTTGTAAATCTATATACCAGCATAGTAAATCAGCCATATTTGTTATGTCAGGATTCAATGTATATTACAATGGACAGCAATATTGCTATACAATAACAACAATATTTTTGTTTGCATGAATTAAGGGTGCCAGCATATGTCCTTCTTTTATTCAAAATGTTGATACGTAACAAAATTTCAGTAGTTTTGATACCTCATACTGACTTGTACAACACAATTATTTGACTGCATCAACTAAAACTGACCATATGTGCACTTTAATTTGTAAATCTATATACCAGCATAGTAAATCAGCCATATTTGTTATGTCAGGATTCAATGTATATTACAATGGACAGCAATATTGCTATACAATAACAACCATTTTTTGTTTGCATAAATTTAGGGTGCCAGCATATGTCGTCCTTTTATTCAAAATATTGATACGTAACAAAATTTCAGTAGTTTTGATACCTCTTGCTGACATGTGCAACAAAATTATTTGACCGTGTTGACCAAAACTGACCATGTGTGCACTTTTTTTTATAAATCTATATACCCGCACAGTAAATCAGCCATATTCTTTCAAATTTTTGTTCGCATAAATTTAGGGTACCAGCATGTCCTCCTTTTATTCAAAATTTTGATACGTAACAAAATTTCTGTAGTTTTGATACCTCATACTGACTTGTACAACAAAATTATTTGACTGCATCAACTAAAACTGACCATATGTGCACTTTAATTTGTAAATCTATATACCAGCATAGTAAATCAGCCATATTTGTTATGTCAGGATTCAATTACAATGGACAGCAATATTGCTATACAATAACAACAATTTTTTGTTTGCATAAATTTAGGCTGCCAGCAAATGTCCTCCTTTTATTCAAAATATTGATACGTAACAAAATTTCAGTAGTTTTGATACCTCTTGCTGACTTGTGCAACAAAATTATTTGACCGTGTTGACCAAAACTGACCATGTGTGCACTTTTTTTTATAAATCTATATACCCGCATAGTAAATCAGCCATATTTTTTCAAATTGTTGTTCGCATAAATTTAGGGTACCAGCATGTCCTCCTTTTATTCAAAAAATTCTGCTTAAAAATTCTCAAGTTAACTTAAAAAGCAGTCAACAAGTTAACTCTAAGTTAACTTTTGTCAAGGTTAGGACCGCACCCATCTGTAAGTGTATAGTATGTTTAGGATTAAATATTAGTCACCTATGTATGCTTGATGATTTGACAGAAGTGTTAACCCGAATAATTCAGTCGTTATATTCCACTTACTTAAATATCACCTGAATGCATAGACAATGAAATATCTTCAATCAACCATTCGGAATTAGCTCGGGATTTACCTATCTCGATAAAATTGAGCTAATTGCTGATTGGTCACCTCTTCTACAGGGCACCAATCAAAATCCAGGATTCGTGAAGAGTTTTTATCGCGTTAGGAATTCGGGCCCTCGCAAGTAGGAGAGATCGATTACGGGGAGGGACTGAATTATTCGGGTTACATAAATGTATACTAGTTGTGAGGATTAAATATAAGTCACGTGTGTATGATTGATGATTTGACATAAGTGTATAGTATGTTTGAAGATAAATTTAGTCACGTGTGTATGATTGATGATTTGACATAAGTGTATAGTGCGTTTGAGGATTAAATATTTGTCGCGTGTGTATGATTGATGATTTGACATAAGAGTATAGTATGTTTGAGGATTAAATATTAGTCACGTGTGTATGATTGATGATTTGACATAAGTGTATAGTATGTTTGATCAGACTGCGAAAATAATATCAATCATTACATTGTCTCTTGATAATTTGTTGTCAGAAAACAAACTTGGTCCTATACCATGTTTATTTTCTGATAGAATTCGAGGAGATGAACAACACTAATATGTGCTGGTTCAGAATAAAGAGTAACATTTTGCCAAAAATATGTGTTTGAAATAATGAAAGATCCTTGACACGATTAAATAGTTATCAAAGGTACCAGGATTATAATTTAGTACGCCAGACGCGCGTTTCGTCCACATATACTCATCAGTGACGCTCAAATCAAAATGTTTATAAAGCCAAACAAGTACAAAGTTGAAACTAGATATCACACTTTCAATTTCTATCAAATTGTGTTTTGTCCGTTAAACAAATGAAAGTTTAGTCATTTATAAAGAGAGTACGATCAGACTGAAGATATAATGTATAGTATTACCTCGGTTAATGCCTCTTTATTACAGCCTACCGAAACAAGGCATTGGACAATCTCCAGGTGTCCTTCCTGCACAGCAAGCAATAATGGTGTGAATCCAATCTGTAACAAAAACACATCGGAGATATCAAAACATTTTGAAATAACTGGACACTGTTATACACAAAAGATATCACTGAAATCAGTGTGTAATACTAAAAACATAACGTGTTTCTATATTCTAAATTAAACAACAAATAGATGTCCTGTTTTCATTATGATTTTTCTGATCTGCGATCTTCAAAATAAATCAAAAGAATGTTCTCAAATTAATGTATACAATCTGTGTATCAAGTGCTTATTTCGTATGAGAAATAACTTTATTCAAATATAATATAACATACACTTGTTGTTTGAAAAAATTGGATACATTTCATCTATTCGAATGATAGCATCAAACTTAAAATGTACATTAATCGGTTGTTCTGAAACTTATTCTGGACAAACAAATTCAGATGTGTACCCTTTAACAGAAAACTAAATGAAACATCAGTCCTTTGATTAAGTTCCATGTTGTGAAATACCAGAGCTTCTTTAAGAACTGTCATTTGAAAAAAAATGGCAAGAGATATATAAAGCAATGTTATCATTATTTTTTTTCTCTCGATAAAAAGAAGAATATAAGATCTCATGCTATACTATTCTAACATCTATTTGGTAAATATAGATTTTACCAGTGCATGAAATGTGATACGATATTGATCCATTCGAGACAGTTAAGTTTTCAAATTCAAAACGTGAGGCTCGACGAGCGTTATAAATATTTAAAATTTAACTGTCGAGAGTGGATAAATATGGTATTACATGATACTTGGTAGTGAAATCTGATTCTGTAATGATGTTCTAACAATATGCAGGCAAAAGTATTTCTTCTTTTCGAATGATCTGCACGAAAATTTGATCTTTCTATGTGACGTCATCAGGCATAGTTGCCTTTTTTATACCGTCACAATAGGAAATTCAGAGGAAATCTAGAAAACTCCACGTCGTAATTGGATTTAAACTGAGATCAAACGAACTACTTGTTAATTAAATTTATTTCTACAATGGGTGCACAAAGGGATCAATTGCAAAAGAATTAGAGAAATCTATAACACTTTGTACTATCGGACTGAGGAATTTGCAGAAATTGTCTTATCTATTATTCTTAAAAAGAGGTAATCAGATTGTAAAAATATAATGTGTTGTCACAAAAAAAAACTCGACGTGCGACTGTGATACAAGCTTTTAGCGCTATAAATCCAACTTAAATTCACCTTTTTTCATTTGACAATGCCTGTACCAAGTCAGGAATATGACAGTTGTTGTCTATTCGTTTGATGTGTTATATCATTTGATTTTGTCATTTGATTTGGAACGTTCCGTTTTGAATGTTCCTCGGAGTTCAATTTTTTTTTATTTGACTCTTTAAGCATTTGTTAAAATTCGATGAGAAAAAAAAGGGATTTATATCTGTTCAACACAAAGATTATGTGCTTGTCCAGAACTAAGAGAATTAGGATCAGAGTAGCATATGTCTGCCAAAACATATGTGGTTTTAAAGATACCTGAGCTGTATTTTGTTTTCTTTTTCAAGACAGGATTTAAATGAGACCTCACTTATCCAATAACATTAAGTTTTGTGATTCTGATAGCATGTTCATTCATACATTGGTGAGTTTGATCAGACTATATCTTACCTCAGTTTTAGCTTCTTTGCTGCAGCCTATCGAAACAAGGTATTGGACTGTCTCCAGGTGTCCAAAGCAGACTGAATATAATAATGGTGTAAATTCATACTGTAATATCAACATATATACGACATTAAACGTGCAATTCTGTATATATATATATAAAGATGTGCTATATATATATTTATATTCACCTCGAAAAAGTATTACAACACTTCAATTGAAAACAATGTAAAATGACATGGTTGTAGAATGTGTATAATTTGGGTTTTCCGAAATACTTTCAAACCGTTTTTGATTTGAAATTAAATTTGTGTTATTGACTTACCCTTTAAGACAAAATTAAGACTAAAGAAATGCATCATTAGAGCCGTAATGAACAAGTGAAACTGATGATACCCCCGCCGCATGTGGATAATTTTAATAGTGTAAAAATACGCAAGTGTTCGGTAAACAGGAAGTTGTTGAGTGATGAATCTGAAAACGCATTACACGGTATAGCTGACTTGTATAAATCCTGAAACCAAATTTCAGGAATCCTTGTATAGTAATTCCTGAGAAAAAAGTGACGAACATTTTCTATTTGGCTATCAGGTGTAAAAATGATACAAGTGTTCGGTAAACAGGAAGTTGTAGAGTGATGACTCTGAAAACACATCACACAGTATAGCTGACTTATATCAAGCCTGAAACCAAATTTCATAAATCCTGGTAGTATAGTTCCTGAGAAAAATGTGACGAAAAATATTAATGGGACGGACGGACTGACTGACAGAGTGACGGACTGACGGACTGATGGACTGATGGACTGACGGACTGACGGAAGGACAGACAGAGGTAAAACAGTATACCTCTTTTTTTTCAAAACGGGGGTATAAAAAGTTATTCAAACTTTGTCTTGTATTCTATACCGACATTTTATAAAAGTGTTTTTTTTCCAGAAAACTAAACATCTGACACAGAAAATATGTGTTACAATAGGCATTTCAAACAGTTCTAGATGATTAAATGCATAAAAAAATCTTTATTTTTTGCAGAACTAATGTTTTGGAAAAATGAGTCCTGCAAAATTTGCATTTTTTGTGAAAAACGCGAAAAACTTTTCCGTGCAGCTATTATGTCCTATCCATGTAGCCTTTAAATTGGATGAAAAGTAAGTTAATTTTAAAACATAAACAGATTAAAAGTATTATGTAAAACCCAAATTATACACATTCTACAATCATGTCATTTCACATTGTATTCAATGGAAATGTTGCAATACTTTTTTCCAGGTGTATATATTCGAAATAAATGTACAACATTATCATATCAATACGATGAGAAAAGAATAAAGATATCCTAATACACATTACTATATCAAGTAGCTGCTTTGATTATGATCACGTATAACGGTATATTTAGTTAATTAATGAGGTTTTTGTATTAGTAGTATGCTAATCGAGGAGGATAAATCATCAATAAGAATAAACTAATAAGTATTATTAATCTCTGATGTTAGAATTCACCAGGAGTCGTTATCAGGGGATTTTTGTGTATAAGGTTTCATAACCAAATGTTATTCATTTTTATTGTAATTTATAATCAATGGTGCGCACATTACAAAGGGTCCCCCATTATCAAATTATGAGTTTACTACTATCCTTATGAGAGATGGGTGAGTAAATCATATGTAGACATGTCTGTGTGTTGATGGCCGTACTTTGACCTTTATCTGATTACTCTTTACATATTGTCAACGAAGGGAGAGTTGTCAGTCATACCACATATTCTTATTTCTATTTAATTAGGGTTTAAAGTCGTGCGTGGGTTTATCCATATTCATCAATGAATGATGGATTTATCATTTTCTTTAACTTTGATCACTGTTCAAAATCCTTGATCTGTAAAATATAAGAGGAATGCTTATCATCATTTATATGAATTATAAGTATCCATCATCATCAGTGAAGTGTGCGATTCGAAGGATGCATTATCAGTGAATTGTACAGCAATGAGGATTTACCATCAATGAAGTGTGGTTTTGTTTATTGGAAATACGTAGTGAGTAGTAATAACTAAAACGGGTTAACCCTTTTGCGTTCACCATCAATAGTGTCTAAAATAATTGATGTTTTGTTTCAGTGGCGTTAAACAATAAAAATGTCTCATAAGTGAAGTGTGGGTTGTATCAGGATTCAATCTAAGAAGTGTTTAAATAAATAAGGAGTGATTTTATTAGAATTAATCTTCAGCAATTCTGGGATTCACAAGGTGTTATAACCAATTTTGATTCAGTGTATCTGTTCCACCTACCAACTATATAAAACTTAAAGAAACATATATCGTCTGTAACTCAAAATATGGATACTTTCATGTTAAAAGGTTCTGTTTGACAGCTTTAAAAATACTACTGTTAAGCCCCGATCACACTGTCACGTGTCAAGAGCTATATTTTACTACGTTTTGAAAGCGTAGCGGAACGAGAGTATACGTAACGAAGCTTATCGAAACGCAGGAGAAACGTAAAAAAACGTATTGATCCTTTTTTCAAAATTCCACAACAAACGTAGCGACGAAAATTTAAACGAAACTGCAACCTAGTAAATACGTATCAGAGCTTAGCGGAACGTAACAAAACGTGCTTAATACGTAGCGAAACGTATCAATGTTTGGTTGAAACGTTGGTCTTCACGTACTTATGCGTAGGAAAACGTGATAAGAACGTGGCACAAATCTAGTAAAACCTAGCTATAAAAAAAATGACGGGACACTTTTATTCAAAACGTATTTGAAACGTAGCATTTTCAAACGTATTAAAACGTGACAGTGTGACTGGGGCTTATACCGTTTCAAAATGGACTAAACACTATTTTACCTAAAAAGTCATCCCACAATTTGTGTCATGTAATTTATCCCCCTGTTTTGTTGGAATGTGTATGACAAACATTGCAAGTTACACACTGTCCTTACTATGAACTTTTTTTGTAAACAGTTAAAATCAAGAAACGATAAATGTGTCCCCAGAACAGTTCCCATTTTATATGTATAATAATATCTTTATTTATATGTTGTCGTATATGTCACTTACTTCACCTCTGTATTCTAAATCAGCGCCCTTTTCAATGAAAAGTTTCAAATCTGTTAAACTTCCGTCACGAGCAGCTTTAATAAGTTTCTGTAAGAAAAGTCAAATGCTGATAAAAAACATTGAATGATATATATAAACATCAAACCAACAATGTTAGATCTGTAAATTTGCTTTAGCAAATTTTTTGGTTCTTCCCTCGCCGGGATTCGAACCCATGCTACTGTGATATCGTGAAACCAAATCGCCTGCACTGCAGCCGTCCCGCTAGACCACACGACCACCTGGGCTCTCATAAAAGAGCTTTCGCTGGCCGTGTGTTACCTTTCCACGTCAGATTTAATCTAGCGGCGTACTGCAGTACATGATATATGAGGCATGAAGATGTTATTGTTACAGATCAGCTAAATTATCTATAGTAAAGGATCCTACAAATGAATATATATATATATATATATATATATATAAGTACGTCTGAGTCAGTGACAACCCTACAACAGATGTATCCATCGGATCGCCATCAATGATGGTGATACATGGCTGTGTACATAATGTATATACAACTCGTCTAAACATCAACCCAACAATGTTAGATCTGTAAATTTGCTTTCGCAAATTTTTGGTTCTTCCCTCGCCGGGATTCGAACCCATGCCACAGCAGCATGGGTTCGATTCCCGGCGAGGGAAGAACCAAAAATTTGCGAAAGCAAATTTACAGATCTAACATTGTTGGGTTGATGTTTAGACGAGTTGTATATATATATATATATATATATATAAGTGCACAGTTCTTTAATAAGGATAATTCTCTAATCTAATCTCGTTTATTTTTAGTTTAAGTAATATTTTATTTTATGATATATAATTGCTTTCATCAAGTTTGTCATTTACATAGGGACTATTATATTCAATTCATTTAGTAAACAAGGAGTATTTTCCTTTTGTTTGTATGTTATGATTGCTCCATACACTGTGTTTTCTTATATCTAGAAATGTGTGTGGGATCTTTGTCTGTCCACGCGTAACATTAATCCATGTTTTAATAAATTTCTAATAGAACTCAGGAAGGGATTTAAATAATATTTTGTCTAACATGTTATCAATTTTAATGTTCATTAGAAATATCAGAAGGTTTTCACCAAATATGTTTAGGTGAACTTGATATGATTGACCAATTGTCACCAGTGTTTTGTTTAAGTATTAAGATTCAGCGTAATTCAAGCGCTTTGAGATACAATTATATGTGGATCGTTTAAACCCACCTTCTGAATAATCTTCACGAAGGGTTGCACGTTTAACTTCATTTTTTCCGGTTCTATATGAATTTTTGTTCTAACTTTTGTATTATTTCTTCTGGTACATTAATGTTTGGTTGAATACAAGTTAAATTTGGAAGACTTATTGTTTTTACTACCATTTTTTACCTATTAATGTTTAATTTCTTTTTATCCAGTTTATATTATAAATTATATTTTCACACTTTTTAGCTGTTTATGACAGTATTGATTATCATAACCAAAGTAAAAGCCAAAACTTTTAATGTTTTCTGATTTCCGATTCATGTGTTCAAATTTTTCTCTAGTATGTGTAAGTTTTCCAAAACAAAATCCCTCGGGTTAATTTCAATCCTTATAAACTTCCAAAATTTTCAATTATATTCATTTTTAAACTAATATATTTCGGTGATTCAAGAAGTAGTGTTATATCATCTGCAAATTGACATATTTTCAGTAAGAAGTTTCAACCATCTAATTTCATCTCTACATCTTTTAGTTTCGTCTTAGTTTCATTGTCATGATTTCAACTACTGATACGAAGAAATTGGTCACCCTTGTAGAACTCCTCCTCGAAAAATTTTAAAACTGCTGTATATCCATCAATTGTTGAGTATATGACTGGCTACATTGTTTTAATCCATCTTATAGAACTACTTTGTTTTAACTTTTAGAGCAAAATTTTTCTAAGGTTTCTGATATTAAGCTCCATTCCAGGGAGTCAAATGCATTGGAAAAAGCAACAACAATTAAGCACCATCTACTTTAAAGTTTTCTGAGTACTCAATAGCATCTTGTATTTTTCTAATACTGAAACCTATGCATCTATTTTGTATATAACCTTTTTGGTCAGTATGAATAATTTTTGGTAATACTTGTTCTTATATCGGACCAAGTGCATAAGCTTACAATTTTACATATTTAAGAAAGTTATTGGACGATAATCATATCATGTTGATTAACAGCTCTTTAATTTACATATTAGTACTATTATTCTAACTGTAGGCTAAATACTGTCTGGTACTATAAAAGTTTGCTTTTTGCGTTCCGTGGGCGACAAGAACATTCAACCGCACGTTTATATAGGGTCACATAGCGATTAAAAAATGTGAATTGTTTAAAAGTTGTTAAATTTAATGGTAAGATATTGTTAAGAAAGAATAAGATGGAATACATACTCAAGACACCACTTAATGTAACAATGGTAAATGCAGACTAATTGATACTGTTTGGCGGTTTATTTATTGGTCTGTAATAATTGCCCAAGATTGTTGTTATGGCCCTCGGTGTTTATTTTGGCTATTATAACTAACTATTTATTACGGACCGAATTCGGGTATATAACAGGGACATTATAAAAGCACGCATTGATTAATTCATCAAGATATATGATTTTGAAAAAAACAGACATTTTCACGTCATAACCTGCACATGGTATAATAATGTTATTATATAATCACTAATATTTCCTGCAATTGTAATGAGTAAACTGTTCTTTCAGGATGATGGAAATTAATAACAAATACACGTTATTTAACTAATGATAAAACAACTTGACACCATTATTATATATCAGATTTAAAGTCTCCCTGAATTTGAAACATTGAATTCCTCCTCGTTGTTATCTCATATATATAGACGTGTTTTTTTTGTATCCGTGACAGAATACTTAAACCTGTATGTTCTGTGTGGCAATGTACAACAATAAGTGAGATGATAAATAGATATCTAAAGTGAAATCTTACATCATTCCAACTTGCCATATTGTCCTACAAATAGAAAATAATACATCTAGAAGTTTAACAGCAGAACAAATACACATACGTCCATTTGACCAGTGATCATTTAAATAGTATAACCAAAAAATTGTCACTATGAAATATTTTAAATCAAGAAAAATGTTGATTTGGTTAAATGCGGTTTGGAGTTTCTTTTAGTCGTTAGCTTAATGTGTAATTTACCTAATCTTTACCGAACTGCGTGGACAACAAACTGTTCAGTTGACAAACAACTGTGCCTAATTTTTGATAAAAATAAGAAATATTGATAATACGTAACATTGCAAACCTTATGTTAATATCGTATTACATTGCGATGTTGTGTCGTTGTTCTCCTCTTATATTTATTGCGTTTCCCTAAGTTTTAGTTTTTTTCCCCGATTTTGTTTTTTTGTCCATAGATTTACGATTTTTGAACAGCGGTATACTACTGTTGCCTTTATTTATTGCACTAAGAAAATCCTTCCTGAAGTACTAAAAAGACAGGACAGTTTCTAATACCCATACAAAAGGGCAATGATTGTGCTTCCTCTCATTATCCATATTGAAAATACATTAAACTATAAATATACTTCATAAGCTGTTCAAAATAAAAACTATTCAATATCAATTGACTTTTATTTTTTATTCAAGTATTTCCAACGCCTCTGTGGTACAGTGGCGTCTCTATTTGTTGTGATGGTGTAATAAATTCATCTCAATCATCGATCAAACATAGAGCCGTTTTGCTAGTGTAATATGAAAGTGCAGATTAAGAAAAAAGAAATAAAAAATCAAAATGTTATTTGCAAATAACCGGTCGGGTTTACCATTTGTTACATCATTAACATTTAAAAGCTTAGTCACCAGAGTTACCGAAGATTTCATCATATATTTTTTTATAAGAGTGTCTGCATGTGGATCTCATATTTTATTTTTTTTCCGAACTGACTACGAAACTTAGATAAGAATTGCCTTTCATGAAAATGAATTCTGTCATAATGCAAAATTTCACGCTTTTAAATAGTTATATTATATGTTTGCTTTCTCTTGAACTGAGCTTATAATAAAGTTTTAGATTTAAACTATGTAAAGTTTCTAATCTAAAAGGCGGTGCCAAGTAATCTGTAGAGAAAAACGATGAGCTAATCAAAATATTGCCTTTTTTGTCGGTAAAATATTTTGTCATATCACGTATTTGTCACTTATCAAATTTATTTCAACCTAAAAAAGTGTTTTTATAAATATTATGATAGTGTCGCCTTAGTAATTGTTGCATGGATGTTTTTCTTATTCAGTGCAGTATATTGTAATACACTTTTGACATGATTCCATCCGTAACACGTTTGTAATATGCCTCATTCTATGCAGCCATAAAGCAATTCTAAATATATGAGTATTTACGTATTGAAGGAGTCAGTTCATCTCATATCTTCCTTCAATTCATACACAAATCTACAATCATTTATCACAAAAACTGACCTTAAGCAATGGTGAAAATCTTCTAATGATAGAAGAAAACAATAGTACAGGACAACTCTGGCTGGACATTAAAGTCGATTTGCAATCTTGCACAATGTTCAATATGCAGAGCATATACATGCTCCTTATCTAATTAAGCAATGGATAATTACTGACTATGCGGTATGGGCTTTGCTCATTGTTGAATGCCGTACGGTGAACAAAAGTTGTAAATGTCTGTGTCATTTTGGTCTGTTGTGGATAGTTGTCTCATTGGCAATCATACCACATCTTCTTTTTTATATGGTATATCAAGTAGTGACTGCTGACTAGTATGTAGCATGCATTTTATTCAAATTGGTTCAGTCAGTTATATTTTATTTATACTTGAGTCCCCCATTAGTTCTTGCATTTCTTTCTGCTTTTTTTCAATTTTTATGCCATCTACTTGTCAATGCATGTTTGATACAGTATTCCTCCAGTTGACCTTTTTAAACAGATTTGTTGTTTTGTAATCTTGATAGTCTATAAAGTTTATCAGGCAAATATTACTGTTGATGTTTTATAATTAGTTAAAATGTTAAAACGTTTTTATTTTAG
This sequence comes from Mytilus edulis, assembly GCA_019925275.1. Classification (NCBI taxonomy): domain Eukaryota; kingdom Metazoa; phylum Mollusca; class Bivalvia; order Mytilida; family Mytilidae; genus Mytilus; species Mytilus edulis. The sequence continues at coordinate 110,770,913 of CM034354.1, read as the reverse complement.
TTTAATTGCAATGTTTCCAATAAACTGTATACTACAAACGTTAAATCATTAAAGCTATGTACATATTTCAAATTCAATGTAGTATGCCAGAGGGTATAGCTAAAAAATACCATGCCATAAAAAGAAGATGTGCTTAAGAAGAGGGGCGAAAGATACCAGAGAGACATTCAAAGTCATAAAAGAAATGGTTTCAACAAAATAAAACCAAAGTTGTTTTTCCTGAAATTAATTATTATTCATAATACTATAAAAATATTGAATTTTGTCTTCTCGGAAACAGTTAATAGTAGTGATATACGATTTACATGTAGCGTTCTTGGTATAATTGTTATATGTATGTTACTAAGCAGCCGTATTTAAATAATTAGTATATAAGTCATTCGTGGGTTCTTATGGTATTTTTGTTTCAAACCTCTTATACAAATCTATAATGG
>CM034354.1:110750214-110770456 GCA_019925275.1 Mytilus edulis | reverse complement strand
CAAGTGAGAGGTTAAACGAGCTATAAAACCAGGCTACATAAGAAAATGGTTGTACTAGTCAAGAATGTGCCAGTTGTTTGGTTTTTTTTCAGCTTTTTATATTTTGCCATTTGATTAGAAACTTTCCGTTTTGAATTTTCCTCAGAGTTCAGTATTTTTGTGATTTTACTTTTGATACCCTCTTCCCTTTGTCTCTTGTGATATGTCTCATTGATAATCTTATTCTATATTGATTGAACAGACACAATGTCATATTTGTATACGTTTTAACTCAATCTAATTAAGTCATTATTGACGTCTACTGGTCGTCATACATGTAATGATCGGCATTGATTGTAATTGAAAAATATATGGAAAAATTGCAAATGCATGGCAATAATGGCTGTGTTTTATTTTTACTGTGATTGCTGGTAGTTTGCCTTCTACTCCGATAAAATTTATGTTATTTTAAATTGCCAATTATATGAAGATATTCATTTTAATGAAAGTTTTAACCCTATTATATAAAAATGGAAAACTGCAATAACATTAAACACTATTTTCTCCCAATTAATGTCAGCGTGGAATTACACGTCGTTGTTATATTTTTGTTCTGCCACAAAGTCTTCACCTCAGTGGCTATTTATTTAATCATAACAATAGCGTGTTTAACAGTTATTGGCTTTAACAACCTTGATACGTCCTTCTGTTGCTCTCTCCAGTGATGTCATCTATTCATTTCACTTCTTTTTTTAATTGTACTTCTGTTACAAAACCTGCACCTTAATGTCTATGTGTTTAATATTGACAGAACCGTGTTCAATATTGACAGAACCGTGTTTAATATTGACAGAACAGTGTTTAATATTGACAGAACTGTGTTTTATATGCGTGTTTAACAGTTATTGGCTTTAACAACCTTGATACGTCCTTCTGTTGCTCTCTCCAGTGATGTCATCTATTCATTTCACTTCTTTTTTTAATTGTACTTCTGTTACAAAACCTGCACCTTAATGTCTATGTGTTTAATATTGACAGAACCGTGTTCAATATTGACAGAACCGTGTTTAATATTGACAGAACAGTGTTTAATATTGACAGAACTGTGTTTTATATTGACAGAACCGTGTTTAATATTGACAGAACCGTGTTTAATATTGACAGAACCGTGTTAAATATTCACAGAGCCGTGTTTAATATTGACAGAACCGTGTTTAATATTGACAGAACCGTGTTTTATATTGACAGTACCGTGTTTAATATTGACAGAACCGTGTTTAATATTGACAGAACCGTGTTTAATATTGACAGAACCGTGTTCAATCCTCACAGAACCGGGTTTAATATTGACAGAACCGTGTTTAATATTGACAGAACAGTGTTTAATCCTCACAGAACCGTGTTTAATATTGATAGAACCGTGTTTAATATTGACAGAACCGTGTTTTAATATTGACAGAACCGTGTTTAATCCTCACAGAACCGTGTTTAATATTGACAGAACCGTGTTTAATATTGACAGAACCTTGTTTAGTATTGACAGAACCGTGTTAATATTGACATAACCGTGTATAATCCTCACAGAACCGTGTTTAATATTGACAGAACCGTGTTCAATCCTCACAGTAACATGCTTTAAAACAACCGTAGTATTTGTTTATGTTTATATGTTAAGTGTCACGTCCATTTATGTTCGTTTTAAGTCGCTCCAATCTGATAGTTTTCAGGAAAATTCAAAACCGAAAGTAACTAATGAGACAAAATCAGATGATAAAACTCATCAAACGAATGGACAACAACTGTCATATTCCTGACTTGGTACAGGCATTTTCAAATGTAGAAAATGGTGAATTGAACCTGATTTTACAGCGCCAAACTTCTCACTTGCACGACAGTCGCGTCAAACTCAATAACATTGATAATGATGCGTGAACAAAACTAACAGACACAATCGGTAAAAATGTCACAAATAAAGGTAAAAAGTTTAATTCGGTAGGTCACATTCCTGAGATAAGGGAACGGGATTGTAGTTACGACATATGGAACATATCCCATATCATACATACCAAAAACTCAAAGAAAACATGAAATGAAATTTAAATCTGATACAAACAAGTGAAACTGCGAGCTACTGCTCACTGATGATACCCCCGCCGCAAGTGGATACTGTTAATAGTGTAAAAATATGCAAGTGTTCGGTAAACAGGAAGTTGTTGAGTGATAAATCTGAAAACGCATCACACAGTATAGCTGACTTATATCAAGCCTGAAACCAAATTTCAGAAATCCTGGTAATGTAGTTCCTGAGAAAAATGTGACGAAAAATATTCATGGACGGACGGACTGACAGACTGACGGACTGACGGACTGATGGACTGATGGACTGACAGACTGACGGAAGGACAGAAAGAGGTAAAACAGTATACTCCCTTTTTTCAAAGCGGGGGTATAATTAACTGTTACCGAAATATAGATTAAAATGATAAATTACAGATGATGAGAATATACAGATAATGAAAATATATAGATAATGAAAATATACAGATAATTAAAATATACAGATAAAGAAAATATATAGATAATGAAAATATACAGATTATAAAAAAATAGAGATAATCAAAATATAAAGATAATCAAAATATACAGATAATCAAAATATACAGATTAACAAATATACATATTATGAAAATATACAGATTATGAAAAAAACAACATTATGAAAATATACAGATTATGAAAAAACACAGATAATGAAAATATATAGATAAAGAAAATATACAGATAATGAAAATATTGAGATAAAAAATATACATATTAAGAAGAAGAAAAAAACAGATTATGAAAATATATAGATTAAAAAAAATACACAGATATTGAAAATATATATATAAAGAAAATCATGAAAATATACAGATAATGAAAATATTCAGATAAAGAAAATATACAGATAATGGAAATATACAAATAATGAACATATACAGATAATGGAAATATACAGATAATCAAAATATACAGATAATCAAAATAATCAAAATATACAGATAATCAAAATATACAGAGACTAAAAAAGTACAGATTATGAAAATAGACAATTCTAATCCGCTTATTTTCTTTTGACCTTAATTATTCATCCCTTATAATTTTCATTAACTATATATTTGCATTCGGGTATCGCAGATCAAATTTATTCGTTCATATTGTGTGGTTTTTTTTTTATTGAGTTAAGCCTCCCAATTGATATTTTACAGTGTGTTTATCTATGTTTTGCTGTTATACTATTGTTTCAGAAAAGGGAGAAGGTTCGGTACCATTACAATGTTTAATCCCGGTGCAAATGTTTGCATCTGTCCTTAGTCATGAATCTGATGTACAGTAGTTGTCCTTTGTTTATGTAATGTATACGTGTCTCTCGTTTCTCGTTTTTTTTTGTATATAGATTAGACTGTTGGTTTTTCCGTTTGAATTTAGTTACACAAGTAATTTGTTTGGCCCTTTATAGCTTGTTGTTCGGTGTGAGCCAAGGCTCCTTGTTGCAGGCTGCACATTGACCTATAATGGTTTACTTTAATAAAAATAATTTGGATGGAGAGTTGTCTCATTGGCACTCATACCACATCTTCCTATATCTAGTTCATAAAAATATAGAGCCGATTAAACTATACAGATTATGAAAATATGCAGACAATGAACATATACAGATAGTGAAACTATAGAGACAATAAACAAAAAACAGATTATTATAGGATTAAACACATTTTTTCTAGAGGTTATTGATGTGTAAACCGGGGCGATTAAATCACAAACTGAATAAAATTCCGAAGGATTAACTCACAAACTGAATTTGGACTTTGATGTTAAGTTTGTGAGTAAGAGCCCCGGTTAACACATCAATAACCTCTAGAAAAAAATGTGTTTAATCCTAATAATTCGTAAGCCAAATAATAGCGATTTTTAAGATCATTTGTTTTGTGAATGCTACTATAATAACCATCAAATGCACAATTGACATGTCGTAACTAAGGAGTTGGCCGCCATTTTGACTTTCTAAAATCCATAAATGTTCGAAAAATGCAACGGAATCTTGAATAGACTAGCACCTACCTCCAAAACTGTAATTAATGGGATATAATATTCAAATTTGAATCGTACAAGTAACGAAATAATCTTTCCAAAAAAAGTTTTCATTCGTATGACGTCGTGTGTTGCCATGACGAACATTCGCCATATCATTTATGAAAGTTCGCGGATTTTTATTTGAATTTTAAATTTATACATTTTCGTAGCTTCAGTGTATTTATTTTATTTCGTTTTTGTCATATATGTGTGACAGAGTATATTTTTACGCATTTCATTTATTAGTATTTTACATTTTATGATATGCCAGATATTAGACTTGATTACTTCACTTTGATTATTTGATCTTTTGATTTATAGTTCATTATCTCTTCACACTTTAAGATGTATGAAAGTTTTAGTCAGTCATACTTCATTGGTCATAGTTGTAATAGTATCTACCTGTCCAACTCATTAGTAAATTAATTGTCACACCTTGTTTACCTTTATGGTCAGTTCTTATTGGTCATTCTGGACACACCTCAGATTTTGGAAATAAAGTAATGGTGGTTCACTCTTGAAAATTGGAGACATACAAATTTAATATATACTTATTGTTTAAACCGTATATAGTGATGAAACTTATATAGAGACATTATATTTAGTGCTCGTGATTACTCACTGAAGTTTCCATACTTTGGAACAACTGTAGTTATTGGAAATTACATTCTTTATATCTGGTAAGTAGATTTTATATTCTTTGTGGTGTATGAAAGGCGTATGCAGTGCATGCTATACAATTCTGCCCGTTTATAGGTAAGTTTGCCCATAGACCTTAGATATAATAGGAGTAAGATAGTTGATGTATTAATCTGAGAATACATGATTTGAATCTGTAGTTTGAATGCAGAAAGGGAGATTTACGAATGATTTTGAAAGTGACCTTGACCTTTCAGTTATGGATCTATGACATCACATTGACAATTGCATTCATATTGTCATATATGGTTATTCTGTGTAATAGGTTGATTTTATTATATCAGTCTTTAATATGTTGTATTTTATATAAGGGATCACTATTTTCCTAGATCCTAGTATTTACTATTGTGTATTATTTTCAGGACACATAGATTATGATGTCCCTGTAACATACTGGTTGTACTGTAGATGTTAGATATATAACCTGGTTCCACAGATTGGTAAGGGTCATATTATATTATATTGTACCTACATAGATATTATACATTACAGTAGTGCATACGAAATTAAAACAATACTATAGTGAACAGATAATAACCTTTGTATGTTAAAGGTTTTATGAATGACACTCGTTTATGAAGTACAGTACATTCGACTTGTTTATAATACGCTTGGTTGATTATAATGATATACTATTTGATACGACTTATCAAAAGTACGCATTTGTATTTAGAAAGATATAATTGCGAGTGTATTGCATATTGTGAATGTCACCGCATTCTTGATACTCAGTATAGTTTATTGTATACGGAATAGAATATTATACATGTTATATGCGATCTTGTAACATTGTTATTACGCCAGTATAATATTTATATGTTTATAGTATAAGACTTTGATAAGACTGTGATATTGATAATTGTAATAACTATATGCTATTGTTATTGCAGGGTTATTTATTTATTCCTATGTTAACTTAATAAAGTGATGTCAAAGAACCCTAGACTTGTCGTTTATGGAACCCCCGTAAAACACGACTATCACAATGGCGCCCAACGTAGTTTTTCTGGTAGATCAGACGTTTTTGGTGGATAATGTAGATTATGAAGAATTGATCGTATTTTGGCAATACACGATACCCGTAGATGTCGATACACTTCAGAGATTACCGATTGACTATAGATGTTACTATTAAACTGAGTTGTATTTATACACTGTGTGTGTTTTGACTTTATAAATAAACATCATTTAGTAAAACTTTTGTTATATACTCATTAGTTGATTGACATTGAATGTATTTGTTTATTTGTACTTGACTTGTAATACACATTTTGTTGTGTCACTTAATTGTTTTTTAAATAAATTTCTTTGATTTTTTTTCGGAAATTATTTGAAATTATTTCATACATATTAGCTGTATTTGGATTTAAATTTTTGTTGTAAATTTTTGTTGAAATTACTTTAAACTTTCATTCAGAATTTGATTATATAATTAGCTTTCGAACTCTTTTACAGTTACTTAATTTACATTAGAATTTAAAGTGTGACACATAGGTAGAAGAATAAACAGTTGCTACTGTTTGTAATTGATATATTATATTTGACTTTGTAAATACATATATATTGTGTTGATATTTGTACATTGAAATAATTTGCATATTATTCTGTACATATTAAATAGATTCATAACTGCCCAATCCCCACATCTGTCAGTTAGGATTATTGCAAAGACTAGAGACACGACAAATACTCTTTTACTCGTAAAGTTCCACAGAACTTTGCTGTCGTAGATATTCACCTACAAAAAAATTTGAGGGTAAGTGAGGAATATAAGTACAGAAAGAAACCGACTGGAGTAATTTGTACATTTGAAGAAGTAGGTATAAAGCTCATTGAAGAACTAGAAGTATACATAGTTAAGTAAGTATACGTGTTGTTTGATTGATAGGTTCTGGTTATTGAGGTACTTGATGGGTGTCTACATTGTGTTGTATAGGTAGATCTGTTGCTTCGGTTCTTGTTGTTGACTGACTGATTCTTTAATACATTTTAAGTTTCAGGACTTTCAGCGATTTCATTGATGATATATTGATATTATTTACAGCAGCAGCAGTACCAGTTTCTACTTTACATTACATTGTATTATATATATTCCCCTATATAGTTACATATATTTTGATTATATGTAGCAGCTAGTCATACTCAGTAAGGAATAAATTGCACACATTTTGGTGAGTATTAGGTGTGTGTGATTTGCAGAGACATAGCTGGGTAGGAACTTTAAAAAAGGTACGTACGTGTATATTGATACTATTCATATTTGTTTTTATTATACATACTCATTGCTTTTCATTTGTTTGGTATTGTTAGCCACTGTGTACATTATACTTATATATAGTGTTTTCTCAGATCCATTTTTGTGTATACATATAGTAATCAGAATTTTGATTTCAGTATATTGATTTACCATTGCAGAGTTGCATTTACCATCTAGTCTGTTTATTTCAGAGGAGTTGGTCATTTCAGTCCAGTATTATATCACTCTATATTTATTTAGGCACTGTTGTCGAGTTTGTTGATACTTAATCATAATTTTGATTTCAGACCATACTAGTAGTTAGAGTTACTAATCTTATTTTTTTTACAGGATATTTCTTTGAGATTTCCAGATTATATTGTATCATATTTGGATTTGCATTAATTCTATCTTTATTGTAGATTAGACATTAGACTGCAGATACTAATCTTATTTTTTCATTTAGATTTCAGGTACTTAATCTTATTTTTTTCTCTATTTGATTTCAGAATCTTTATTTTTGTTATAGGTACTTAAAAACGTTTTGTTTATTTAATTTATTTCAGATAATTTCTTTGTATTTTAGGATAAATTAATATTATTCATATATTTTTTTATTTCAGATATTTTGTTTCTATTGTAGGTACTTAACATTTTGTTTTTTTGTTTTAGCATTAACTTTTGGTATATATTTGTATTCATTTCAGACATATTTTTTTTCTTTTAGGAACTTAACATTTCTTTGTTTCAGAAACTTTTGTTTATTTCAGATTTCATCTCAGCATTTTATTTTTACAGTTTAGGTATTATCATTTTGTACAGCCATGTCGGATTATCTATCTAAGGATGAGATCAGCAACATAGTTATGGCCTTCAAGGAGATGGATCTAAAACCATGCGCACAGACACCAGATGATTTTAAGACATGGATGGAAGATTATAAAGACACTGATGATGATTTATGGAATGCCTATTTACCACGGATATCAGCGTTTTCCGGAGATGCAAAGACTGGTACACCATACGACCTATGGAGATATGAGGTACAATGTCTCATCAAGACAGGACATACACACGAAACCATCACGCTGGCTATTAGACGTTCTCTACGTGGAGATGCTAGCAAGGTTCCCATGAGACTTGGTCCGGAAGCAACCATTGACGACATCATTGATAAGATGGACAGTATATACGGATCTGTTGATCAGCCTGAAGCTTTACTTGGCCAATTCTACACGGCTAGACAGCAAGATGATGAAGACGTTGCAACATGGGCTTGTCGATTAGAGGAAATACTAAGCAAAGCCAAGAACAGAAAGAATGTCACAGAGGAAAACATCAACGATATGCTTACGTCAAAGTTCTTTGATGGATTAAGACCGGAGATGAAGAATATTGTCCGCTACAAGAAAGATACCATCACCGATTTTCACTCCTTACTGAAAGCTACAAGAGAAATAGAGAATCAACATAACCTCAAACCATCTTTGAAAAAGAAACCACCTACACAGGCTACGAGTAAATCAACGACAACAACAGTAGAAAACAGGCAAATTCAGCAACTTACAGCATTGGTGAAACAACTCTCACAAGATGTCAAGGCTTTGAAGGAAGATAGAAATTTTGACATACCATCTACTAACATTCAATGGTCACGAAGAGATACATCATGGACACCATATCATCCAGATGAAACAACTATATATAGACCAGTAGAAAAACATAGAAGACGCAAACAGAATGATTTCACATGTTGGCGATGCAGACAGACAGGACACTACTCTATAGACTGCACTGTACGACTTGATCATTCAAGAAAGACACAGCGTGCTCTGAACCTCCAACAATCATTCATCATGAAACAATCAACACAACAAACTGAACAGAAATCACCTATATCAGGATTACTTGGTTCATCAAATGAAGTTCCTATTACTGTTAATGGAATTAACACAACAGCACTTCTCGACACAGGTTCAACTGTATCAACAATAAGCGAAAGTTTTTACAATCAACATCTTTATTCTACACCATTACAGTCACTCAGTTTTCTTTTGAAAATAGAATGCGCCGATGGACAACGTTTACCTTACAAGGGATACATTGAAGCTGATTTGCAACTTCAAGGAGCAAATGATAACAAGATACAACCTGGTTTATTTCTCATCATACCAGATAGCGAATATCATCAAGAAGTACCACTGCTTATCGGAACAAACATCTTATCTGAAGTTATGAAAGACATCAAACAAGAACATGGTACACGTTTTCTACAAGATGCTACTCTGATAACACCATACTATTTAGCCTTCAGATGTATGACATTAAGAGAGAAAGAACTTGAAAGACAACATAACCGTTTAGCACTGGTGAAATCAGCAGAAACAAAGCCGATTATCATACAACCTAACACAGAAGTAGTTATCAAAGGCTATATGGACAAGATGTTACCGTATCCATCCACCGTTTCCATGCTTCATGCAACTTCAAACTCAGTAATACCTTACGACCTAGATATTGTACAAGCTATAATCACATACGACCAGAATCAACGAGATGATATTCCAGTTCACATTTCGAACATTTCTACAAGAACCGTAACCGTTGCACCTAGAGCTCTTTTATGTGAACTTCAACCAGTAACCATAACAACAGAACAGGTAAAACCAGATGACAACAATCAGATAGATATTCTCAAGGATATACACATACCAGACGATATGAAACCAGATGAACTTAAACGAGGAAAGAAATTGATAAACCGATACAACGATATATTCTCCAAGAGCGATTCAGACATTGGTTATACGTCGTTAGTGAAACACCGGATAGATTTAACAGATAACACTCCATTTAAGCAACGACACCGACGAATTCCACCGTCAATGCTAGATGAAGTCAGAGATCATCTTCAGCAACTACTGTCAGCAGGTATCATTAGGCGTTCACATTCACCATGGTCGTCCAACGTCGTCTTAGTACGGAAGAAAGATGGGAAACTCCGCATGTGCGTTGATTATCGCCAACTGAACAATCTATCCATCAAAGATGCCTACGCACTTCCGAGAATTGAAGAAATCCTTGACTCGCTAGGTGGAAATAAGATATTTACAGTGCTTGATATGAAGTCAGGCTATCATCAAGTGGAGTTAGAGGAGGAACACAAGAAACGAACAGCTTTCACAGTAGGACCACTTGGTTTCTTCGAATTCAACCGATTGCCATTTGGGTTAGCAAATTCACCAGCTACATATCAACGATTGATGGAAGAATGCCTTGGTGATCTACATGCAAGAATTTGCTTCATCTACTTAGACGATCTAATCATCTTTTCGAAAACCTTGGACGAACATCTAGATCGCCTCGAGAGAGTTTTCCAGCGTCTCCGAGAAGTTGGCCTAAAGTTATCCCCAAAGAAGTGTTCTTTCTTTCAACGAAAGGTGAAGTACATTGGTCACATCGTATCAGAGAAAGGAGTTGAGCCAGACCCAGATAAGATCAGCAAAGTCACTAATTGGCCAAGACCAACAACACCTGAAGAAGTGCGCCAATTCCTAGGCTTCGTTGGTTATTACAGAAAGTTCATCAAAGACTTCTCAAAGATTGCTCGTCCTTTGACGGATTTGATGCCAACAACAGGAAAAAAGATTAGAGGAAAGAAACCGAAGAAAGACCATAAGCAACAACCATGGCAGTGGAATAAAGAACAGGAGAAAGCCTTTCAACAGTTGAAAAGTCACCTTGCATCACCGCCGATATTAAGCTTTCCCGACTCTGAACATCCATTTGAGCTGCACACCGACGCTTGTATTAATGGACTTGGAGCTGTTCTTTATCAGACACAGGAAGGAAAACAGCGGGTGTTAGCTTATGCCAGCAGAGGCTTGTCAAAATCAGAGAGAAACTATCCAGTTCACAAACAAGAATTCCTGGCGTTAAAATGGGTCTATACAGATAACAACCCTCTGACGTACGCACTTACCACAGCAAAGTTAGATGCCACAGGACATCGTTGGCTTGCAGCGTTAGCATCCTTCGACTTCAACATAGTTTATCGACCAGGTAAAAACAACGCAGATGCTGATGGATTGTCACGTCTTCCTGGTATTCACACCAAACCAGATAACATCTCAGAGGAATCTGTCAAGGCCATATGCAGCTTAGTACAACCTGTTGCATACGTAGAGTCTTTATCACACCAACAAGATACTTTAGACAACATACCTGATATGCTCAAGGAACATCAAATCAACATCAGGGAGGAGCAGATGAACGACTCTACAATAAGATACTGGATAGACAAAGTCAGTAGTAAGATGAAACCCAGAAAGCATGATGTACCGTCGTTACCATTCCACAACATGCTGTATAATAATTTTGACAAGTTGAAGATCAAGCGTGGAATATTATACAGAACAACTACTGACAACGACACTACTAAAGATCAACTTGTATTACCAACCTCTCAGATCTCAACAGTACTCAGATCACTGCATAACAATATGGGACACCAGGGAAGAGACAGGACAACAACATTAGTCAAAGATCGTTTCTTTTGGTATGGTATGACTAGAGATATTGAGCAGTGGATCCAGAGATGTCCAAGATGTATATGGCGTAAGACTCCAACCAACGACAGAGCTCCATTGACCAGTATAAGAACTACTCAACCCATGGAGATAGTCTGCATGGACTTTCTGAAGTTAGAAGTTTCCAAGGGCGGATACCAGTACGTATTGGTGATCACAGATCATTTTACTTGATACGCACAGGCCATTCCAACGAAGAACATGACAGCCCGAACTACTGCTGAAGCTTTCTTCAAGAACTACGTGGTACATTATGGACTTCCAGAAAGAATACACAGCGACCAAGGTGCTAACTTTGAGAGTCGTCTAGTCAAAGATTTATGCGATATCACTGGCATCAAGAAGTCTCGTACAACGCCATACCATCCACAAGGCAACGGACAATGCGAGAGATTCAACAGGACACTCATAAACATGCTTGGAACTCTGGAGAAAGACAAGAAAGCAGACTGGAAGTCTTATATTGGTCCTATTGTTCATGCCTACAACTCGACCAAGCATGACACTACAGGCTTTACACCGTTCCAGCTGATGTTTGGTCGACAGCCGAAGCTGCCAGTAGATTTAGCTTTCGGGATTGACAGTGATAGAGATCCGAAAAGTATGACTAAGTATGTTGAAGATCTGAGACAGAAGTTAAAGACATCTTATGAACTTGCATCATCAGCTGCAGTAAAATCACAGGGTAAACAGAAGCAAGCTTATGACATCAGAGTTAAAGGAGCGATTTTACATAAAGACGATCGAGTACTTGTGAAGATTCTTGCCTTCGATGGAACCCACAAGTTACAGGATAAATGGGAAGAAGAACCATATGTAATCCTCGATCAGCCTAATACAGAACTACCTGTCTATGTAGTTAGGAAAGAAAATGGTCATGGAAGAAAACGAACGCTTCACAGGAACCATTTACTACCTATTGGAAGCATCAACGAGGAACTTGTGGAAGAGAACACAACTCACCAGATACCAGTTCCTTTGCCAAGAAGAAGTAAACGAAAACCAGCATCACCTAAGAAGAAACCTGCTCCAGTAGAAGTTTCAACAGACTCCAACACAGAGAGTGAGGATGAATCAATGGTGTATGTCGTGGTTGAAGAGCCTCAACAAGAAGTTCAACAAGATATTCAACCGGATGATGTTATCCAAGCAGATGATGAAATAGCATCGGTTGAGGAGGAGGCTACTGTTCCCGGTAACGCTGATGACGATCAAGACCGCACCGAGGAACATTCTGAATTAGAGGAGGACGCTTCTTTGCCTGAGGAATCGGGAGGTTCAGAGCACGAAACATCACTAGATGATCAAGTACATGATTTGGCAACAGATGCTTTACATGATGTAACAGATGATGATAGCACGGAAGATGAGAACATTGATGATGACGAGGAAGATAATGATGATACTAGTACACCAGAACCACAGCAAAGACGATCTACTAGAACTAAGACATCAACAGCTACAACCAAGTACAAGGATTTTGTTGTACCACCAGTCTCCAAGAGTGCACAACCAGAATGGATGGTTCGTGCTGACTACCTTAGGACTGCAGCATCCTCTGGAATGTTTATCAACATGGCTGATGAAGTATCTAGAGCGATGTTGAAGCTGATCACTAAGCCGGATGATTAGATGATTTTTGTATTTCAGTTTTGTCCAGTATTAGACGAGGACGTCTTTTCCTCACACAGGGGGAAGATCATTGTTATATATTTTTGTTTATTGTCACTATGATTCCAGTTATGTCTTGGAAGACATTCTCGCAGCAGGGGGAGAATGTGACAGAGTATATTTTTACGCATTTCATTTATTAGTATTTTACATTTTATGATATGCCAGATATTAGACTTGATTACTTCACTTTGATTATTTGATCTTTTGATTTATAGTTCATTATCTCTTCACACTTTAAGATGTATGAAAGTTTTAGTCAGTCATACTTCATTGGTCGTAGTTGTAATAGTATCTACCTGTCCAACTCATTAGTAAATTAATTGTCACACCTTGTTTACCTTTATGGTCAGTTCTTATTGGTCATTCTGGACACACCTCATATTTTGGAAATAAAGTAATGGTGGTTCACTCTTGAAAATTGGAGACATACAAATTTAATATATACTTATTGTTTAAACCGTATATAGTGATGAAACTTATATAGAGACATTATATTTAGTGCTCGTGATTACTCACTGAAGTTTCCATACTTTGGAACAACTGTAGTTATTGGAAATTACATTCTTTATATCTGGTAATTAGATTTTATATTCTTTGTGGTGTATGAAAGGCGTATGCAGTGCATGCTATACAATTCTGCCCGTTTATAGGTAAGTTTGCCCATAGACCTTAGATATAATAGGAGTAAGATAGTTGATGTATTAATCTGAGAATACATGATTTGAATCTGTAGTTTGAATGCAGAAAGGGAGATTTACGAATGATTTTGAAAGTGACCTTGACCTTTCAGTTATGGATCTATGACATCACATTGACAATTGCATTCATATTGTCATATATGGTTATTCTGTGTAATAGGTTGATTTTATTATATCAGTCTTTAATATGTTGTATTTTATATAAGGGATCACTATTTTCCTAGATCCTAGTATTTACTATTGTGTATTATTTTCAGGACACATAGATTATGATGTCCCTGTAACATACTGGTTGTACTGTAGCTGTTAGATATATAACCTGGTTCCACAGATTGGTAAGGGTCATATTATATTATATTGTACCTACATAGATATTATACATTACAGTAGTGCATACGAAATTAAAACAATACTATAGTGAACAGATAATAACCTTTGTATGTTAAAGGTTTTATGAATGACACTCGTTTATGAAGTACAGTACATTCGACTTGTTTATAATACGCTTGGTTGATTATAATGATATACTATTTGATACGACTTATCAAAAGTACGCATTTGTATTTAGAAAGATATAATTGCGAGTGTATTGCATATTGTGAATGTCACCGCATTCTTGATACTCAGTATAGTTTATTGTATACGGAATAGAATATTATACATGTTATATGCGATCTTGTAACATTGTTATTACGCCAGTATAATATTTATATGTTTATAGTATAAGACTTTGATAAGACTGTGATATTGATAATTGTAATAACTATATGCTATTGTTATTGCAGGGTTATTTATTTATTCCTATGTTAACTTAATAAAGTGATGTCAAAGAACCCTAGACTTGTCGTTTATGGAACCCCCGTAAAACACGACTATCACATATGCACTAAAATAGACACAACTGGTATGCATTTGTTTTTTAATCTCTATTTGCCGAAAATCCCGGGTTCCCTGCAATCGGGCATGAATAGATTACGAAAGTAGTTTCAGAAACATGGTTTATCGAAGTGTAAACTTAGAGAAAAGTTCTAATTGACCAATCCAATTCAAGTATTTATCGATATGCAATTCATATAGAATTATGACAGAATACAGATAATAAAAATATACAAATAATGAAAATATACAGATAATGAAAATATACAGGTAATGAACATGGAAAGATAAATACTCGAATTAAGTCACAAAACACTTTTTTTTTACTTTAGTTACATTACAATACAGCTAACATGAATGACTTCCAATCCCTTTGGTATTAATTGTAAACAAACTATACATAATAATTATTACAGTATTTTACAATAAAATTACATGTGATTAGTTTAAAGATCAACATTGAATCTAGCAAGATTGAGTCATTTACTTAGTGTTCTGTCAAAGATTGTCTCTTCTGTTCATTTTTAGTTTTTAAACAAGAACTCAGTTAAGACTTTGACGAGAAGTTGTGAAACCTTGACGAGTCCTTGTGAAACTTTGACGATATGTTGTGAAATTTTGACGAGTCGTTGTGAAGCTTTGACGAGTCGTTGTTGGTTCCATCTCAAGTATTTTATCTTGTCCCTGTATAAAATGAATTATACACAGTTTGTATTACAGATTTAAAGTTTGAGAACATCATATAATGTGACAATGCGACTTGTTTTTAATTGAAAAGGAATGGGATAATATTACGTATGAATATTGATGCATTACGAATGGGATAATACAATGTAATCAGTACTGACCCTTTGATAACTACAGGGAACACCACTGATCAATAAGTGAGATGATATAATAAATTCAATACTGACCCTTTAATAACAACAGGGAACACCACTGTGCCATAAGTGAGATGATATAATGAAATCAATACTGACCCTTTAATAACAACAGGGAACACTACTGTGCCATAAATGAGATGATATAATGAAATCAGTACTGACCCTTTAATAACAACAGGGAACACCACTAAGCAATAAGTTAGATGATATTATGAAATCAATACTAAACCATTCAGAACACCTGAGTACACCTGAGTACACCATTGGATGTCGAATCCAATGATATAAAGTATCCAATGCTGACCCTTTCGGAACACATAGGACACCACTGAGCTATACGTGGACTTATAAAATGCAATCACTTCTGATCCTTTCGGAACACCTTAGTACGACACTGGGAAATGAGTTGGTTGATATAATGTAAATAATGCTGCCCCTTTTGGAATACCTTAGTACTCCACTGAATAATGCATGGTATGATATAATGTCAAATATGCTGACCCTTTCGGAACAAATTAGTATACCACTAGATACTGAATGGCATGCTATAATGTAATCAATATCGGTGCCGAATCTTTTAGAATACCTTAACAGTACATATTTTTTATCAGGCAGTTATTTTTCTCTCGCTTGAAAGCTTTTTAATTTGTCATATCGGGGTATTTAATTGCTTTTTGGTATCAACGTTGACCAAGGTTCAAGAATGTTCGTATAATTGATACTTTGTACAACATGTAGTGTCTTGATGGGACGTTGTCATTGACAATCATGTCTCATATAATACAATTTGTATCTTACCAACATGATTGTGTTTGTTAAAATAAGGATATACATAATTTTTACAATTACATTAAATACATCTATGTAGATTTTAGAAGATGTGGTATGAGTTCCCATGAGACAATCCTCAATCCAAGTCACAATCTCATCTTTACTTTATCCCTCAATACATGTAAATCACTTAGGCATTTGATATTTGTAATTATTTGAATTTCGAAAATACATAAAAATGCGTTGAAGAAAAAGGGTGTAGTCCTACCACCAACTGATATATTTACTTTTAACTTACTATCTTTTAGTTCATTTAAAGCAACCATTAATAGTTGATATATCTCTGCTAGCGACTGTTGTGTTTTCAATTTTATCTGCCAGTTCTGCATACACAGAGTCTTTTCTTAGAGCTTTGAGAAATTCAATAAATGCATGTTCACTTCCATGTAAAAGTATGTCCATTAATTTCCTGTTCTTTTGTATCTGTGCGGGACAAGCATTTATCATTTGGCTTTCAGCTATGGTCAACACATCACGTGATATCAGATGATCGACTATTTGTTCATGCTGTATGCTGTCAATTATGTTTGAGTAGTTCTTTTGTAGACGAACTTTATACATCGGAACAATCCAATTTGACAACCCTACAAAGGTTTTCCAAATTCCAATTATTGCCACGTCTACTTTTATATCTTGATTAAACTTGCAATACATACATACGAGAAATCCAGCGTTATACTGCATTTGGTAAACTAATGGGTCAAAAACTGCATGCATTCTGACAGATGGAAAGTGACGCTTTCAATGGAAATGTATACCGAACAATAAAATTGAGAATGGAAACGGGGAGTGTATCAAAGAGACAAATTAACAGATAACAGCAATAATAAATCTAATTTAATTCAATAATACATTGTGCATGTGGTATTGTGGAGTCGTGATTGCCTATCCGATTACAATTTATTTGAAAGGATATAATTCACTGTAAAATGACTTAGGCATCTGAATAAAGTCATGTATCCAACATTTGGTGGTGGCGAACTAATAAGATGATTTGGTATTCTTGATATTAAAGAAACATATTTAATCAAGTTTGTATTCGTTTTGTTTTGTGACTTGACCTTAACAATACTAGTAAACATCTGATCTGGTTACTTGACCAATTTGATTTTTATTCATCAGATAAACATTTGGTTTCCTTTTAATACAATTACGTAACAGTGTAACAAGAACACAGACCAAGTAATTGCAATAGCTCATATAAACAATAGTTCATGATGCAAACTGAAATGAATGAAGGTCAGCTTTCAACTTATCGTTATTGAATTGTCCTTACACAACAATATCATTTCAACGTGCACATTTGTTATAATGTTTTTTTACATTACTGCCAAAATAGACAGATGGATATAATTCAGTGCATTAACCAAACCAGACTATATTTCAAATTTTGTGTTTTTATTTTCATCAACAAAACAATCCGGTCTCACCTTTATTTTCTATGTTTCCAGTATGTACTATAGCTGCACTTGAGCCTTCTTCCTGTCCATCACTTTTTAGTTCATTAGCTAGATCTGGGTATCCACTTGTTCGTAGTGCATCAATAAACACAGTATACGTAGGTTCTCCCCTTTTAATAACTTCACAAAGCAAGGCTTTATTCTGATCATCTTGTCCAGCATGATGCTCAATGCGACGTCTGTCATCTGATGATATCACCAAATGTGTAATCATATAATCTAAAATCTGACTGATTTGAATGTCCTGTATGATTCTCTCTGAAATTAGATGAATGCAATTACAATATCATTACTATTTTCATTGTGATTATAGTTTGTTTTAGCGCATGCACAGGTTCATGTTGCTAATATAATATATCACCTTGAGACATTATGTACCACTAAATGTGTGTTCGTCATGATCAACAAGGAAGCAGTCAATAGTTTTAGCAGGAACAGATTATATCTTGATTGTCAGATGTAAACATGTTCATTTTTGTTCGTGTTATATTTCACAATAGAAAATGTACATGTATTTGTTGTGATATGATTTTTGTTTTACTTTTGTTATGAATTTTCTTTTGTATATGAAGTTGGCTATTTTTCTCTCGACTCGGTTATTTATAGACTACACGTTTTGATAAGGCTTGAGTGTATATGCCAAACATAGTTGCAACTAATCTTAACATTTATACCACAGACAGTTAGCTGATGCATGAATCACAAAAAAAGAATGTTATTTTATTACACATCAATTCATTTGTTCAAATACTTTAGAGTAAGTACAATACATGTACAAGGATATCTAGAAATGAGATATTATATCTAATTGCACCCACCTCTAACATGTCTATCTATTTCTCTGTCCATTTGTCCCCCTAATTCTTCATCGTAAGTTAAGTATGACAAAACACTAGACAATTCAAGGCGATGAAGAGCCTTCCCTAAAACTTCAAATGTAGCTTCTGGAATCTTAATCCATCGTTTGAGAACCTCTTCTGTTTGACCATGAAGATTGGTCACATGATTGCTTTCAATCTTTTGCATCTCAACAACAGAAAGTCCCAGTTCTATTCCAAGCTGGAAAGTTTGACTACCGATATGGTCAGGCAGTTGCTGTACATTTGAACCTGATGGTCTAAAACGTAACTTGTCTCTTGGTTGGTCTGAAATACAAATGGCAAGTTTTATCAAAATTACAGGCCTTCATGTTATTCCTTCATAGTGTCGTAATATGGGGACGAAGACCCCAATAACAGTAGAAAAATCCATAAATTTTCATTGTACTAATGAACTCAAAATCGTTCAATTTTTTTATTTCATGTTTTGAATTCCTGCATTTGCGCAGAAATCTACAATGTGCTTCCTTTTTCCAGTCTCGTTTGTATGAAACTTTGAGTAAAATAGATATTTATCAGTCTAGTATAAAATAGGAAGAAACGCAATACCAATTTCATTTTTAATAATTCCTTGATATGGAAAAACGTTACCTGATGATAGCGTTTCTTTGTTTACATTGCATATGACGTCATAACTTAAATAACGTCACAATAAAATCACTAACAACTGAAACAAAATCGGAAACATTACGGTTTTTCCGTTTCTTTTTTTTTACAAATATTTAAGTTACAAAAAAACAATTCATTCAGACTTCGTCCCCATTTACTGGTCATGCCTGCCTCATATAAAGATTGGATGACAAATGCGACTTTGTATGTTACCTATAGAACACAGAGGCATTAGGATTAATTTATCGTGAAAGGAAGAGAAGCGACACACAAAATGAGGTCTTCTCGTTTGATATGGGGACGAAGAGTTCCCAATTACGGTGGAAAAATCAATAAAAAAAAATATCTAAATTTCGGGAAAATTTTCTGAATTTTTCATTCTACTAATGAGCTCAAAATCGTTAACTTTTTTTCAGATCTACTTCCTGTTCCGGTCTTGTTTGCATGAGACTTTGAATAAAATGTATATTGATCAACATATCAACAAATGTAGCCTATATGAAGGAATTCAACACCCAATATTTTTTAATAATTGTTTGAAATGAAAAAAACGATACCTGTTAACAGTGTTTCTTTGTTTACATTGAATATGACGTCATAACTTAAATAACGTCACAACTAAAATCCCTAACAACAGAACCAAAATCGGAAACGTTACGGTATTTCCGTTTCTTTTATCAACATGTTTGATTTAAAAAAAAAAATAATACGAACTT
>CM034354.1:110456242-110750114 GCA_019925275.1 Mytilus edulis | reverse complement strand
TTGTCACAAAAAAGTATAGTCAATTGCTTAGTATAATGGATAAAAATATTACTGTATCTTCATTCTTGTCGAGTAGTCATATACTCAACAATTGTATGTTATAAATATAAACAATGTATATAATAGTATACACGTCAGTTGTCACAAAAAAGTATATTCAATTGTTTAGTATAATGTATAAAAATATTATTGCATCTTCATTCCTGTCGAGGAGACAAATTATAAAACAAATATAAGATGACAAGTACTGTGTTTTTAAATTGTTTGACAGTTGATCAGTTTATATAATTGTATCTCCAAAATGCAACCAATAACGTGTTCTCATCCATAACTTATCATATCAGATGACTACAAAAGGATATCAGTACACAAAGTAGCATGTGTATACGTTGCCGTTCGTATCATTGGCGTGCGGATGCACTTTACTCCAATCTTAATTGACAAGTATTGTCAGTTTTTCTATCGAAGATCGATGGTTGTATCCGGGCGCTGCGGATTCATCAACCAATAAAAACATGCCGACATGAAATGTCCCCAAAACGGTGCTTAAAAAAAGGGCGTTAAAACACCACCAAGCGAATCAAATCAAATCGTGTCATTTATAGTATAAACATACCGTATGGAATTTTCAACGCGTTTGTTTTAACTTTCAACTTGTTAGTTTTCACTTTCAACGAGTTGGTTATCACCCATCAGTATAAAAAACCAACCCGTTTGTTTTAAATTCTATACCAATAGTTTTTCATTCTATACTGTAGAGTTTGCACGTTCAAAAACTTTCTTTCAAATATTGTTTAGATATGGGCTACACTAATGACTGGACCGACGACGGGACAAAGTAAAAATAAAATGAAAAATGCCCGTACTGTTTTTATATCTCAAAGGTTTTATCTCAAAGTTGATATTTGATAAAAATCCGACAATAATACACAGAAAACAGAATGCAGTAAAACAATTCGAAAACGTCATCTGACAATGACCTTACCAACATCGGCGATGGCAGGACCACATGAAAATGCTTCTGATTTTTTTGGTTACTGAAAGGATTTATCTCAAATTTGAGAGATGATAAGATTTCATGAAATACATAAATAATAATAATACAAAAAACGAATAAAGTATGCAAAGTTTGTGAAAACGTTACCTTACTAACGTTGACAATGACCTGACCAATATTGACATTGAACTGATTGATTTAAAGTTTTTATTGCCTTGTTTATTTTATAAATGTAAATTGTTGAATTCGGTCTTCAATTTAAAAGTTAATTTTAGAAAGATTTGATCTAACCGAAATTGGCAGTGACCTGACTGATATCATAACCAGGAACATGGATATTTACCTATCGATATATTATAGGATTTGCTTCAGATTCATAGAAAGATTAAGAATGAAACAGTCGTATTATCAAATAAAGTCAAATCTATTTAAAAAAAGGCTGGACCTCACCAGTGTTCAATATGTTCAACTTTTCAAGACTATTATATATATATTGTTTTAATGTAATTAGATAATTGTCTTCAACACAAAAGTTAGAAACAATGGATATCGAGGGGAATACAAAAAAAAGTAAATTCATAGGTTGTTACCATGGCTGCCAAGAGTGTGACACATTAATTACAGCTCCTTAATTTTGGTATTTTTGAAGTGATTCTATACATTGTTGCTATTGGAAAATTACATATTTATGATCCTCTATATATAAGGATTCAGGATTTAGCTGTATTATTCTTGAGAATTCTGCATTTGGATTTATATGTGCATTTTTAGTGTTTTTCTGTATGAAATTAAAGGATTGTAAAAACTGTTCATGGAGTCAATATGCCTAGAGACAATTTAAGTAAAAACTTTAATAAGACAGTACAAACACTTATTGCCCCAAGGAGGGATTTAACCAACAAAGAGAATAAAGAAAATAAAGACCACAAAGAACATTGTCTGATGTTGAGAAGAGTGAAGAATAGTATGAATCTCAGCTCAGATTTTAGTGGTATTAGTAAAGACCTTGGGGAAATAAAAAGTGCTTTGAAAGATAACATAAAGAAAGATGATTTTTACAAAAGCCTTGGAAAATCTTGTTAAACAATCAGACATTGAACAGATTGTTACAAATATTCTAAAAAATCTTTTAGGAACAAAAAGAATGAGATTAAAAAAGAAGTCAATGACCATGATGACAAAGTAACAGAAATAACTAATAAACAAAACACAAAAATTCAGCTATTGAAATTCCAAAATAGTACTTTAATAATCAGTTAGAGGAACAAAATATTAGATTTAATAGTATAACAATAGAAATGGAGGATACTATGAACAAATCATATTCATCATCGTCAATGGCTAATTACAACGAGCAATATTCTCGAAAATTTAACATCAAGATGGTAAATTTTCAGACAGAAAATGATGAAAATCTTAGAGAGTCTTTTTTGAAAACAGTGAAAGATGACCTAGATTTAAAGCTGGAAAAGAGAGATATAGTGGCAATACACAGGCTGAGGTCGTACAAATATGAAGTTCCACCAGTGATTGTTAAAGTGGTCAATAGTGAGGTAAAAACAGCAATTATGAGAAAAAAGAAACAAATGAAGAACCATGTGAAATTGTATGATGACATTACCACCAAAAATAGAGATCTACTGAAGGGACTACGACACCATAAAGACATTGATGTAGCATACTATTACAATGGATCTGTATTTTGGAAGACAAAAGATGGTCTCCAAATTATTTTTGACATTTTTGATGATAACCAAAGATGTGAACAACGAAAATGGTGAAAGTTAAATATCTTCAACTTTAACAGTGAAACTATTGATATAAACATTTCAATAGTACATTTTTGTCTTAAATATGTCATATCATTATTATATGGGTCTTTTGGTTGTTTATTGTTATTATATCATGTCTCTATAATTAAAAAAAATATTTTGTGTTTAATTTGAAACAAATATTTAATCTAAAACGCTAGATTGATTTAAAATAGACTATTTTCACATAAAATATGCAATATGTGTATATAAAAATATTGTGGTTATCTGTTTAAGATATGATAAAAAGAAAGTCATGGCAATTATTTTATAACAAAACTGTGTACTACACAATTTAAAACCAAGACTTAATACACAGCCTTGAAATCTTTGTATATAATTAGTGTAAAAGGTTCAAAACACCAAATGTGTAACAATACAGTGGTGACCATGTTGGACATTTTTTTTTGTTTTTATTCCGGTTACACAAGATACTGTGTATCTTGTCTTACTTTTCAGCCTTTAGTCTTAATTTTTATATTAATATATATTTGGTCTCTATGTTTGCTCTATATCATATATTTGACAATGTATAAGAATTATGGAAGGTATTAAAATTTTGTCAGTAAATTGCCAGAGTTTAGGCGATATTGGTAAAAGAAGAGATATTTTTGATTACTTGCGAGATAAAAATTGTAATATATATTTTTTAGAAGATACTCATTTTACTCCATCACAAGAAAATGATATTGAAAACCTAGGGTGGAGGGGGGGGGGGGGGGGGGGGATACAAATGCTATTCTAGTTCATTTTCATCAAACTCCAGAGGAGTAGCAATTTTTTTCAAAACTAATTTTGAGTTTCAAGTTCATAGAGAAAGAAGAGATTTATATGGAAATTATCTTGCATTAGACATTACAATTGAAAATCATAAGATAACCTTTATTGCTACTTATGGTCCAAATATGGACGATCCAGGTTTTTATGAAAAAATATCAGATATCATTGAAGATTTTGAGAATCAATATTTTGTAATCTGTGGTGATTTTAATCTTGTGCTTAATCCTGAAATAGATTATCACAATTACTTACATGTAAACAATCCAAAAGCCAGGTTAACATTATTGGAAATTATAGAAAATCAAAGTATGGTTGACCCATACAGAGAACTACATTCAGATAGAAGACGTTATACTTGGAGAAAAAAGTCACCACTGAAACAGTCAAGGCTGGACTTCTTTCTAATATCTGATTTGTTATTACCTTCTTTAAAAGATTCATATATAGAATCAAGCTATCGATCAGATCATTCCATCATAGTTTTGCATTTAGTATTTAATGATTTCAAAAGGGGAAAAGGACTCTGGAAGTTTAATAATTCATTGCTATCTGACCAAGAATATTTAGACACAATAAATGTAAAAATTGAAGATATAAAAAATCAGTATTCTGCAATACCACTTTCAGAAAAGCAGAACATTATGAATTCAGATTTTTTGTTAAGTATCGATGATCAATTATTTTTGGAAATCTTGTTAATGGAAATAAGAGGTAAAACTATAGCATTTAGTAGTTACAAGGAAAGAAAAGAGAGGAACAAAGTAGAAAATCTTACAAAAGAGATTCAAAGGGCAGAAGAAAATATTAACAGCAATACTGACTTCCAGAGTCTTGAGGAAAAAAAACAAGAGCTTAAATACATTAGAGGGGAAAAATTAAGAGGAATGGTATTAAGATCCAAAGCAATATGGATCTCAGAAGGTGAAAAACCTAGTAAATATTTTAGTAATTTGGAATCTAGAAATGTTACGAATAAAATTATCCCTAAAGTAAAAAAAGATGATGGAGAAATGATTAATAATCAAAAAGATATTCCCAAAGAGGTTACATTTTTTTTATCAAGAGTTGTACTAAAAAAAAAATATTTTTACAGATAAGATTAAGAATTTTGATACTGTTTTTGAAAAATACAATGTTAACAAATTAACAAATGAGGAGTCAGATGATCTAGAGGGTCCAATCTGTCTACATGAGGCATCAAATGTTTTAAAAGTAATGAAAAATGATAGAAGTCCAGGATCATCAGGTTTTACAGATAAATTATGGATTTGAAAAAGGTCAACTCTCTGTTACACAGAGACAAGGTATAACTACATGTATACCTAAAGGAGACAAACCACGACAGTTTCTAAAAAACTGGAGACCAATTACTCTCCTAAATACTTCTTACAAAATTGCATCAGGGGTTATTGCTAATCGATTTAAAAAGTATTGGGAACTTTTATTGATCCTGATCAAACTGGCTTTATTCTAGGTCGATTTATAGGAGAAAACACAAGATTGTTATATGACTTGATGCAAATTGCAGAAGAAAAAAACCTACCAGGACTTCTCCTATTTGTCGACTTCGAAAAAGCCTTCGACTCATTATCATGGAATTTCCTACAAGAAGTATTAACATTTTTCAATTTTGGACAATCTATTCGTAATTGGGTGAAAATTTGCTACTCTAATATTAATTCAGCTGTAAACCAAGGGGGTAATTTATCAGATTTTTTTAACATTAAACAGGGTGTAGACAAGGCGATCCGCTTTCTCCTTATTTGTTTATATTGTGTGCTGAAATACTAGCTATTAAGCTTCGCAACAATAAGAAAATAAAAGGGTTAAAATCTGTTGGTAGTGAAAATCAATTGTCTCAATTTGCTGATGACACTGCTATTATTTGAGATGGATCTGAAGAAACTCTAATGGAAAATATAAAAGACCTTAATTATTTTTGGGAAATCTCAGGTTTAAAAATTAACTACAGTAAAATCCAAGTTGTATGGATTGGCAGTATGAAATACAGTCAGAATGAACTTTGTACTAGCTTAAACTTATCATGGGGTAAACATAATTTTTCGCACCTTGTAATAGACTTTGATGTAGATTTATCAAAGATGATACGATTAAATTATGATAAAAAAATATTGGAGATTGAATCTCTTTTAAAGCAATGGAGCAAGAGAAACTTAACTCCAATTGGGCGTATTACAGTGGTTAAAACATTTGCATTACCAAAGCTTATCCATCTGTTTTCATCATTGCCAAATCCAGACTCCAGATTTATTCAAAAACTTGATAACTTGTTTTATAGTTTTGTTTGGCAAAAACCAGTTGGTAAAGTTAAGAGAGAAACATAAGTGAAAGATTATTTTGAAGGGGGTCTAAAAATGATTTGTTTGAAACCTTTCATAAAATCACAGAAATGTACATGGGTTAGAAGGTTGATCAATAATAAAAAATTACAGGAAACGCTTGCTTTCTATGGGATTGATTTCGACTTATTAGAAAATACAGGTGTCAAAAACATAGAAAAAAGTATGAATGTATGCACAAATCCATTTTGGAAAGATGTTTTGAGTGCCTGGAAAGAAATTGTTGCATAAAATATTGAATATACATTGAAATATCTTTTGAATATGCCTTTATGGTTTAATGAGAAAATTAAAATAGAAAATGATTTCGCTTTCTACAAAGACTGGTATGACAAAGGTGTACACATTGTTAATGATTTATTAGATGAAGCCGGAGAATTTTTTTTCTCTGACTGAATTCAAGAAGGTGTATCAAATTGGTACAGATTTTCTGAAATATTATGGCTTAATAAATTGTGTTAAACAGTATTCACAACATTTTGTTAAAAATGCTACATCTCCAATTAAGAATTGTTACCTAAGCATTCCTAATAATATCAAGATTTTTTTTAAAACATAAAAAAAGGTTCTAAAGATATGTACCTCATATTGAGAAAAAATCCTACGGAACCAACAAATAAAATGAAAATTATGGAAAAGTTTGGTGTCACTAATGATGAAATGAAACTCATTTATACACTTTAAAACTACTACAAATAGTAGAGCACAGTGGTTCCAATACAGGATAAACCACTTAGTTTTGACTATTAATTATTTCCTGGAAAAGATAAAACTTGTACAAAGCCCTCTTTGTACTTTTTGTAATATACAACAAGAAACCATTATACACTTATTGTGGCAATGTGAAGAAGTACAAATTTTGTCAGAAAATTTTGATACATGGACTTCATCTACAGCACATGTAACACTTAACTATAACTGTAAGACTTTTGTATTCGGTATTTTTGATGTTAGAAACTGTATTGTACAAAATAAGATATTGCTCTGTATTAAATATTATGTTTATTCAAGTCGATGTTCTATCACTGCAGGCACTCAAACACTCAAACATAAGTTAAATGATCTGTACTGAACTGAAAAAAACTGTAGCTATTTACAAACAAAAAACAAGAACAGTTTGAGAGAGAATGGAATAGCTGGCACTTTCTGTGTTTATACTGAGAACAATCACACAAATACATGAGACTTTTGTTTTTAAGTTTGCTAATGAAACCTATAAATCTGGCTCTTTACTCTCCATCTTTCTTGAATCAGAAAACATATAATGGCAGTAATATATAGAGCAAACCACAGATGACCAATTCTTCTTTATTTTTACTAAAAATTTCAAACTTGTATTTGTTTTTTTGTTAGATTTTTTTTGTTATTCTTTTGACAAACTTTTGATTTTTTCTTTTATTTTTATCAATCAATTTTTTTTTCTATAGAAATAAAACAAAACATAGACAAATTAGTTTGCAGCAGAAAACTCAAACTGTTCTTAAGAATAAGTAATTATAAGAAGTATTACAATTAACTCAATTATGATTATCTGTAATTGTATTACCTGCATTGTAAAGAATAATTTATATACCTTTGTATATTATCATGATTATGTATTGTGTTTTGATAAAATAAAATAAATATAAAAACAAAATTCATAGGTGATCTTAGAATAGTAAAAAGAAAAAAAAAAGAATTGTAAACGAGGAGATAATAGAATAACAAGGGTACGCAATCAGTCGTTGAGATCTTGTATTCACAGAGAAAATCGAAAGTTAATGTTGTAATAGGGATGATAATTAAACAAGGGTTTAAAATCAGTCATTGAGACCGTGTATTTACAGGGGAAATCGACAGTTAGTGTTGTAATTTCGGTGATAACAAAATAATAAGGGTACACAATCAATCATTGATTTTATTTACTCACAAAGGAAAGTAAAACATGTCAAAGTATTGTTTAATACAAATCTCAAAGTTGTGTATTATCCAATACTAATTCGGAGGCATACTTCAAACTGTAGATTAAAAGATCACTATAGAAAACTCCGTCATTGTTTGAAGTATATAAAAACAAAACTATTTTATAGAAATTATTTTACCTATTGGAATATATTTAAGGTATTGCATGTAAACGATTATCAAACATTTTCATAAGCAATTACTTTATTGACTTTTAGGAAAACTAAATGCTAAGAAAGGTCTCCTGCACAGGTCTCGGGCATACCTCAAGTAGTCCGCTAATATATTTATTTTATTTTTATGAAATGATTCAAAGTTACCTAATTCAAAATGAAATTCTGCTCAGACTCGGGCATACCGCAGGTTTAGTCCGAAAACGTAGTTATTCCCTTTATGTAAATATCTAAAACTACCACGATGACATACATGAGGTTGGGCAACCTCAGGTAAAGTTTGCAAAAATAATTACTGTTTTTGAAAATATTTTAAAAAAAAAATATTGATCAGTTGACATGCATATGTTAGCAAACAAGCCTTCACAATGTGTTTAAGTTTTCGCTTCCGTTTATTCATGTATTACCGGATTTAATCTTATTATATTTCAAAAATGAGATACAATGTTTTTCATTTAGTCCGGTCACTGGTATAGTCTTTAGCGTAACCTACATTTAGATAATGCTTTGTAAGAAATATTTTGATGTTTGACAAAAGTGCAAAACTTACGATATGGAACGAAAAAAAATACGGGTTTCCATACTGTATGCATAACGTACCAACGTGGTAGGTCTTACAACCAACGTGTTGAAAATGATAACCAACACATCGAAAGTGAAAACCAACGTATTTGAGGTAAACAAACAACACGTTAAAAGTGAAAACCAACGCGTTGAAAATTAGATACGGTATGGCTTAAACCGCGATTGACACGAACGGCCACTGGTATACAGGTACATTTCTACACAGGCAACATTTATTTACCTTAATTTCTCCTGAATCTCACAAAGTCATGAAATTTACGTGAAATATTTATATGAGATTCACCTCAAACAATCTTATACATGAAACTTACGTTAAAATGTTCATGTGATTTTCTCTTGAATTGAGATTCACATGAATCTCACATGACGATTTTAACATGAAATGCAATATGCCACATTCCGTAAGACCAACATACATATAATTCATCAAACATGTATTCATATACTGCCAATTTTATTTTATAAATACCAACAATGTATATAATAGCAAACACTTCAGTTGTCACTACAAAGTATAGTAATTTGTAATGAATATTGTATATAACATTGATGTATCTTGATTCCTGTCGAGGAGACAAATTATAATACAAATATAATCTGACAAGTATTTTTTAATTGAGTCTTCAAAATGCAATCAACAATGTGTTTTCATCAAAAACTTATCAACAAATCATATCAGATGTTTACCAGTGGATAATATCAGTACAAAAAGTAACATGTCTATGAATGGCCGTTCGTTTCATTGTCGTGCAGATGCACTTAACTCCTACCCTAATTGACAAGTATTGTTAGTTTTCCTTTCAAAGGTCGGTGGTTGTCTCTGGGCACTCCGCATTCGTAAACCAATAAAAACTTTCCGACGTGAAATATCCCAAAAGCGGTGCTTAAAAAGGGCGTTAAAACACCCACAATCAAATCAAATAAAATCGTGTCATATATAGTAGAAACATACAGTATGGAATTTTCAACGGGATGGTTTTTACTTTCAACGCTTAATTTTATATTTTAAACACATTGTTTTTCACTTGAAATTCGATGGTTTCCACTTTCAATGCGTTGGTTCTAAAAACTAACGCGTTGGTTCATAATTCATCAGTATGAAAAACCAACCCGTTGGCTCTGATTTCTATACCGTTAGTTTTTCATTCCATACCGTAGGTTTTGCATTTTTTGTCAGCCGTTCAAAAACTTTCTTCAAAAGTATTGTTTAAATATGGGTTACACTAATGACTGGACCTACGAGAGGACAACGAAAGAATATAATGAAAAATGCTCCTACTTTTTTTTATATCTCAAAGGATTTATCTCAAATTTGATATATGATAAAATTCCGACAATAATACACAGATAACAGAATGCAGCAAAACAATGTTTTTTAAAACAATTCGAAAACGTCATCTGGCAATGACTTTACCAACATCGGCGATGACCGGACCATATGAAAATGCTTCTGACTTTTTTGTTTCTAAAAGGATTTACATGTGTACCTCTAATTTGAAAGATAATACGATTTCATGATTAAATACATAAATATTAATAATAAAAAAAAGAATAAAGCATTCAAATTTTGTGAAAACGTGACCTAATTAACGTTGACAATGACCTGATCAATATTGACATTGACCTGACCGATTTAAAGTTTTTATTACCTTGTTATTTTATTTTTAAAATGTAAACTGCTGAATTTTGATCGTTAATTTAAATTTTTTTTTTAGAAAGATTTGATCTAACCGAAATTGACATCATAACCAGGAACATGAATATTTACCTATCGATATATTATAGGATTTGCTTCAGATTCGAGAAAGATTAAGAATGAAACAGTCGCATTATCAATTAAAGAAAAATCTATAAAAAAATGGCTGGAACTCACCAGTGTTCAATATGTGCAACTTTTCCAGACTATCCTAGTTATATATTTTTAATGTAATTAGATAATTGTTTTCAACACAACAGTTATAAACAGTGGATATCGAGGGGAATACAAAAAAGTAAATTCATAAGTGATCTAAGAAGAGTAACAAGAAAAAAAGAATTGTAAAAGGGGAGATAATAGAAAAACAAGGGTACGCAATCAGTCATTGAAATCTTGTATTCACAGAGAAAATCGAAAGTTAGTGTTGTAATAAGGGTGATAATAAAACAACAAGGGTACACAATCAATCATTGATTTTTTTTAATCACAAACGAAAGTAAAACATGTCAATAAAACCATCATAGATACCAGGACTAAATTTTGTATATACGCTAGAAGCGCGTTTCGTCTACAAAATATTCATCAGTGACGCTCGAATCCAAAAAAGTAAAAAAGGTCAAATAAAGTACAAAGTTGAAGAGCATTAAGGACTAAAGTTCCTAAAAGTTTTGCCAAATACAGCTAAGTATTGTTTAATACAAATCTCAAAATTGTGTATTATCCAATACTAATTCGGAGGCATACTTCAAACTGTAGTCTTAAGGTCACAATAGAAAACTACCTCATTGTTTAAAAGTATATAAAAACAAAATTATGTCATACAAATTATTTTACCTATTGGAATATCTTTAAGCTATTGCAAGTAAACGATTATCAAACATTTTAAGAAAAAAATATTTTTTTGACTTTTGAAAAAAACGGAACGCTAGGAAAGGTATCCTGCACAGGTATCGGGCGTACCTCAAGTAATCCGCTAATATATTTATTTTATTTTTATGAAATGATTCAAAGTATTGGACTATCTGTAAGTTCCCTCTCTCGGCAGCTGAAAATAATGGTGTACGTCCAAGCTGTATTTATTATAACTTCAGTCGTAGACGGGATGACATAAATATGAACAACATATATAACATACGAATCAGTTGACAACATAAAAACAGAAGGAATACTTATTTAACTTACTTTATTTTGAGATATCAGAATTAGATTTATTCAATACATTTAAAAATACTGATGAAAGACTGATTATTGTAGCCAGTTCATAATCCTTTGTGAATATGAATAAATATATTGTAATTTTATAATTCATAATCATATATTGTTTCCATTAAAAGTATTGACTAAGTATGTCAACGAAACGTGTTCTTATCAGCATATTCAAACAGATGTTAACGAAACAAGAATGTGCAATATGTATTAATTGGTTCCATGTCTGTATATTTAATATAAACAACATATACCCATCATCAGCACTATTCTATTAAATAAGATTTTGCGATAATGGGTTGATGCCTCTGTTGGTGGACGTTTCGTCCCCGAGGGTATCACAAGCCCAGTATTCAACACTTCGTTGTTGACATGAATATCAATGATGTGGTCATTTGTATGAATTTCCTGTTAACAAAACTTTGAATTTTTCGAAAAACAAAGGATTTTCCTATCCCAGGCATAGATTACCTTAGCCGTATTTGGCACAATTATTAAGAATTTTAAATTCTCTGTGCTCGTCAACATTGTACTTGTTTGACTTTATAAATATTTTGATATGAGCGTCAGTGATGAGTCCTATGTAGACGAGACACGCGTCTGGTGTACTAAATTATAATCCTGGTACCTTTGATAACTATTGCTACAGAAATGTATGGATAGAATAAGAGATATAGGAAGATGTGTAGTGAGTGCCATTGAGACAACTCTCTATCCAAATAACAATTTATAAAGGTAAACCATAACAGGTCAATGCCTTCAACACGGAGCCTTGGCTCACACTGAACAAAAAGCTATAAAGGGTTCCAAAATTACTAGTGTAAAACCCTTCAAACCGGAAAACCAAACCTTCTCCCGTTTCCTGAAACAATAGCATAACATCACAATATAGAAAACCATTAAAGAATATAGGACAGTTTTTTTTATAAATAAATTTTAGAATGTATAACTTGTTAACATTTTAGATTTCTATCAATTAGACAAGTAAATAAAAGCATTTCTTTATGTTATTTACACGACTATTTTTGTTATCATTTTTTATCTAATCATGTTTTAATTTTGCTATTTCATTAGGGACTTTCCGTATTGAAATTTCCTCGGAATTTGGTATGTTTGTAAAACTATCTTACCTAAAACTTTAACACAACTGGTCGACTTCTTAAAAAAAAAGGACAATAAAATGATTTAAAAATATTTTCGTTGTAAGAAAACAAAACAAAACAAAGAATGATTCAGTGCAAAAAGACCTGTACAATAAGACCAACATGTTTATAATCCAACACATATTAATTGTTTATTAAACCTATCTGACTAACACTATTAGTTTGTGGTGATTCAGAATAAAAAGAAGATGGATCGAACCAAAGAAGCTTATTAACAACAGCAAGAAACGGAAGAAATGCAGTTATCTTTCACGTGCAGTAATTGAAACTAGTGTTCCTTCTAATTGATGACATAAACATATTAAAAAAACATCACATACTTTGTCTTCAACTGGACAATGTTGTATAACATATATCAATACAATACAAATCGCTGAAATCAATGTTCAAAAGTAAGTACGATGACCAGCTACTCTTCTAGAAAAATCAACGGCTAATTGATATGCTAACACTATATTAAAATCAACGACTAATTGATATGCTGACACTACATTAAAATCAACGGCTAATTGATATCCTGACACTACATTAAAATCAACGGCTAATTGATATGCTGACACTATATTAAAATCAACAACTAATTGATATGCTGACACTATATTAAAATCAACGGCTAATTGATATGCTGACACTATATTAAAATCAACGGCTAATTGATATGCTGACATTATATTAAAATCAACGGCTAATTGATATGCTGACACTACATTAAAATCAACGGCTAATTGATATGCTGACACTATATTAAAATCAACGACTAATTGATTTGCTGACACTATATTAAAATCAACGGCTAATTGATATGCTGACACTATATTAAAATCTGTTTTGTGTAAACTAAAGAGGGACGAAACAAAGTTTTAATTTGTTTGAAATGTTTTGTTTTATTGAATTGAACAGAATCTTCAAAGACGTCGGAATTAAGCCAGATTCTTGTCAATTTTCTTTGAATTGGTGGGTATCACCATCAGAAAAAGTGAGAATTAATTCGGATCCGTATCAACAGTCTGTGAATTTATCAGGATCTCGTCAAAAGTCTGTTAATTGGTGACGATTCATTATCAAAATAGTGTGAATTTATCAGAATCCTCGTTAGTAGTCTTTTAATTGGTGACGATTCATTACATATAAATGTGAAAATATCACCACACATGATAGTGTATGTTGATTCATTATCAGACGAGGATGCATTATAAGCGTGCATTAAAGAGGAATTATCAGTATTTATATGTGCATTTAAGAAGATTGGTGATCAGTGATGTGAATATTATATGATTATATCAAACCAATAAAATCACAAAAATACAGAACTCAGAGGAAAATAAAAGTCTCTTAACACACGGCAAAATTGTCAGTTGTGTATAAATATAGGAAGATGTGTATGCGGGCCAATTATACAACTCTACATCCAAATAACAATCTATGAAAGTAAATCATTATAGGTCAAGGTACGACTTTCAACATGCAGTCCTTGCTCACACCGAACAGTAAGTTATAAAGAGCCCAAAAAACTACGCGTGTAAAACCCTTCAATCGGGAAAACCAACGGTCTAATCTATATACAAACGAGAAATGAAATCACGTATTAACTATATAAACAGACGACAACTACTGTACATCAGATTCTTAATATTTTACAGTTAACTGGAAATTTATTCGAAGTCAGTGTAAACTTCCTTCAAAACGGTCAGTTAAAAAAAATGGGAAAAGAAAATTAATCAATAGACGCAGATGAATCACAGGATAAATGTAATCTAGCTTTATATAGTTCTATAAGTCTGAGATGTTATTTACATATTAGTGTTATAATTTATGCTTAATTAATATTATCGAATTAAGATGTTTACACAACATGCACAATAGTATTTAATTAATTTAGATAGGAAATATACATTTGCATTTTGGCCTCCCTGACCAGGTTAACTTTAAAATATGGTAATACAAGTTAGTGTCCAATGAAATTATGTTTAGATAGCAAATAATAATAAACATTGCCGCCTTTAAATGTGTGTGATGAACATCAAGATTGTTCGATGTATGATTGTTGTGAGTTGTTTCTGTTTGACAGCCTGTATATTTATATCCATACCAGACAAAAGATTAAAAAGGTGTTGAAATTCTTACAAATCTGTCTTTTCGACTTAACTTTTCCATATAATTTAAAATAAAAAAAATAGTTGAAAAGCATCTGATGTTTCTTTGTCATTTATCAGCAATACATATATATGGCAACATTATAACGATAACGAAATCAATTCCAGCACTGTCTAGATTTTACAAGAGAATAGTTTTGTGATAGTATAACATGTTTACAGTAAATAACAAAGACAGGTACAGTAAGTTAAGTATGTAAAAAAGAACTATGAATACTTAGTATTTTTCAATTTGATTTTTCTCCGCAATTTTGTAATGCTACATACACTCTATTGGAAGTTCTTATCATACCTTTTCTTTTTATCATTTTTAACGAAGGAAAGTCAAATTTAAAAGTCTGTAGCATAATTCAATCTTTAGATTTAAAGATCGCAAGAGAAAACTACGTCAATTTAGAAAAAAAAGTAAAACAAATTATTTCATAGGCATTATCTTTTCTATGGAAATAGCTTTACGGTAATGCATGTAAACGATTATCAAACTTTTAACAAGCGAAAAATTTAATTATTATCTAGTTTTAAAAGAAATTCTGCTTAGACTCGAGTATACATCAAGTATAGTCCGCAAATATAGTTTTTTTTTTACTTTTATGTAAATATTTAAAACTTCCACGGTATCCTACACATGGGTCGGGCATTTCTCAGGTATAGTCAGCAAACATATATATAGTTATTCACATTCATGTAAATATTTAAAACTTCCACGGTTCCCTACACATGGCTCGGGCATACATCATGTATAGTCCGCAAACATATATGTAGTTATTTACATTCATGTAAATATTTAAAAATTCCACGGTATCCTACACATGGCTCGGGCATACCTCATGTATAGTCCGCAAACATATATATAGTTATTTACATTCATGTAAATATTTAAAACTTCCACGGTTTCCTACACATGGCTCGGGCATACCTCATGCATATTACGCAAACATATATATAATTATTTACATTCATGTCAATATTTAAAACTTCCACGGTTACCTACACATGGCTCGGGCATACATCATGTATAGTCCGCAAACATAGTTATTGTCTTTGATGTAAGACAATAACAATCAAAACCAAGGAGTAAACAAAGACTAAAAAAAACAATGACATTTACATCAACAGTTATAAGTAATCATTAAGAAACAACACGAACTCCACTAAAAACCGGGAGTGAAATCAGGTGCTCCAGAAGGGTAAGCATTTCCTGCACCGTATACGGCACCCGTCGTGTTATTTCTTTGTTCAGTTCAGTAATGATGAAATATTATTATGACTGAGGAAGAATATCAGATATGATTTCTGACACACTTTTGTCATACTGGCCAATCAGCTCATGATGGCGACCGTAAACTTTCTTGAGTGATGACCTTAATTTGACTGATTCATAAATATTAAAACAACAACAATATCCTACACAATTTTGGTTTTCAATTTCAACGGGTTTTTTTGTTTTTTGCTGCATATATGAATCACATTTCACGAGAAATTAACATGAACATTTAGGCGTCCGTTGCATGTATAAGGTCGTTTGAGTTGAATCTCACATGAAAACTTTCACATGAATTTCACAATTGAAAATTTGTATTTTGTATTTTGTATTTTTCATGATTTTTATTGAATTTGAACATATATTTGAAGTACGATGTTCACGTAAAATTCAAGAGAGTTTACATGAGATTCATAAGAAACTCGCATTAACTGACTTCACGTATAAATTCGATTGAGATGAGATTTACGAGAAAATCACGAGAGATTCACGTGAATTTAAATTCAAGTGAAACTGATGTAAGTAAAATTTACCAGAACAAAACCTACTTCAATATAACAAGTCAAGGTTTAAATAATAGTGAGTTATTAAGAATGTACCACAACTTGTTATTATCAACTACTGAACAATGACAGTCAGATATTTTAAAAAATCAGACAAACATATCACAAAACTAAATCAAATATGACTCATATGACTGAGATATATTGATTGAAAACAAATTGTATGAACTAATCCAATCAATAAATTCCTTTCGCTGCAACATTTTACAAAATGATTAAATGTATTTGCTTTACTTTAAAATGATTTAAATTATTTCTAAAGAATTACATGAATTAATATTACCTGAAAAAGGAGTTACCACATATTCTCATACAAAACATGTCAATTTTTTATAAGAATATTTTTGTAAGAAAAACAACTTGGTGATTAATCATGTTTTATCGGATAAAATTTGTCAAAACATATAAAATGACACATGTGGCAACGGTCTGGTTGATTATGTTAGTACAAACTCTGTTACAAGTATAATTTGGATGGTCACATTCTAGAAAAGGGAACACGATAATGTGTATAACTATATTAGGAATATATAAAAGTTGTCTGATTTACAACATGCTTTTGTATTTATTCACAGTAAAGATGAGAAGGATCAAATCAAAATTATAATTACATTGTTTCTTGCATCCCTTTGACAGCCCACAGTGATGAGGTACTGGACTATCTGTAAGTTCCCTTCGTAGACAGCGATAATTAATGGTGTACTTCCAAGCTGTAATATCAACATATATAACAGACATTATAACTTCAGTCGTAGACGAGATGGCATAAATATGAACAACATATATAACATACAAATCCGTTGACAACATACAAACAGAAGGAATACTTATCTAACTTATCAGAATTATATTTATTCAATATATTTCAAAATACTGATGAAAAACTGATTTTTTTAAGATGAGATATACTCAAATACAAATAAAATCTAACAATAAAGTAAAAAGCTGTTGGTCGAAAAATTATTGTTGCATTAAATCTGTTATAACAATAGTAATTTAGGGAAAAGATTGATGTAGAAACTTGTAACCTGTTCATAATCCTTTGTGAATATGAATAGTTATATTGCAATTTTATCATTCGTAATCAAATATTGTTTCCATTATATTAAAAGTATCTGACTAAGTATGTCAACAAAACGTGTTCTTATCAGCATAATCAAAAAGATGTTAACGAAACTAGAATGTAAACTATGTATTAATTCGTTACATGTGAGTTGCATGTTACACTCTCCATCCAAATAAAAATTTATAAAAGTAAACCATTATAGGTCAATGCACGGCCTTCAAGACGGAGCCTTGGCTCACACTGAACAAAAAGCTATTAAGGGTCCCACAATTACTAGTTTAAAACCCTTCAAACGGGGAAACCAACGGTCCAATCTATATAAAAAAGGAGAAACGAGAAACACGTATAAATAACATAAACAAACGACAACTACTGTACATCAGATTCCTGACTAAGGACAGGTGCAAACATTTGCAGCGGAATTGTTTTATTGATACCAAACCTTCTCCCTTTTTCTGAAACAATAGCATAACATCACAATATAGAAAACCACAAAAGAATATAAGACAGTTTTCTTTTATAAATTTTAGAATGTATAACTTGTGAACATTTTAGATTTCTATCAATTAGACAAGCAAATAAAAGCATCTCTTTATGTTATTGACACGACTATTTTTGTTATTGTTTTTTATCTAATCATGTTTTAATTTTGCCATTTGATTAGGGACTTTCCGTTTTAAAATTTCCTCGGAATTTGGTATGTTTGTAATACTATCTTACCTAAAACTTTAATACAACTGGTCAACTTCTTAAAAAAAGGGACAATAACATGTTTACAAAATATTTTCGTTGTAAGAAAAGAAAAGAAAACAAAGAATGATTCAGCGCAAAAAGACCTGTACAATAAGACCCACATGTGTATAATCCAACACATATTTATTGTTTAATAAACCTATCTGACTAACAACATTAGTTTGTGGTGATTCAGTATAAAAAGACGACGGATCGGACCAAAGAAGCTTCTTAACCACAGCAAGAAACGGAAGAAATGCATCTTTCACGTGCAGTAATTGCAACTAGTATTCTTTCCAATTGATGATTTAAACATA
This sequence comes from Mytilus edulis, assembly GCA_019925275.1. Classification (NCBI taxonomy): domain Eukaryota; kingdom Metazoa; phylum Mollusca; class Bivalvia; order Mytilida; family Mytilidae; genus Mytilus; species Mytilus edulis. The sequence goes on along the minus strand of CM034354.1, from coordinate 110,731,310 downwards.
TAAAAACATCTTCAACTGGATAATGTTGTGTAAAATATATAAATACAATACAAATCGCTGAAATCAATGGTCAAAACTAAGTAAGATTACCAGCTACTCTTCTAGAAAAATCAACGGCTAATTGATATGCTGACACTACATTAAAATCAACAGCTAATTGATATGCTGACACTACATTAAAATCAACGACTAATTGATATGCTGACATTATATTAAAATCAACGGCTAATTGATATCCTGACACTATATTAAAATCTGTTTTGTGTAAACTAAAGAGGGACGAAACTAAGTAAGATTACCAGCTACTCTTCTAGAAAAATCAACGGCTAATTTATATGCTGACACTACATTAAAATCAACAGCTAATTGATATGCTGACACTATATTAAAATCAACGGCTAATTGATATGCTGACATTATATTAAAATCAACGACTAATTGATATGCTGACACTATATTAAAATCAACGGCTAATTGATATGCTGACACTACATTAAAATCAACGGCTAATTGATAGTCTGACACTACATTAAAATCGGTTTTGTGTAAACTAAAGAGGGACGAAACAAAGGTTCAATTTGTTTGAAATGTTTTGTTTTATTGAATTGAACAGAATCTTCAAAGAAGTCGGAATTAAGCCAGATTCTTGTCAATTTTCTTTGAATTGGTGGGTATCATCATCAGAAAAGTGAGAATTAATTCGGATCCTTATCAACAGTCTGCATTAAAGAGGAATTATCAGTATGTATATGTGTATTTAAGAAGATTGGTTATCAGTGATGTGAATATTATATGATTTTATCAAACCAATAAAATCACAAAAATATAGAACTCAAAGGAAAATCAAAAGTCCCTAAACACACGGCAAAATTGACAGTTGTGTATAGATATAGGAAGATGTGGTATACGTGACAATTAGACAACTCTCAATCTAAATAACAATCTATGAAAGTCAATCACTGTAGGCCAAGGTATGGCTTTCAACACGGAGTCTTGGCTCTAACCGAACAGTAAGTTATAAAGCGCCAAAAAAACTACGCGTGTAAAACCCTTCAATCGGGAAAAACCAACGGTCTAATCTATATAAAAATGAGAAACGAAATCACGTACAAACTATATAAACAGACGACAACTACTGTACATCAGATTCCTGATTATTTTTTAGTGAACTGGGAATTTATTCGAAGTCAGTGTCAGTATAAACTTCCTTCAAAACGGTCAGTTAAAAAAAATGGAAAAAGAAAAGTAATCAATAGACCCAGAAGAATCACAGGAAAAATGTAATCCAGCTTTATATAGTTCTATAAGTCTGAGATATTATTTACATATTAATGATATAATTTATGCTTAATTAATATTATCGAATTTAGATGTTTACACAATAGTATTTAATTAATTTAGATAGGAAATATACATTTGCATTTTGGCTTCCCTGACCAGGTTATACAAGTTAGTGTGCAATGGAATTATGTTTAGATAGCAAATAATAATAAACGTTGCCGCCTTTAAATGTGTGTGATGAAAATCAAGATTGTTCGATGTATGATTTTTGTGAGTAGTTTCTGTTTGACACCCTGTATATTTATATCTGTACCAGACAAAAGACAAAGACGTGTTGAAATGTTTACAAACCTGTCTTTTCGATTTAACTTATCCATTAAATTTAAAATAAAAAAAAAAGAGTTGAAAAACATCTGATATTTTTTTTGTCATTAAGCAGCAATACATATATATGGCACAATTATAGGGATAACAAAATCAATTCTAGCACTGTCTATATTTTACAAGAGAACAGTTTTATGTTAGTATAACATGTTTACAGTGAATAACGAAGACATGTACAGTAAGTTAAGCATGTAAGAAAGAACTATGAATACTTAGGGTCAATTTGATTTCCCCTCGCCATTTTGTGAAGCTACATACACTCTGATGGAAGTTCTCATCATCCTTTTTCTTTTTATCAATTTTAACCCTACTTTTAAAAAAAATGCGAATATTCAAAAGTCTGAATCATTTCAAATATAAATATTCAGAAATCTTGGAATGTTATTAAAATGAATGATGCTAATGGATGATTACATTAATTATTCCTCTTCATGACTTAAGTGCTGATGAGGGCCGTTATATCTATTAAACAACCAATCTCTTACACTTAAAAACAAAAATAAAGACAAGTTAAAGGTACAAACAGGTAAGAAAATTAACAAAAAAACATAATGTTTTTGTCCTGTGCAACAAGATCTTGAGATAATATTAAAAACACAAGAAATAAGTTGCCAATATATAATGAGTTTTCTCTAATTCTTCGTCAAACTATAAATGTAATGTTTTAAATTATGAAAGATTTTCTAGTTCCATAAGTTTAGAACAACCTGATATCTTGACAGTAATAGCAAAAAAAAAAACCACCACGTACTAAATAGATACAAAATGTAAATATTTATTATTATTTTGAAGTTGGAAAATATAAATGTGATTTGTAGAACGATATTTTACAAAATCATGTGAATTTCACATGAAAAAATCATTATAGGATTTTTTCCTGAAATTTACGTGAGTTTTACGTGAGATTCATATGCAACTCGAATTACTGATTTTACGTATCAACTTAAGATGAGATTTACGAGAATTGCAAGTGAGATCCACATGAATTTAGATTCACATGAAATTGATGTCGGTGAAATTTGTCAGTTTAGTACCTACTTCAATATTCCAAATAAAGCTTTATATACAATGGCAGTCAGATAATTTCAAAAATCAGAAACAAAAACCACAAAATTAAATGAATATGGCACATATGACTGAGATCCGTTTATAGTTAAACAAATTGTATGAAATTACGCAGTCAATAAATTACTTTCGCTACAACATTTTACAAAATGACTACATGTATCTGTTATAATTCAAATATGATTAACCTTAGTTCTAAAGAACTAATTATATCTGACTAAGGAGTAAACACAACATATTCTCATCTAGAACACATCCAATTGTTGATAAAATATTTTGTAAGAAAACAAACTTGGTTATTTATTATGTTTATCGGATAAAATTTGATAAGCCAAAAAAAATGATACAGGACATGTTGCTTATGTGAGTAAAAAACGGTAACAAGTATATTTTGGTAAGTCACAGAAACGGAACAGGATTGTAGTAACCCTATTAAGAACATATGATAAATACAAACAGTGTATATAATAGCACACACGTCAGTTGTAACAAAAAAGTATAGACAATGTGTTGGTATAATGTATATAACAACAATTATAAAAAATGAACATCAAGAAGGGAATACAAAAAAGTAAATTCACAAAAATATTGAACTCCGAAGAAAATGTCCATAATCATATGGCAAAATAAAAAGCACAAAATCATCAAACGAATAACAACTGTCATATAGTCAATGAGATAGTAAAATAACAAGGGTATACAACCAGTCATTGGGAACTTGTATTCACAGATGAAATCGAAAGTTAGTGTTGTAATAGGGGATATAATAAAATAACAATAGTACACAATCAGTCATTGAGATCTTGTATTCACAGAGGAAATCGAAAGTTAGTGTTGTAATAGGGGATATAATAAAATAACAATAGTACACAATCAGTCATTGAGATCTTTTATTTACAGAGGAAATCGAAAGTTAGTGTTGTGATAGTGGTGATAATAAAATAACAAGGATGCACAATCAGTCATTGAGATCTTTTATTTACAGAGAAAATCGACAGTTATTATTAAAATAGGGGTGATAATAAAATAACAAAGGTACGCAACCAGTCATTTAGATCTTGTATTCAGAGAGGAAATCGAAAGTTTAGTGTTGTAACAAGAATGATAATAAAATAACAATGGTAAACAATCAGACATTGATATCTTGTATTCACAGAGAAAATCAAAAGTTATTATTATAATAGGGGTGATTGTAAAATAACAAGGGTACACAATCAGTCATTGAGATCTTGTATTCACATAGAAAATCAAAAGTTATTGTTATAATAGGGGGTGATTATAAAATAACAAGGGTACGCAATCAGTCATTGAGATCTTTTATTCACAGAGAAAATCGAACGTTAGTGTTATACTAGAGGTTTCCCGATTTGCTACGTATCAGGTACGGTTGGTACGTAACACAACCGTTGGTGCTGTTTTGGAGGTATCATTTAATGCATGAGATTATTGTATTCATCATGATAAAAATAAAGAAATCGAATTGCATATCAGCGATAAAAACCTAAATCTTTTATTTTATTACGATTTCACTGCTTCTAAAAAACCTTGCTCGTGATTTTATACGATACCATTTATTTTGTGCAGAAGAGAATGAATCAAATCGTCCTTTTTGGAACTGAGTTGCCTCGACCTTCCTATTCTAAATATAGATTTGCATTTCTGTTTGGCTATGTTTTTTTTTTGTGAATATTTAGAAAAAGATTAGAATAAAAAATGTTTTCTAATACTTAAATTTAAATTGGAATAATTAGAAATTATTCATTAATAATATCTCAGGGGCGGATCCAGCCATTTTATAAAGGGGGGTTCCCAACTCAGGTAAAAAAGGCTCCAACTATATGTCCCCTATTCAAATGCATTGATCGGCAAAAAGGCGGGGTTCCAACTCCCGGACCCCCCCCTCTGGATCCCACCTGGATCCGCCAATGTATCTTACTGGTGTATGTATAACTAGTATGCGTTATAAATTATAATGGCAAAACTGTGTTCAGAATTATGTTGACCTCGCATTAAAATCAATTTTTATTAATTAAGCTATCTTTTCGATCATTTGAACAATTTTTTTTTTAAACGCAACACACATTGTAAAAATATCGATCTATCTTTTTCCTTATATTTTGTCACTGAACTTTTTGGTGGATGTAATCATTAAAAAAATGTTGACTATATAACTTAAAAAATGAATATAAATCTTATGATACTAACGAAGACAATTTCTTGAGTCGAAATATTTATCTTCACGATATTATTTCATCTTCTTCGTTTAGTTTTATTTTGTCATTGTTTTTACATTAATATTTGTAAATATTGTCGCCAGTAAATTCGTGTATTGCACGTGCCTACGAGTAGTATATATAATCTACGAGGAAAAATGTTAACCAAAATCCATCAATTAATCCTTTTCTTGTACATCAATGCTAGAAAAAAAAGTCTTACAACACAGCGTATTTTGTTCACTGATAACGGCAATAATTTGACGTTATATTTGCACTAATGCAATATGAATATGTCTTTTAAATTTAACTCTTCGTAATGAACAACGCAAAATACTATGTTGCTACATGTATATAATGTCTTTTGCACCATTTACAACTGATTTATGGCTCAAAATTAAGGATAATTTACATCGGTTGGTAAATGTTTCTAGGTAATTTGTTCAGATTGATATGTACTAGTCCATGAATACGATAAAACTTTAAATAGTTTAACTCTAGTTTTTCTTAGTTTTCCCTCTCGGCTTATTGCGAAAAAGATATATGAACAGTTGTGTTTTAAAAAAAGTATATGTCTCTTAAATTTATATACTAGTAGCATAGAGATTTAAGGAGTTTTTTTTTAAGACTTGAAAACTTCTAGCCCAAGGGTATAGATAATTTTCCAAAAAGAAAGGATGCCAAGTGAATACGATATCAGTTGTAGCTCTATGCATAATTGTTCAAAGTCAAATTATATCTTTGCTTTCAGGTTATCGAATAGAAAATTAACTAGAGGCTCTAAAGACTACAATATCATTCATGACTTAAATCTCTTTTTTGTTGATCAGTTTTCTATTTTAATTTCTTTCTACCTTTCATATTTTAGTATAGACTTTTTGCAGATCCTGTATTTTTGATCAATGTGTTATTCAAAGTTTCTATCAATCTATAGGGAATTAACTACATTAAAAGTCGACTGATTATTTAGGATTGTTGATCACTTTTGCTTTTGAAGAAATTATTTGTCTATTAAAGATTTCAAGATAATAAGCTGATCTAGAATGGTTTACTTTTTACAAGTTGTGACTTGGATGGAGACTTGTCTCATTGTCTTCTTATTATATATATATGTTGCAGTGAATTTGTATAATCAGGGATTATGTAGAATCTCTAAAATTTTCAGAGATTATGTATAATCACTGGTTAGTTTAGGGTTTATATATAATCACTTAAACTTTCAAGGATTATGTATAATCACTAGAAAAAACGTCAGGGATTATACAGAATAACTGATATGTCATAATAATAACCTTAATATTGTAAAACGTTGGGCATAATTTATTAATATGAAAGACACAAAAATATTGAAATGTTATACACAAAATAATTAAATGATAAGCACAATATATATAGAATAATTGATGTTTTGTTTTTAATACTGACTTTATCAGTAATTATATCAAGAGAGCCCTTTTTGATATTGACTGTATCAGTATTATCCACATCAAGCGAGCCCACACGGGCAGGTTGATGAAGTCAGTATAAAAATATTACATGGCATAATGATTATTCTGTTTATCGTATTGTTATTAAATAAAAAGAAATTTTCATTAAAACTATTTTTATGCGTACAGTCGTTTTGATAAATGTTAATGTTATGTATAATATTTTATTATCATATACTTAGACTAAATAACATGTGATTTTTACTGCATGATAATAGCATAAAATTAACGTAAATTCCATATTTCTTCGAATTGGTGCTTAGCGGGCTGATATGAAAAGTTTATCACATTCTTCGATTGTTATCACATGCCTTTCCGTAACGTTATCGCATGGCATTACGGTGAAACTCGGCATATTCCGGGAAATACTCCTAAATGCTACGTTTTCAGTGAAAAACATTACAAAGTAGGGTACAAAACAAATTTTTGGATACTGAAAAGTATATTGTATAAAATAATAATAATAATAATAAAAAAAGAAAAACCAAACAAATTATTAAATCAATGCGTTTTTTTTTTTAAAGTTTCAAACATAATTTAGAAAGTTTATTTGAAAAAGTTGACTTTTCCAAACAGTGTTCATTATATATGTTGTTGATTTATTTTATTTTTGTTGTCGATTCGTCCATATTGAAATGTTTTTCTTCTCTGTAGAGGCATATGGTAAAAAGATTTCATATCGAATGTATTAAATTTGGGGTCCGAAGTCCGTGAATTTTTCACTCTTTGAACTTCTATTTGGGAACAACGTAAAAGGATCAATATATGAATCTGTTATTTTTCTCCATTGTTGAAGCATATGATAAAAAGATCATAACATGTCATTTTTCATATCGCATGTATTATCAGCCCTCGGTCAATATCAGCCCTCGAGCCATGTAGAAAATATTCAAAAAACTAAACAAAAGATGTTGGTCAGTTGCCATTATCGTAAGCTTCTAATATGTATTGAAGTTTTGACTTTCGGTTCGTTTTTGTATTAACTGATTGAATATAATTATATTTCAAATTTGAGATACAGTATAATTCATATGAATAAAATTTATCGGTTTTTTATTCATTTATTGCTGTCACTTGTCCAATCTTTAGAGTTAACTATTAAGATAATACTTTATTAGAGAGATTTTTATTATTTGACAAAAGTGCAAAACTTACGTTGTGGAACGAAAAATTACATTTAACAATTTAAAAATCAACGCGATTGTTTTTTATACCGTATGAATAACGAATCGAAGTGTTAGTTCTTACAACCGACGAATTGAAAATAATAACCAACACGTTGAAAGTCAAAACCAAGGCATTTGTAGTAAAATGTAAGACGTTGAAAGTGAAAACAAACGCGTGGATAGAAATAACCAACGCTTTGGAACTGTCATAAGGTATGGCTTATACTGTCAATGACAAACATGCCTACTGATATACTTGTTATCAGGCAAAATTTGTTCACATAATTAAACCTGAGTCTCACATGAAATTCACGTGAAAATTCCATGTGAGATTTTCCTCAAACGACCTTATACATGAATCGCACGTTAAAATGTTCATGTGAATTTCTCTTAAATTGAGATTCTTATTAATCTCACGGTAAATTTTTTATACGAATTTCACAAATGTATTTTTCATTAAATTTGATCATATCAATTCTTTTTTAACTTAAGATATTTTAAACTCCATTTGGAAATTTATATGAAAAAATAGAATGTGATTAATACGTAAAATTTACGTGCGTTTTTAAATGAGATTCACACGACTATTTTGTTAATATTTGTTATCTAACCATGTTTTAATATTGTCATTTGATTAGGGACTTTCCGTTTAGTTATTTACTCGGAAGTCGGTATTGTTTGGAAAAAAACTATCTTACCAAAAACTTTAACAAAACTCGTCAACAATAAGCAAGCACAATAAAATGTTAAAGACATATTTGTATTGTAAAAATCCAAAACAAAACAAACAATGATTCAGTGCCAACAGACCTGTACAATAAAACCCAAAGGTATATAATATTACACAAATTTGTTGTTTATTTAACCTTTCTAACCAACCACATTAGTATGTGGTGATTCAAAATGAAAAGAAAATAAATTGAACCGAAAAAGCTTCTTAACCACAGACAAAATGCATATATCTTTGAAGTGAAGTTATTAAAAATAATATTCTTCAAATTGATGATATTAACAAGTAACAAAACATCACATAATATGTCTTCAACTGGAAAATGTTGTGTAAAATATATAAATGAAATACAAATCACTTGAATCAATGATCAACACTGAGTAAGATGACCAGTTACTCTTCTTGAAAAATCAACGACTTATGCATATGCTGACAATAGATTAAGATCAGTTGTGAGTAAACTAATGTGGGACGAAGTCAAACGGTCAATGTGTTTTAAATTGTTCTGATTTATTCAATTGAACAAATCTTCAGAGAAGTCGGAATTTAGCCAGATTCTTGTAAATTTCCTAGCATTGGCGAAGTATCATCATCAGAAAAGTGAAAAATAATTCGGATCCTTATCAACAGTCTGTGAATTTATCAGAATCCTCGTTAGTAGTCTTTTAATTCGTCACGATTCATTTAAATACATATAAATGTGAAAATATAATCACACATGATAGAGTATGTCGATTCATTATCAGTGAAGTGTAACAGACGAGGATGCATTATAAGCGTGCATTAAAGAGGAATTATCAGTATTTATATGTGCATTTAAGAAGATTGGTTATCAGTGATGTGAATAATATATGATTTTATCAAACCAATAAAATCACAAAAATACAGAAAAATATGACCCAGCTTTATATAGTTTTATAAGTCTGAGATCTTATTTACATTTTAGTGATATAATTTATGCTTAATTAATATCGAATTTAGATGTTTACACAATAGTAATTAATTACTTTAGAAAGGAAATATACATTTGCATTTTGACTTCCCTGATCAGGTTACATGTAAGTTTAAAGTATGGTAATACAAGTTGGTGTGCAATGGAATTATGTTTAAGTGCCAGTCTGCCTAAGAATCAGGCAGTGGTGAAAACATGACCAAAAAAACCCATCCAATTTGACATTGATTTCAGTTCATAATATGTAGTTATGCACAAAAATAACATTCATTTCCATTTTCTGTTCTGGTAATAGAAGATACAATTTGGTTGAAATGCACTAGAAGTAAACGAATAAGGGGAGATAACTCTGTAATTTGCTATCATTTTAACCAATTTTCTAACCAAGTTATTTGATATTACCAGACAAACACAAATGAAAGACTAATACTTTATAACTCAGGATGATGGTTAGTATTAAATAGCATGATTAGCTCAGTGGGTTTTTTCTAATCATGTTTTAATTTTTACCTAAATTGCCTGATTCTTACAAAGACTGGCACTTAAGTAACAAATAATATTAAACGTTGCCGCCTTTAAATGTGTGTGATGAACATCAAGATTGTTCGATGTATGATTGTTGTGAGTTGTTTCTGTTTGACAGCCTGTATATTTATAACCGTACCAGACAAAAAACAAAAACGTGTTGAAATGGTTACAAATGTCTTTTCGGTTGAACTTTTCCATTAGATTTAAAATAAAAAATGAGTTGAAAAGTATCTGATGTTTCTTTGTCATTAATCAGCAATACATGTTTAGATAGCAAACAATAATAAACGTTGCCACCTTTAAATGTGTGTGATGAACATCAAGATTGTTCGATGTATGATTGTTGTGAGTTGTTTCTGTTTGACAGCCTGTATATTTATATCCATAGCAGACAAAAGACAAAAACGTGTTGAAATGGTTACAAATGTCTTTTCGGTTGAACTTTTCCATTAGATTTAAAATAAAAAATGAGTTGAAAAGTATCTGATTATCAGCAATACATATATATGGCACCATAACGATAACAAAATCAATTTCAAATATAAATATTCAGAAATCTTGGAATGTTATTAAAATAAATGATGCTAATGGATGATTGCATTAATTATTCCTCTTCATGACTTAAATGCTGATGAGGGCCGTTATATCTATTAACCAACCAATCTCTTACACTAAAAAACAAAAATAAAGACAAGTTAAAGGTAAAAACAGGTAAGAAAATTAACAAAAAAACATAATGTTTTTGTCCTGTGCAACAAGATCTTGAGATAATATTAAAAACACAAGAAATAAGTTGCCAATATATAATGAGTTTTCTCTAATTCTTCGTCAAACTATAAATGTAATGTTTTAAATTATGAAAGATTTTCTAGTTCCATAAGTTTAGAACAACCTGATATCTTGACAGCAATAGCAAAAAAAAAAAAACACCACGTACTAAATAGATACAAAATGTAAATATCTATTATTATTTTGAAGTTGGAAAATATAAATGTGATTTGTATAACGATATTTTACAAAATCATGTGAATTTCACATGAAAAAATCATTATAGGATTTTCTCCTGAAATTTACGTGAGTTTTACGTGAGATTCATATGCAACTCGCATTAACTGATTTTAAGTATCAACTTAAGATGAGATTTACGAGAATTTCACGTGAGATCCACATGAATTTAGATTCACATGAAATTGATGTCGCTGAAATTTGTCAGTTTAGTACCTACTTCAATATTCCAAATAAAGCTTTACATACAATGGCAGTCAGATAATTTCAAAAATCAGAAACAAAAACCACAAAATTAAATGAATATGGTACATATGACTGAGATCCATTTATAGTTAAACAAATTGTATGAAATTACGCAATCAATAAATTACTTTCGCTACAACATTTTACAAAATGACTACATGTATTTCTTATAATTCAAAGATGATTAACCTTAGTTCTAAAGAACTAATTATATCTGACTAAGGAGTAAACACAACATATTCTCATCCAGAACACATCCAATTTTTGATAAAATATTTTGTAAGAAAACAAACTTGGTTATTTATTATGTTTATCGGATAAAATTTGATAAGCAAAATAAAATGATACAGGACATGTTGCTTATGTGAGTAAAAAACGGTAACAAGTATTATTTTGGTAAGTCACATTCAAGAAACGGAACAGGATTGTAGTAACCCTATTAAGAACATATGATAAATACAAACAGTGTATATAATAGCACACACGTCAGTTGTAACAAAAAAGTATAGACAATGTGTTGGTATAATGTATATAATGTTGTGATCCGAGCATATAATTAATAATATAAGAACAATATATATGAAACTCACCAGGGTTTATTCAGGTGATACAGCAAATATACATAAAATACAGTAATAATAGAAATAATCAATGCAATCAATAATGTCAATACATGTGGTTAAAGGTGAAGAGTTCGGAATCTGTGTTCTGTGTACTACGTCACGGATACATGATGAGGAATATGTAAAACATGGACTGGTTCAGTACTATATATTGGTGTTAAGCACCACAATCGACCCATCTCAGTAGAACCAGACCAGGGGTAAATAAAACGACTAGAAATAACGCACTGTCTGTGAAAAGTAATCCATATACATGACGTAATGTCGGAATAAACGAGGTTTCATATTACACACAAAAACGTGTTGAAAGTCTTACAAATCTGTCTTTTCGACTTAACCTACCCATTAAATTTAAAATAAAAAACTGAGTTGAAAAGTATCTTATGTTTCTTTGTCATTAATCAACAATACATATATATGGCACCATTATAACGATAATGAAATCAATTCTAGCACTGTCTAGATTTACAAGAGAATAGTTCTGTGATAGTATAACATGTTTACAATGAATAACAAAGACATGTACAGTAAGTTAAGCATGTAAGAAAGAACTATGAATACTTAGTATTTTTCAATTTGATTTTTCTCCGCAATTTTGTAATGCTACATACACTCTAATGGAATTTCTTCTCATACCTTTTCTTTTTATCAATGTTAACCCTACTTTAAAAAAATCGCGAATATTAAAAAGTCTGAATCATTTCAAATATGAATATTCAGAAATTTTAAAATGCTATGAAAATAAATGATGCTAAGTATAATTTCATTAAGTATTCATCTTCATGACATAAGTGCTGATGAGGGCCGTTATATCTATTATCCAATCAATCTCTTACACTTACAATCTTAAAAACAAAAATAAAGACAAGTTATAGGTAAAAACAGGTAAGAAGATTTAAAAAAAACACAATGTTTTTGTCCTGTGAGATCTTGAGATAATATTGAATAAAAAAGAAATAAGTTGCCAATATATAATGATGTTTCTCTAATTCTTCGTCAAACTATAAATGTCATGTTAGAAATTATAAAAGATTTTCTAGTTCCATGAGTTTAAAAGAACCTGATATCTTGACAGCAATAGCAATAAAAAACAACACATACTTAATAGATACAAATGTAAATATGTTGTATGATTTTGAAGTTTGAAAATATAAATGAGAATTGTATATCGATATTTTACAAAATCATGTGAATTTCACATGAAAAAATCATTATGGGATTTTCTCCTGAAATTTACGTGAGTTTTACGTGAGATTCATATGCAACTCGCATTAACTGATTTTACGTATAAACTTTAGATGAGATATACGAAAATATCACGTAAGATCCGCATGAAATTAAATTCACATGAAATTGATGTTAGTGAAATTTGTCAGTTTAGTACCTTCTTCAATATACCAAATAAAGGCTTATATAATAGTCGGTAACTTATAATGTACCCCATTTGTTCTAATCAAGTTCTTCTGAACAATGCCAGTCAGATATTTTCAAAAATCAGAAACAAAAATCAGAAAATTAAATGCCATATATCACATATGACTGAGATCCATTTATAGTTAAACAAATTGTATGAATTAACGCAATACAACATTTTACGAAATGACTACACGTATCTGTTATAATTCAAAGATGATTTACATTAGTTCTAAAAAACTAATTTTATCTGACTAAGGAGTAAACACAACATATTCTCATCCAGAACACATCCAATTTTTGATCAAATAATTTTGTAAGAAAACACACTTGGTTATCTATTATGGTTATCGGATAGAATTTGATAAGCCAAATAAAATGACACCAGGCATGTTGCTTGTGTTAGTAAAAAACGGTAACAAGTATAATTTGGTAAGTCACATTCAAGAAACGGAACAGGATTGCAGTAACCCTATTAAGAACAGGTGATAAATACAAACAGTGTATATACTAGCACACACGTCAGTTGTTACAAAAACGTAAAGACAATTTTGTTGGTATAATGTATATAATACCACAATTATAAGAAATGAACATCAAGAAGGGAATGCAAAAAAGTAAATTCACAAAAATACTGAACTCCGAAGAAAATGTCCATAATCATATGGCCAAATAAAAAGCAAAAAATCATTAAAACGAATAACAACTGTCATATAGTCAACGAGATAGTAAAATAACAATGGTATACAACCAGTCATTGAGATTATTTTATTTACAGAGGAAATCGAAAGTTAGTGTTGTAATAGGGGATATAATAAAATAACAATAGTACACAATCAGCCATTGAGATCTTTTATTTACAGAGGAAGTCGAAAGTTAGTGTTGTAATAGGGGTGATAATAAAATAAAAAGGGTACACTCTCAATCATTGAGATCTTGTTTTCACAGAGGAATTCGACAGTTATTTCTATAATAGGGGGTTATAATAAAATAACAAGGGTACGTAATCAGTCATTGAGATCTTGTATTCACAGAGGAAATCGAAAGTTAATGTTGTAACAGGGATGATAATAAAATAACAATGGTACATAATCAGTCATTGAGATGTTGTATTCACAGAGGAAATCGAAAGTTAGTCTTGGTATAGGGGTGATAATAAAATAACAATGGTACACAATCAGTCATTGATATCTTGTATTCACATAGGAAACGAAAGTTAGTGTTGTATTAGGGGTGATAATAAAATAACAGGGGTAAACAATCAGTCATTGAGATTTTGTATTCACAAAGTAAATCGAGAACAATTGTTATAGTCGGCTTGATAATAAAATAAGAAGGGTACACACTCAGTCATTGAAATCTTGTATTTACAGAGGAGATCAAATTTTAATATTGTAATGGGGATGATAACAAAATAACAAGGGAACACAACCAGTCATTTAGGTCTTGTAATCCCAGAGGAAATCGAAAGTTAGTGTTTTAATAGGGATGAATATAAAATAACAAGAGTTCACAAATATTAACTAATTAGTAAAAAAGCAAATATTTCTGTAATACTTTCGTAGATATTCATTCATGGAATTTATTATTATGATAGCTCCTTTGATTTAATACAGATATTAATTTTAAAATTATTCAAGTGTTTTCCTCTAATTGTTAAAGATACGTATTAATTTGGACACTTAAAGAGAGAGGACCACCATTTAATTTTGTTTTGGTATATGAGGAATGAGCAGTAAGACTGATAAACAAATTTTCATCTGTTACCACGAATGTTTTTTATTACTTTCTTCTTTTTTTTTTACATTAGTTTCGTCTTTTGCAAAGTTCTTTTTTTCTAGCTCATATCAAGCCAGGTTTTTCATTTTCATAATCCTACTATACCACCACAGAAAATCAAACAATCGTCTACTTATATTAAGGAAATATTATGAAAACAAAGCGTCATTAAGGATAGACTTTAAATATTGATAAAAAGAAAAATGGCGTATTCATTAACAAGACAGTTCCTCAATGACAAAAACATGACAAAGAAGCAGATGAAAGATTTTATATATAGTTAATAGATGTAGGCAACTGCAATTGCTGTCTTCTTTTTTTTTATAACTTGATGATGAAATCAATAGTACTATCAATTTTGTTCTTACTAAAAAAAAATAGTCCTGAATATTTGCCACTGGACATTAAGCAATCAACAATCATTCATATATTGAAGAACATACAGGTGGGTCTCCCTTTTGTACTGGACGTATCTCCTTTCCATTTTTTTGGGGGGAGGGGGGGGGGGGTGTTGGTGGATTCTGTTATTTCTGCAAAATGGTCATTATATATCTCCTGCAACTGAATTTTCCCTTCAAGTTATAAAAAAAGGGAAAAATATTTCTACATCTCAATTGACTGATTAATTTAAGAGAGTAAAGGAAACACATAACATACAATGAACAGATATATCATGTTATGGAGGGGTATTTTGAGGATAAGAGGATATTATCATACAACCACGGGAATTATACAAAAGTCATCTACTTAAACGCGTTGCATGCTGTTTTCTGTTACGTGATATCCGAAAAAAAAAATTGGCGGGAAGATGCTCGATAGGGCGAAAAACGAATATCCAAAATGGTAAATATACCATGGTATTTGAGGCAAATTTACCGGCAGTGCTTGGTGAAAAACATGCAAATTCGTTTGAAATGAGAAAAAAATGTTAGAATATGCGACAAATATACTGGCTACCAACCAATCAAAGTTGATCATTCTAATATAAGGTAAATTCAGCACTTAATTTACTTATATACATGTACATAGTTATCAAATCGTAACGTCGAAATAAAGTGTCGTATTAAATTTAATTTATCTATTTCCGATATAATACCGGTGTCACACATACTCGTATAGCACCTACAAACGGCGGGCGTGGTTACACACCACGTACGCTACCAGTAATTTTGAACGCATCCAACTTGTCAATTATATCTGTATCGTTTGCACTAGTGCGTACGAGAATCGTACATGCGCGTTTATCTGGCGTTCAAGTAACATATGTTGCCGTATTACTGACGTTTGTATAACGCAGTTAAAAG
This sequence comes from Mytilus edulis, assembly GCA_019925275.1. Taxonomy (NCBI): domain Eukaryota; kingdom Metazoa; phylum Mollusca; class Bivalvia; order Mytilida; family Mytilidae; genus Mytilus; species Mytilus edulis. The sequence goes on along the minus strand of CM034354.1, from coordinate 110,715,134 downwards.
TCACGCTACGAAGGAAAATCGTACCTTGAACTTATTTTAGACGCGTCCCTGTCGTACCAAGGACGATTCTCCGTGCATTCGGCGTTTGTTTCTAGAACATGTAATGCCACATGTTTTTATGTTGTTCTGATACATCACTATCCCAGGTTAGTTAGCGGGAGGGTTCAGACAATAACAATCAAACCTAAGGAGTAAACAGAGACTCACAAACCAAAGGACTTCTACATCAACAATTATAAATAATAATTAAGAAACAACACGAACTCAACTAAAAACCGGGAGTGAAATCATGTGCTCCGGAAGAGTAAGCATTTCCTGCACCGTATACGGCACCAATCGTATCATTTCTTTGTTCAGTTTGGTAATGGTGGAAGGTTATTATGACTGAGGAAAAATATCAGATATGATTTCTGACACACTTTTGTCATAATGGCCAATCAGCTCATGATGGCGACCGTAAAATTTCTTGAGTGCTGACCTTAATTTGATTGATTCATAGCCCTGTCTTAGCAAATTTTGAGAAAGCAGTATTCCTCGTTCAATAAAATCAACGTACGGTGAGCTAGCTCTAGAGTAACGTATCAATTGAGACACATATACTCCATATGTTTGTGCCGCTGGGATGTTGCTACACACAAATGGAAAGTTGACTATAGGGAAATTTAAATTATCGCGTTTGTCTAAAATTTTGGTATTCATCCTACCATCAGTAGTCATTTCGAGAAAAAAAAGGTTTAAATATGAAGCATATTATCTGTGTCGGCATAATATCTTTAATTTCGAGTTCACTTGGATATTCTAAATGTAAGTGATCACTGAATTTAATATCATCAATATACCGAAAGGTGTAATTAAAAGACTGGGCTAATTTCTTTTATCCTTTCTGTACAAGCCCTTGGATAAATTCTGCTTCATGGGAATATAAAAACAAATCTGCAAGTAAAGGAGCACAACTAGTGCCCTTTTTGTTAAAGAAACATAAACTGACGAGTTCTTTCAGTCGAGCTTTAAGTTTAGTATGTGGAAAAATGGTTACAAGATTTAATTTTTTTTTAAGGTAGATCACAAGTAAATGTGTTTTGAGACAGAAATTTTTTATAATTTGCCAAAACGAAGATTTTGCTATACTTTTTTCAAAATATGATAAAAATTTTGAGTCACCGTGCTATTTCTAAGGCTATGAGTCGTTGGAAATTGCCTAAATATGGTTAGTTTGTTCATGTAAAAACACATAAGAGTGCTTTAAATAGAATTTTGAAATAAATTGTGAGAAGATAGGTTTCATAATATGTTTTAAGAAAATAAAAAGAAAACATGGTGTCACCGAACTTGTTTTCTTGCCACAAGTATAAATAAAAAACTTCCTTATTAGCCAAGTATAAATTTTGTACCAAAAGAGTTATCTCCCCTCAAATGGCTTATTTGAAGAAAAAAAAAGGATTTTAACAACCAAAAAGGTTGATATGTGTTAAAATATTTCGAATAATACAATAAATTAACAAGTTTTCTTTATATAAATAAACAGTCTAACCATTAAATTGCAAATCTTTTTCCAAATTTGCTGATTTGAGCAAATAACTAGACCGATTGTGTACTGTGATTGTACAATCCTAGATGGCGGTAGACCATGAATCTACCTTAAATACATGATTTAATTTTGTTTAGGATTTCTGCAGCTAATTTGGAAATGCTATGATAAATATTTTAAATTTAGCAAATTTGAATCGTTTTGATAAAACAAGTCAATAAGCACAGTCATCCTATTAAATATTTAACAGTTCAACCTTTAGAAGTAGTAAATAAGCAGCCTGGTGAATCTCATTCCAAGTTTGTACGATCACGAAAAATAAATGAATTAAATTGGATTAAAAAATTACAGACAGTCTACCCTCTCGGTCTTAATGATAATATCATGGGAATTGGCAATATATCAAGAACCGATTCTGTTAACATTTTGGATATAGTTTCTAAAACTGTTCGTAAAAATCGTTCTCATGGACGCAGAAAAAATCGCAATCAAAGAAAATTTCGGACCAACCATACAAATATTTCGGACCTAATTTCCATTTCAAAAAACAACGGCAGACATTATCTGTTAACCAAGCTTTGTTCTTTACCTATAAATAAATTAAATAAAATTTTAGAGGTTTGCAACACAATTTCATATTACAGTCCTAAGTATGAAATTGTCCAAATTATAATGGCATATTGTTATTCTAAACTGTTTCCAAAAATTGATCGCCCTGAAGATCATAAAAAACATTTTATTAAAATAAAGTATGTCAATAAAGGTTTTGATTTTGTAAATATTGCCGGTATTTTTAACGACCATTCTGTTAAAGACCAAATTCCTGGATATTTTGATAATACTGAACTCCCTCTCATTTGTTATATTTACAAGAAATCTACCCGAAAATATGTGTTTAATTATAGCCAATTGTGTAAAGATGTAAATATCACTGAAAATACACCTATGTCGTGTAATTGCAGTAATTCAGAATACACCTATGGACCAATTTCCCATGTTATAACAGGAGACCTTAACATCGTTCGCGACCGAGAGTTAAAATCATTCCTCAGTAAAGGACCTAAATATCGTCCCCCGTCAACTATTAACTGGAATGAGTGTCGTAATATCATCAACGACTCACTCCGCGCCTACTGTTTGAAATGGGTAAAACGGGAAAAAGCTGACAAAAAATCTTTGGACTCTTTTATTAATTCAGTAATGAAGATAGTTGATATTCGAATACAACATTTTAAAGAACATTTTACCCTCAACAAAAACTATAAAAACCCTATTTCGCGTATCAAAAATAAACTAACAGAACTAGCCAAGGAATTTGTTTTTGTCCCGGCTGATAAAGCTGCTAATAATATCATTATTGTTTGACGTAAATTTTATATAGAGGTTCTGCAAAAGGAAATCACGAATTCACCAACATTCCAACTGACTTCATTTTCAGAAAACGACATCTGTAACAAACATAAACTTTTAGCTACTTCTTTACAAGCAGAACCAAACACAATGAAAGTCCCAACTATGTACTGGCTTCCGAAGCTGCACAAAAAACCTTACAAATATAGATTTATTTCATCTTCCAGCCATTGTTCAACTACTAAATTGTCTGTTTTACTTACTAGTACACTTGGTACAATAAAAAACCTGATAATAAATTGTTCAAATAAGGCCTTTGAAAATAGTGGAATTAATTACTTTTGGAGTGTCAAAAACTCGTTGGAAGTACTTGATAAATTGCATGCATATATTGGTGATTTTGAATCTGTTCAAAGTTTTGATTTTTCTACCCTATATACCACTTTGCCTCATATTCTTATTAAGAAAAAATTCACATCCCTAATTAACTGGGCATTTAAAAAGTCGGAATGCGAGTACATATGTTCAAACTCTTTTAGATCATTTTTTAGTAGCAATAAACAAAAGAACTATGTCAATTGGACATGCTTTGATACTATTTATGCACTTGAATTTTTACTTGATAACATTTTTGTTCGCTTTGGAGATTCCGTATATCGTCAAGTTATTGGAATTCCAATGGGGACTAACTGTGCACCACTTATTGCGGACCTGTTTTTGTATTGTTATGAGTTACAATTTATGACTAAAATTAGCAAAGACCCATCAAAACAACATTTGATACAAAAATTTAACAATACTTTTAGATATTTGGATGATATATTGGCTCTAAATAATGACGACTTCAGTATGTATACTAAAGAAATTTATCCTGTAGAACTTACTTTAAATAAAGCTAATGATAACAATGACCACTGCCCTTTCCTCGATCTTGATATCTATATCATAAACGGGAAGCTTAATACAAAAATTTATGATAAAAGAGATGATTTTTCATTTTCTATTGTTAATTATCCATTTTTAGATGGTGACGTTCCCTTGTCACCATCTTATGGTGTTTATATATCTCAACTTGTACGATTCGCTCGTGTTTGTAACAATGTATTAGATTTTAGCGAGAGAAATTTATGTATTACTGAAAAATTATTACACCAGGGTTTTCGATATCACAAACTGGTCAAAACATTTACTAAATTTTATCACCGGTATAAGGAAATAATTCGTAAATATAACTCAACATGCAGACATCTTATACGTTCAGGTATTTCACATCCAAAATTTTATGGAAATATTCTTTATAAAGCACAAAAATGTCAGTATTCTCCTCAGAAACTAACAAAACCTTTAAATAGACTTATTAAAAGGGGATATAGTTACGATACTGTTGTCAGGTCATTAAAGATTGCATATTTTGGATTTAACATTGATTCACTGATAGGGTCTTTGCATCGGAACTAAACACATTTATTTCTAAAAAAACAGTTGTTGGCATGACACGGGTTATGTTCTTCTCATATATTTTATGATAGTATGATACTAAACCCCTAACGGGAGGGATTGTACCTGATATTCATATGATGAAGACATAATCTTTCAATCAGTTTAATTGAGGTCTGGAGCTGGCATGTCAGTTAACTGCTAGTAGTCTGTTGTTATTTATGTATTATTGTCATTTTATTTATTTTCTTTTGTTACATCTTTTGACATCAGACTCGGACTTCTCTTGAACTGAATTTTAATGTGCGTATTGTTATTCTTTTACTTTTCTACATTGGCTAGAGGTATAGGGGGAGGGTTGAGATCTCATAAACATGTTTAACCCCGCCGCAATTTTGCGCCTGTCCCAAGTCAGGAGCCTCTGGCCTTTGTTAGTCTTGTATGTTTTTAAATTTTAGTTTCTTGTGTATAATTCGGAGTTTAGTATGACGTCCATTATCACTGTACTATTATGCATATTTTAGGGGCCAGCTGAAGGACACCTACGGGTGCGGGAATTCTCGCTACATTGAAGACCCATTGGTTGCCTTCGGCTGTTGTTTGCTCTATGGTCGGGTGGTTGTCGCTTTGACATATTCACCATTTCCTTTCTCAATTTTAATAATATTATTATATTATCATCAATATGGTCTCGTACGAATGTAAAGTGGACAACCCCTCTTTCATTTTCCACTGAATAGAGGGGCAATATATATATATATATATATATATATATAAATCTCTTTTATTCTTCAATCTCATTAAAATAAGAAAAAATTAGTTGAAATATGAAATAAAATTGCGAATGGATATGGGGAATGTGTCAAAGAGACAACATCCCGACAAAAAAACAGAAAACAGATAAAGGCAACCAATGGGTCTGCAATACAACGAAAAAATCCAGCACTTGCAGATGTTTTAAAATGAAAATTAAAAACAACAAGAATGTGTCCACAGTACACGGATGTCCCACTCACAATATCATTTTCTATGTTTCAGCAGACCGTAAAATCACCAAAGTTTTAAGTTATAATGTCTAACATGTTAAAGACGGACAAACACATATATATCATAAGAAGTCCTGAAAATAGGCGTATAAAAAGGGGGAGGGTGTTCTTATACCAAATTGTCTTATCGTACACAAAAACTCGGGCATGCCTCAAGTACAGTCTGCACAAATAATTATTTACTGTTCTAGAAAATATTCAAAAAACTAAACAAAAGATGTTGGTCAGTTGTCATCATCGTAAGCTTCTAATATGTATTGCAGTTTTGACTTCCGGTTCATTTTTGTATTAACTGATTGAATATAATTATATTTCAAATTTGAGATACAGTATAATTCATTTGAATAAAATTGATTGGTTTTTTTTTCATTTATTGTTTGTCCAGTCTTTAGAGTTATCTATTAAGATAATACTTTGTTAGAGAGGTTTTGATTATTTGACAAAAGTGCAAAACTTACGTTGTGGAACGAAAAATTACACTTAACAATTTAAAAACCAACGCGTTTGTTTTTCATACCGTATGAATAACGAATCGAAGGGTTAGTTCTTACAACCCACGATTTGAAAATGATAACCAATACGTTGAATGTGAAAACCAAGGCATTTGTAGTAAAATGTAAGACGTTGAAAGTGAAAACAAACGCGTGGGTAGCAATAACCAACGCTTTAGAACTGTCATAAGGTATGGCTTATACTGTCAATGACAAAAATGCCTACTGATATACTTGCTATCAGGCAAAATTTGTTCACGTAAATAAAAATGAATCTCACATGAAATTCACCTGAAAATTTCATGTGAGATTCTCCTCAAACGACCTTATACATGAAACTCATGTTAAAATGTTCATGTGAATTTCTCGTTAATTGAGATGCTGATGAATCTCACGGGAAATTTTTTATACGAATTTCACAAATGTATTTTTCAATAAATTTGACCATATCAATTTTTTTTTAACAAAAGATATTTTAAACTCCATGTGGATTTTATATGAAAAAATAAAATTATATTAACACGTAAAATTTATTTGAGTTTTTAAATGAGATTCACATGAAACATGCATTAACTGATTACACGTATCAACTTGTTTGAGGTGAGATTTACGAGAAATTGATGTTGGTGAACTTTGCAAGTGTCGTACCTACTTATCACAAAGGTTATTTCAAAGGTTTAAATAATAGTGTGTAACAAACACAACTTTTCTGGAACTACAGATACGAAAAAAATCAGAAAAATAGTGTTCTTCCAATGTGTAACAAACATCACATACTGTGTCATCAACTTGACAATATTGTGAAGCAAAAATAAATGCAATACATATCATTGAAATTAGTGGTAAAAACTGATTTAGATAACCGTTTACTCATTACACTACACATAAACAGCATGTTTTTAGAAAATTTTATATAATTGTATAATGGTTTAAAGATGATTTACATTTGATAACTTCTATCTATTGTTTCCGGTTCTTTTTTGTATAAAATGATTGAAGCGTATTCTATTTCAAAATTACAATACAGTTTTATTCCTTTGGATAACATTTATTGGCATTTTTTCATTTAGTCTTGCCACTGGTCCAGTCTTTAGCGTATCTATATTTAGATCAAACTTTGTTAGAGATATTTTGATTGTTTGACAAAAGTGCATACATTACGATGAACGAAAAATTACGCTTTAGAATTTAAAAAAACAACACGTTTGTTTTTCATACAGTATGATTTACGAATCAACGCTTAATTCTTACCACCAACAGATTGCAAATGATAACCAACACGTTGAACGTGAAAACCAATGCATTTGTAGTAAAATACATCACGTTGAAAGTGAGAAACAAACGCGTTGATAGTAATAACCAACAAAGTTATGACTTATACCTCCAAGACACGAACGCCCACTAATATACATGTTAACAGGCAAAAGGAGTATGGCCACGAAGTGCCAATATTGGCCCTGTGAGGTGACAAAAAATAAAAGTATAATAAGGTGGATCCTTTATGGCTAAAACATATCTATGTATATTGTTATTTTTTATTATAGTATAAAATCATATTTTTTGTGACGTCATTAATGTGACGTAATACCCGGAATCGAACCGAAACGCTCAAAATGTCCAAATTCTTGAAGAATTTCACACTTTCTGGTTGAAATTCGCATTGGCCACAGGCCTCGACCAAAGTAATTTCAGTCTTATTTTAATTGTTTGACATTTTGACTCAGTTTGCAACAAATATTTATTGTGGTCGAGGCCTGTGGCCACATCGGAAATCTACATTTTGCTAACAAGCAAATCCTGATTCAACGCCACTATTTCCGAGGTATGACGAATAAAACTGCACAAAGAACTGGTACAATATTGCTATAAACGTCGTACATAGAAATAAATTCTGTGATTATATTTATTACAAACAAAAAAGAAGAAATTGGAAAAACAAGTCTTTGTTTTTGCTTCGTAAACCGCCGACACGGCGAGGGTTTGAAACACAAAGTATGGTCGGGTTGTTATCTCATTAACAAATTCCCATTTCCATTCTGAATGTTATAAACATGAGCCAACATTAGAATTTAATGCACATATCCTTTTTATAGATACACATATAAGTTTTGTTTTATAAAGAGTAGACGAAATCGTCGAAAGATAACCTCCATGGAAAGTAATCTCATGTTGACGCTTTGATAAAGTGCTTTCTTTCACGTCCGCATTTTCTATCGAGTATGGCATGCCAAGTTAATAATTTTTTTTTAAATAATTACTACGGATGGTGAAAACAAATTAGAGCCTATGAACAATAATATACATTGAAAATCGTAGGACAAAAGACGTAAGAAATCACGTGAGAATTGTTATATCATATAGCACAGTGGTTGAATAAGCTTTTCAATATTTTTTCATAAAAATAGAAACAACGAAGCCTTGAGTGAAGGGCATGGTATATACTATCCGTGACATTCAACCAGAACAAATATTTGTTTGCATTGAAAACTGAAATAAATATTAAACAAAACTATGATATAGCTTGGGTAACTTCAAATTATATCTGATACTCACGCATCGCGGGATAGCATGTATAATTGGTCAGAATGCTTATTAAGAGAAATTGTTTATTTGGTCCCTTTTTGGTGGTCTCTTTTAAATTTCGGTGAGACTTGTACAAGAGACCAACACAAATGTCTGCTTAATATGAATATCTTATCTATGAGATATTTTTATATTTCCGGTTTTTGTTGAGGCCCGATCTTCGTGTTGAATCTGTAGTTACCTGTTTTTACTTATATTGTGATATTTTTGTTTTTCCTTTTGTCGCTTCTATATTTTCATGGTTTTGTATGATTTTATTAGTCTAATGGTTCTTTATTACGCCCTTCCCTTTCTCTTATTACCAATGACAACAGATGCAATTTCTTGTTTCCTGAGGTGAAATAAATTATAGTAATTGCTCACCGTCATAAATATGCATGAAGTATTTGCCACTAGACGTTCTCCAAACAACCATCAATCATATCTCTGCTAAAGCTAAAAGTACTATAATGAATTTAAACATAATTGAATACGTAATTCACTTTTTGGGTTAGAAGAAAATAAAGGAATATCAGAGGCGGATATAGAGGGGGTGGGGCTGTCGCCCCCCTTTTCTTGGAAAAAATGGTTGTTTACTGTGAATTCAGAAAGTATTGATATTATGTGATTTTAGACTAAAATGCGATTTAATTTTTTTGCGATATTGAGAAAAATCCTGTTTACTTCATATAAGAATAAATCAAAATGCGAGTGTAAATTATTGCGATTATAACTCTGTCGCGTTTTTCGCAATAATAAAAACATTGCAATAATTTCTGAATTACACGTATATAGGAAATCACTGAAGCATGATCGGAGCGGGCCCCTCTTAGACAGTCAGTAGCCCCCACTTATGCAAATTTCTGGCTCCGCCACTGAATATTGATTTAAAGAAAAACACCCTTTTATTAAAATGTGTTGTTTGTCTTATGATTACCGATGACTGTTTGAACGTCCAGCGCAAGTTAAATGCATATTCCCGATGAAAACATGTTTTAAAGTTGCGCACATTGACTGTATACTCGGGTATCTAGGGAATACAAGACATCACACATGAATCAAGCATTGAATAGCTTCTCTTGAAAATGCATTTGAAAATGCATATTAAAAAGAAGCATGCCGTAGACGAAAGTGACAATGAACAGAGTGTAGTTTAAGAATAGAATATTGATTTTATCATTGTTAGGTTATTGTCACATTTGTGTTTATCATAGAAATAGCTCACAGTATGTTAATTGTAGTTATATATAATTAGTTTTAAAATGAATTCATGCACGTCATTTGGTATCTGGTTGAAAGTTATCTTCTTTGCAATAATATCACATCTTCTCATTTTCAAAAAGATTGTGGAATTTGACCAAATGATAATAAGAATAATAACAAAGTACATTCTAACTTTTTTATAGTTGTAATTGAAATACTGGAACACGTTCTCCACGAGTAAAACGAGTTAAGTTTACAAGATAACAAGAATATGTCCCAAGTTTACGGATGCATCACTCGTACTACTATTTTGTATGTTCATTGGACCGTCAAATTGGGGACAAAAGTCTAATTTGTCACTAAAATTAGAAAGATCATATCATAGGGAACATGTGTACCAAGTTTCAAGTTGGTTGGACCTCAACTTCATCAAAAACTACCTTGACCAAAAACTTTATTTTGAATCGGGACAAACGAACAGGCGGATGGACAGATGAACAGACAAATGCACCCACAGACCAGAAAACATAATGCCCCTCTACTATCTTAGATGAAGCATAAAAACTGATTACGAAAAAATTGAAAATGTTAAAACCTTAAAACAGTATTTCAGTCTGAAACTTAAAGGGGCACATTAGCTGTCGATCATACTCATCGATGTGACTCAAATTCTTATATTCGACTCATAACATCAAATTTTTAATAAAAAGAAAATAAACGGTTTACGATGCATAGAGTGGAAAGTATGACTCAGCATTTTGTGTGTATTTTAGTCTAGACGCAATCCAATTACCCATTGAGGCGACCTTCCAAAGACTACCGACAGTCAACTCGGTATCAACATAAACATAAACTCGTGTAATTGCATTTTTCTAGGTCTGTTTGGTTTCATAATATAGGTTAAAACGATATGTTACTAATCGTTTTTAACTGTATAAGAACGAGTTTTGTAGATCATATCAGGCAACCAAATGGTTTCCCATTGTTTCACTTCCAATGTTAACATTCTTTTTCTTTTAACTTCTGAACACGTCCAGTTCATGCGTAACCCACCGCTTGCTAAAGTATTCAATTGACGTAGATGTGAATACGGATTTAATGAAGTCAAATTATCCACTTCCAAGTGCATAATTCACTTGCGACGTTTCTTTGCCTATGTTGACAAAACTGGTGGAAACTTGCTGCTAAAGGAGAATAATTTCACTTTCATGAGTGACTGAACAAAAACTGTTTATTTTTTTCTTTATCTCGTAGCTTATGCCCTTTAACGATATCACGAATCATAAAATAATAAAAGTATTTGTTCTTTTTAAACGTAATTGATAGAACATGCAAAAGTCGGATAGATTTAATTGAATATAGCTGAATTGCTAAATTAAATCGTCAACAACAGACAATTGAAGATGAGTATTCTATAAAATTTTGGAGTTTTTAAAACTAGGCAGGCAAAAAAGAAAATATGCTATTTTGTCGTCTTTGATTTAAGAAATATCTTCACTACAATGATCCAAATAGCATATTTCAATAGTAACGGGCTATTTAGCCGGCACCAGCAATATATTTAATTTGTTATTTTGCTGGTTCTTTGTAAAGAGTGAATTTTAACTTTGAAAAATACTTCGGATATATGTATTGTCATTCAAGAATCAAATTATTATTCGACATATAGTTGAATAAGATAAGTGTATCAATATTTGAGATACATATAATCGTTTAGTTAAAAACATGTATGAGTCCAAGTGAACGTAAAAATTGTGAAAAAGGAATAAAAATAAAAACTGTTGTGCATACATTTGTAGCAATGAAATCATAACAAAATTTAATTGAAATTACTTCTAAACTCAGTCTACTGCTAGATTAATGCATAAGAATAAAATCTCAGATTTTTAAACTATACTGTAAAAAAAAAACCGAAAGATAAAAATCTCATAGCAGATAGACTTGGCAAAATAGCCACTGCCTTTAAACTATTACTTTGTCTAGCAAAAGGGTTTTTGGAAAACATAAAAAGGATTTATTGAACCATTTGAATGGATTATTTTTCATTTTCACAGGCGACTACATATTTTAGCGCTTTAGGTACAAATGGAGAGAGCAGTACTATATTATGTCAGTAGCGTATGAATAGCAGTATTCAATCAAACTAGCGTTCATTCAAATGTTTAATTCTAAATGTTGATTTGAGAGTAAATATATATAAAAAAAAGATTTGGTATGATTGCCAATGATCCAACTCACCCCAAGAGACCAAATAACACAGAAATTAACAACTATAAGTCACTGTGAGTACGGCCTTCAACAGTGAGCAAAGCCCATACCACATAGTCGGCTATGAAAAGCTACGAAATGCAAAACAATTCAAACGAAAAAACTAACAGGCTAATTTAGGTACAAAACAATGAACGAAAAACAAATATGTAACACAGCAAGCATGTTTTCCTCCGGAATTGGAATGATGTTTATGAGTGCATGTGTGGTTCTGGTGTCTGATGACTTTTATACAATAATTATAATGTGTTCTGATTATGAAGTACATGTAATGCTTAGTACTGTCTATACACATTATTTTGTTAACTGTGTTTTTATCCTTTACTTCTTTAATAGTATATACCCTTTTCGGTGTGTAAGTAAATCACGGGTTTTCTTTCCATATAGAAATAAGACGATGTGGTGTGATCAACTATCCTCATACATTTTTACGATTGTACATTGCTCGCCAAGATATTTTACAGCTTTCAGTCTAAATTACTTCTGACCAATAATAAAGTCTAAAAAAAAACATTAATATATATGGACGAGATTCAAGGAATATTGTGTTTTAATGATTTAAAAATTACTAGAACGATAACGTTAGAAAACAATTTTAACGTTACGCGCAAATGGCTAAAATACCATTGTACCTTGGTCTATTCTGACGCTCTGGAAATGTATACTGATACAGTTACAAGTCTAATGGTGATCATTTTATGAACTACACTAGTAAGTGATCATTCTGCAGTAGTTTCGTAAATTTCCGAGAAAGGGCCGTTTTTAACCCTTCGTGGTCATACTCCTTTGTTCACATTATTTCCCATGAATCTCACATTAAATTTACGTGAAAAAATTCATAAGAGATTCACCTCAATAAACATTGTTAATAAAACTCACGTTAACATGTTCATGTGAATTTCTCGTTAAAAGAGATTCACCTCAATAAACATTATTGATAAAACTCACGTTAACATGTTCATGTGAATTTCTCGTTAAAAGAGATTCACCTCACCAAACATTATGGATAAAACTTCCGTTAACATGTTCATGTGAATTTCTCGTTAAAAGAGATTCTCATGAATCTCAATGGGAAAATGTTCATATACAAAAAAACAATTGTACTTTTCATTAACTTTTAACATATACTTTTAAATTAAGATGTTTTAAAACTTTATCTGAATTTTACATGAAAAAATAGAATATGATTTACACGTGAAATTTACATGAGTTTTGTTTAAAAGAGATTCACATGAAACTAGCATTAACTGATTCCATATATAAACTTGTTTGAGATGAGATTTTTGAGAATTTCAGGTAAGATTTACATGAATTCAAATTCACTTGAAATAGATGTTAGTGAAATTTACCAGTAACTACTTCAATATAACAAATAATGGTTTAATAATAGTGTGTAATTAAGAATGTATCACAACTTGTTCTTATCAACTTCTTCTGAACCATGGCGGTGAGATATTATAAAAAATTAGAAAAAAATATCACAAAACTAAATTCAAAACGCCTAATATGACTGAGATTCATTTATTGTAAAAAAAATGGTATAAAACAACGCAATCAATCAATTCATTTCGCTACAACGAGTAAACTAGGACACTATTTTACAAAATTGTATCATGTATCTTTTATAACTCAAAGTTGAGTTAATACAACATCTTCTCATCCAGAACACTTTAATTTTTATTACATAATTTTGTCAGAAAACAAACTTGGTTATTTATTATGTTTATCGGATAAAAGTTGATAAGCCAAATAAAATGACACATGTGGCAACGGTCTGGTTGATTATGTTAGTACAAACTCTGTTACAAGTATAACTCGGATGGTCACATTCTAGAAAAGGGAACAAGATAATGTGTATAACTATATTAGGAATATATTAAAGTTGTCTGATTTACAATATGATTTTGTATTTATTCACAGTGAAGATGAGAAGGATCAAATGAAAATCATAATTACCTTGGTTCTTGCATCTAGTTGACATCCCACAGTGATCAGGTATTGGACTATATCTAAGTTCCCTTTCTGGGCAGCGATAATTAATGGTGTACTTCCAAACTGTAATATCAACACATATAACAGACATTATAACTTCAGTCGTAGACGGGATGACATAAATAAATATATTGTAATTTTATAATTCATAATCAAATATTGTTTCCATTAAAGTAGTTGACTAAGTATGTCAACGAAACGTGTTCTTGTCAGCATATTTAAACAGATGATAACGAAACAAGCATGTACAATATGTATTAATTTGTTCTATGTCTGTATATTCTATATAAACAACATTTACCCATCATCAGCACTATTTTATTAAATACAATTGTGCTACAGAAATATATAGATAGAATAAAGAGATATAGGAAAATGTGGTGTGAGTGCCTTTGAGACAACTCTCTATCCAAAAAACAATTTAAAAAGTAAACCATTACAGGCAAATGCACGGCCTTCAACACGGAACCTTGGCTCACACTGAACAAAAAGCTAGAAAGGGTCCCAAAATTACTAGTGTAAAACCCTTCAAACGGGAAAACTAACGATCTAATCAATATAAAAAAGGAGAAATGAAAACATGTTTAAATAACATAAACAGACTATAACAACTGCAAATCAGATTCCTGACTAATGACAGGTGCAAACATTTGCAGCAGAATTTAACGTTTTATTGGTACCAAACCTTCTCCTTTTTTCTGAAACAATAGCATAACATCACAAAATAGAAAATTCAAAAGAATATAGGACAGTTTTTTTTTTTTTAAATAAATTTTAGAATGTATAACTCGTTCAAATTTTAGATTTCTATCATTTAGACAAGTAAATAAAAGCATCTCTCTATGTTATTGACACGACTATTTTTGTTATTATTTTTTATCTAATAATGTTTTAATTTTGCCATTTGATTAGGGACTTTCCGTTTTGAAATTTCGTCGGAATTTGGTATGTTTGTTAAACTATCTTATCTAAAACTTTAACACAACCGGTCAACTTCTTAAAAAAAGAGTCAATAAAATGTTTAAAAAATATTTCCGTTGTAAGAAAATAAAACAAAACAAAGAATGATTCAGTGCAAAAAGATTTGTACAATAAGACCCACATGTTTATAATCCAACACATATTTATTGTTTATTAAACCTATCTGATAACAACATTAGTTTGTGGTGATTCAGAATAAAAAGAAGATGGATCGGACCAAAGAAGATTTTTAACAACAGCAAGAAACGGAAGAAATGCATTTATCTTTCACGTGCAGTAATTGCAACTAGTATTCTTTCCAATTGATGATATTAACATATAAAAAAAAACATCACATAATGTGTCTTCAACTGGACAATGTTGTGTAAAATATATAAATACAATACAAATCGCTGAAATATATGGTGAAAACTAAGTAAGATGACCAGCTACTCTTCTGGAAAAAATCAACGGCTAGTTTATATGCTGACACGACATTAAAATCGCTTGTGTGTAAATTAAAGAGGGACGAAACAAAGGTTCAATTTGTTTGAAATGTTTTGTTTTATTGAATTGAACAGGATCTTCAAAGAAGTCGGAATTAAGCCAGATTATTGTCAATTTTCTTTGAATTGGTGGGTATCATCATCAGAAACGTGAGAATTAATTCGGATCCTTATCAACAGTCTGTGAATTTATCAGGACATCGTCGAAAGTCTGTTAATTGGTGACGATTCATTATCAAAATAGTGTGAATTTATCAGAATCCTCGTTAGTAGTCTTTTAATTGGTGACGATCCATTACATCTAAATGTGAAAATATCATCACTCATGATAGTGTATGTCGATTCATTATCAGTGAAGTGTGACAGACGAGGATGCATTATAAGTGTGTATTAAAGAGGAATTATCAGTGTTTATATGTGCATTTAAGAAGATTGGTTATCAGTGATGTGAATATTATATGATTTTATCAAACCAATAAAATCACAAAAATACAGAACTCAGAGGAAAATCAAATCGGAAAGTCCCTAAACACACGGCAACATTGTCAGTTGTGTATAGATATAGGAAGATGTGGTATGCGTGCCAATTAGACAACTCTCCATCCAAATAACAAGCTATGAAAGTAAATCATTATAGGCCAAGGTAAGGCTTTCAACACGGAGTCTTGGCTCACACCGAACAATAAGTTATAAAGAGCCCAAACTAACTACTCGTGTAAAACCATTCAATCGAGAAAACCAACGGTCTAATCTATTTAAAACGAGAAACGAAATCACGTATGAACTATATAAACAGACGAAAACTACTGTACATCAGATTCCTGAATATTTTTCAGTGAACAGGGAATTCATTCGAAGTCAGTGTAAACTTTCTTCAAAACGGTCAGTTAAAAAAAATGGAAAAAGAAAATTAATCAATGGACTCAGAAGATCACAGGAAAAATATAAACCAGCTTTATATAGTTCTATAAGTCTGAGTTATTATTTACATATTAGTGATATAATTTATGTTTAATTAATATTGTCGAATTTAGATGTTTACACAATAGTATATAACTAATTTTGATAGGAAATATACATTTGCATTGTGGCCTCCCTGACCAGGTTAAGTTTAAAATATGGTAATACAAGTTAGTGTGCAATGAAATTATGTTTAGATAGCAAACAGTAATAAAAGTTGCCGCCTTTGAATGTGTGTAATGAACATCAATAATGTTCGATGTATGATTTTTGTGAGTAGTTTCTGTTTGAATGACTGTATGTTTATATCCATACCAGACAAAAAACAAAAACGTGTTGAAATGGTTACAAACCTGTTTTTTTCGATTTAACTTATCCATTAAATTTAAAATAAAAAAATGAATTGAAAAGCATCTGCTGTTTTTTTTTTCATTAATCAGCAATACATATATATGGCACCATTATAACGATAACGAACTACATTCTAGCAGTGTCTAGATTTACAAGAGCATAGTTTTGTGATAGTATAACATGTTTACAGTGAATAACAAAGACATGTACAGTAAGTTAAGCATGTAAGAAAGAACTATGAATACTTAGTATTTTTCAATTTGATTTTCCCCCGCAATTTTGTAATGCTATATACACTCTGATGGAAGTTCTTATCATACATTTTCTTTTTATCAATGTTAATCCTACTTTAAGAAAAATGCGAATATTCTAAAGTTAGAATCATTTCAAATATAAATATTCAGAAATATTAAAATGCTTTGAAAATGAATGATGCTAATGGGTCATTACATTACTTAGTCCTCTTCATAAATTAAGTGTTGATACAAATTATAGGTGAAACAGGTACGGAGATAAAAAAACAACATAATGCTTTTGTCCTGTGCAACAAGATCTTGAGATGATATTAAATAAACAAGAAATAAGTTGCTATTATATATTGATTTATATTCCACTGTATTATTACGCTAAGAAATTTATTAAACTATAAATGTAATGTTCGAAATTATGAAATATTTTCTAGTTCTATGAGTTTAGAAGAACCTGATTACTTGACAACAATAGTAATAAAAACACCACATACTTAATAGATACAAAATGTAAATATTTATGTTTAAGTATGACAGTTTTGCACTATTCTACTAATGCACACCAATAAAGCTGAGATACAGAAGAAGATTTTGATTTATACCACATGTTAATATCATTTAAGTCAGTTGTAAAAAAAGAACAAATGTGTCAAGAGTTAAACAAAAGGTGTTCAATAAACATGTCTGGGGAAAATTCAATGTTTTAACATGTGTCTGTATTGGACATTATGCATAACAACAGAAAACGACAGTTCTAATGTGTATAAATGTATATCAGGTTAGAGAACAAGGTTTGAAAATGAGTGCATTGGTGTAAGTGCTTTATATTAAAGATGCCCTTGATAAAAGGGTCTTTAATTACCACCTTCCTCCCACAATGGACCACAGGATCTCCTATTATTAAAGTGTTCTTTATGCCGGAAATCTAAGCCACTCGACTGATCTGCATTCTACATTTTGTTTATAGCAGACAATGCAGAACACATACATAAACATATAGCCTCAAAAACACAAACTTATATACACAAACAAGACCTATAGTGAAATGAGGGACATATGTAATATTTTGGAGATATTTACAGATTTACTTTATTAGAGATCAGGGCATGCATGATCGGAGGTTATACATTTTTAATTGCATTAGAATCAAGAACATACTGTTAGTTCAGAAAGGTTTGCATTGTTTTCATAATAGAGAACATTACCTAAAATGGCAATAATTAAACAGGAATATTTGTAGATTTTTCCACGATCACAAAAATAGATGAACTCAATAATATCTTAATTTTAAGATAAACTTGAATAGTAAATATTCAACGGTTATCTTTTATAGGATTCAAAACATTATCTTGATGAGCTGTATCCGTTTATTAAATATCGAAGGTCGAAAGGTTACAAAGCTGTGTTCTAACATCAAAATTTTGCAATCAAATCTATTAATATTATTTCAGTGTGTCGAATAATAGTTTTTTTTATATCTTTTAACATTTATAATATAAAAGATTTTTTCAGCATTTAGTTACCTTCTGTCATTAAAATTGTTTACCACCATTTAATCTTTAATTTTTCATAAACTTATAAGGTATTAGACTTTTTTGGATGTATAAGTACGAAGCCACGTTCAATTATTTTACCTTATTAGATACAACTTATTTTTCTAATCATTATTAAACTGCTATTCGTTTTGGAGGGTTAACTATGTAGTTTCTGTTGCAATTGCCCTACCGTATCAAATTTGAAATATTATACCAACTTGGACCGGTTAGGGCAATTTTTATTGTTTTTTTTAGAACTGCCCTCCATCCGTTATAACATCTAAACTGTCACAACCTTTGGACATTTAGAGTTGTGCCAGTTCACATCGCAAATAACTATTTTTATTGGGCATATCTTTGTAATTTTTGCGCCGTGTTTGGAAATTTTAAAATTGTACCAGCGTCTGTGTTGTCCGCTTGAATTGTATAAACTTTCAAGATTTTGATATTGTCTCAATTTGAATATACTGACAGGATTCATTTGACATCGTGCTATTACCGAAGAAGGATATCTGTTAACCGAAATATCTAATATTTGTTAATTTTATAGTTATTTAAAGGTGTTGCTGTACCCTTTTTGACTTGTTATATATTATATTTTGTAGTGTACAGAAGCATATAATTTGAGCCATCGCGTTGTAAGACTAATCGTTGACTATTTATTCAGTCATTTTAAGATGTGCTATATATATATATTTATATACCTTTAGAAAAAAGTACTGCAACAAATCTATTGAAAACAATGTAAAAGAACATGGTTGTAGAATGTGTATAATTTGGGTTTTTCCAAATACTTTTAAACCGTTTCTGGTTTGAAATTAAATTTTGTGTTATTAACTTACATTTTAGGCAAAATTACGACTATAAAAATGCATCATTAGAGCTGTACTAAAAAAGTTGTTAAAATTTTGTCTTGTTTTCTATACAGACATTTTATATAAAAGTGTTTTTTTTCTTTCTAGCAAACTAAAAAGCTGACACAGAAAATGTGTGTTAAACTAAACATCTGACACAGAAAATGTGTGTTAAACTAAACATCTGACACAGAAAATGTGTGTCAAACTAAACATCTGACACAGAAAATGTGTGTTAAACTAAACATCTGACACAGAAAATGTGTGTTAAACTAAACATCTGACACAGAAAATGTGTGTTAAACTAAACATCTGACACAGAAAATGTGTGTTAAACTAAACATCTGACACAGAGAATGTGTGTTAAACTAAACATCTGACACAGAAAATGTGTGTCAAACTAGGCAAACAGTTCTGAATGATTAAATGCATAACAAACATATATGTCGTTTGTTTATGTGTTACATATTTGTTTTTCGTTCATTTTTTTACATAAATATTTTGCATTTTTTGTGAAAAACGGGAAAAACTATTTCCGTGCAGCTGTTATGTCCTATCCATGTAGCCTTTATATTGGATGAAAAGTAAGTTAATACCATGAATTCAATTTTAAAAGATAAAAAGATTAAATACCAAATTATACACATTCTAAAATCATTTCCTTTGACATTGTATTCAATGGAAGTGTTGCAATACTTTTTCCAGGTGTATCTATTCGAAATAAATGTACAACACTATCGTATCAATACGATGAAACAAGAATAAGAATATTCTATTAGACATTATTCTATCAAGTGGTTGCTTTGATTATGATCACGTATAACGGTTTAATCCGTAATTCGTATATTTTCCCTTAGATCTTACTGCCTAATATGTTCTAGTATCAACGCAAACATAGTTATTTACTTTCGTGTAAATATTCAAAATATCTACCAGACAAAGTTATGTACTTTCATGTAAATATTTAAAACTTCCACGGTATCCTACATATGATTTGGGCATACCTCATGTATAGTCTGCGAGCATAGTTATTTACATTCATGCTAATATTAAAAACTTCCACTGTATCCTCCACATGACTCGGGCATACCTCATGTATAGTCCGCAAACATAGTTATTTACATTCATGTTAATATTAAAAACTTCCACTGTATCCTACACATGGCTCGGGCATACCTCATGTATAGTCCGCAAACATAGTTATTTACATTCATGTTAATATTAAAAACTTCCACTGTATCCTCCACATGGCTCGGGCATACCTCATGTATAGTCCGCAAACATAGTTATTTACATTCATGTTAATATTTAAAACTTCCACTGTATCCTCCACATGGCTCGGGCATACCTCATGTATAGTTCGCAAACATAGTTATTTACATTCATGTTAATATTAAAAACTTCCACTGTATCCTACACATGGCTCGGGCATACCTCATGTATAGTCCGCGAACATAGTTATTTACATTCATGTTAATATTTAAAACTTCCACGGTATCCTACACATGGGTCGGGCATACATCAGGTATAGTCTGCAAACATAGTTATGTACTTTCATGTAAACATTAAAAACTTCCACTTTATCCTACACATGGCTCGGGCATACCTCATGTATAGTCCGCAAACATAGTTATTTACATTCATGTTAATATTAAAAACTTCCACTGTATCCTACACATGGGTCGGGCATACCTCATGTATAGTCCGCAAACATAGTTATTTACATTCATGTTAATATTTGAAACGTCCACGGTATCCTCCACATGGCTCGGGCATACCTCATGTATAGTCCGCAAACATAGTTATTTACATTCATGTTAATATTTAAAACTTCCACTGTATCCTACACATGGGTCGGGCATACCTCATGTATAGTCCGCAAACATAGTTATTTACTTTCGTGTAAATATTTAAAATATCTACCAGACATAGTTATGTACTTTCATGTAAACATTTAAAACTTCCACGTTATCCTACATATGGTTTGGGCATACCTCACGTATAGTCCACAAACATAGTTATTTACTTTCGTGTAAATATTTAAAATATCTACCAGACATAGTTATGTACTTTCATGTAAACATTTAAAACTTCCACGGTATCCTACACATGGGTCGGGCATACATCAGGTATAGTCTGCAAACATAGTAATGTACTTTGATGTAAATATTTAAAACATCCACGGTATCCTCCACATGGCTCGGGCATACCTCATGTATAGTCCGCAAACATAGTTATTTACTTTCGTGTAAATATTCAAAATATCTACCAGACATAGTTATGTACTTTCATGTAAATATTTAAAACTTCCACGGTATCCTACATATGATTTGGGCATACCTCATGTATAGTCCGCAAACATAGTTATTTACATTCATGTTAATATTAAAAACTTCCACTGTATCCTACACATGACTCGGGCATACCTCATGTATAGTCCGCAAACATAGTTATTTACATTCATGTTAATATTAAAAACTTCCACTGTATCCTACACATGGCTCGGGCATACCTCATGTATAGTCCGCAAACATAGTTATTTACATTCATGTTAATATTAAAAACTTCCACTGTATCCTACACATGGCTCGGGCATACCTCATGTATAGTCCGCAAACATAGTTATTTACATTCATGTTAATATTAAAAACTTCCACTGTATCCTCCACATGGCTCGGGCATACCTCATGTATAGTCCGCAAACATAGTTATTTACATTCATGTTAATATTAAAAACTTCCACTGTATCCTACACATGGCTCGGGCATACCTCATGTATAGTCAGCAAACATAGCTATTTACATTCATGTTAATATTCAAATCTTCCACTGTATCCTACACATGGCTCGGGCATACCTCATGTATAGTCCGCAAACAACATAGTTATTTACAGTCATGCTAATATTTAAAACTTCCACGGTATCCTACACATGGGTCGGGCATACATCAGGTATAGTCTGCAAACATAGTTATGTACTTTCATGTAAACATTTAAAACTTCCACATTATCCTACATATGGTTTGGGCATACCTCAGGTATAGTCCGCAAACATAGTTATTTACTTTCGTGTAAATATTTAAAATATCTACCAGACATAGTTATGTACTTTCATGTAAACATTTAAAACTTCCACGGTATCCTACACTTGGGTCGGGCATACATCAGGTATAGTCTGCAAACATAGTTATGTACTTTCATGTAAATATTTAAAACATCCACGGTATCCTCCACATGTCTCGGGCATACCTCATGTATAGTCCGCAAACATAGTTATTTACTTTCGTGTACATATTCAAAATATCTACCAGACATAGTTATGTACTTTCATGTAAATATTTAAAACTTCCACGGTATCCTACATATGGTTTGGGCATACCTCATGTATAGTCTGCGAGCATAGTTATTTACATTCATGTAAATATTTAAAACTTCCACGGTATCCTACACATGGTTGGGGCATACCTCAGGTATAGTCTGCAAGCTTTAATGAACATATGAAAACAACAACAATATCCTACACAATTTTGGGTTTTTAATTTCAACGGGTTGGTTTTTTTTTGCTGCATATGTGAATCGCAATTCACGATAATTTCACATGAACATTTAAACGTTCGTTTCATGTATAATGTCGTTTGAGTTGAATCTCTCCTGAAAACTTTCACACGAAGTTCACAATTGAAAATATGTATTTTGTATTTTTCATGATTTTTATTTAATTTAAACATATATTTGAAGTACGATATGCAAGTGATCAGGTATTAGACTATATCTAAGTTCCTTTTCAGCGAGAAATAATGATGTACCTCCACGCGCTTTGATATTAACACATATAACAGACATTATAACTTTATTCATAAACAGGACAATTTTGTAGTATAAATATGAACAACATGTATAACATAAGAATCCGTTGACATCATTAAAACAAAAGAAATACTGTTTTACCTTGTTTTATTTTGAAATTGCGTAATTATATTTGTTCATTACTTTTCAAACTACTAATGAAAGACTGATGTTTTAAGATAAGATATACTCAAATACAAAACAAAATACTAATGAAAGACTGATGTTTTAAGATAAAATATAGTCAAATACAAATCAAAATACTAATGAAAGACTGATGTTTTAAGATAAGATATACTCAAATACAAAACAAAATATTAATGAAAGACCGATGTTTAAAGATAAGATATACTCAAATACAAAACAAAATACTAATGAAAGACTGATGTTTTAAGATAAGATATACTCAAATACAAAACAAAATACTAATGAAAGACTGATGTTTTAAGATAAGATATACTCAAATACAAAACAAAATACTAATGAAAGACTGATGTTTTAAGATAAGATATACTCAAATACAAAACAAAATACTAATGAAAGACTGATGTTTTAAGATAAGATATACTCAAATACAAAAAAAAAATGAACAATGAAGCATACAGTTGTCGTTTTGAAAAATTATTTTGCATTAAATCTGTTTTTATAATAGTAATTTAGGAAACATATTGATAAAGACACTTGTTACTTGTTATTAATTCTTTTGTGAATATGAATATGTATATTGTACTTTTATAATTCATAATCAAATATTGATTCCACTAATCGTATCTGACTAAGTATGTAACAAAACTTGTTCTTATCAGCATATTAAACTAACGTAATGAAACAATAATGTACAATATATATATTATTCCGTTCCATTTCTTGCAACAAATACACATCATCATCCTTATTCTAATAAATACAATTTTGTTACAGAAATGTATGTATTATGTATTTTGTCAGGAAATGTAAAATTTAGTTGTATGAGCTTTAGAAACAGGCCAAAAAGCGAGACTCTTGTGAGCTTTTCTCCTGTTTCGTAGCGAGTACAAATATATTATGTATTTTCTGACAATGTACATATTTTGTGTTAATCCTGAAATTACTTCTTACACTTGCAAATTTAGTTATTAAAGCCTTAATCATTGTTTTTTGTCATAAGGAAATCGACATAGTTGAAACACGGACCTTGACGAGGACACCAAAATAAACTGGTTTAGAAACAGAAATATTCATAGTACCGCTTGCTCAAATGGAAGTGGGGTAACAGGAGACTTTATTTGTAAATAAACAAATAAAGCAAACATTTATTTGTATACCTGTTTTTTGTGCAATAGTTGGCTAATTGCAGGATAAAAGCATCTCTTTATGTTATTGATACGACTATTTTGTTAATATTTGTTATCTACAGTACAGCCTGTGACTTCCTCTTAGTAATGTCCACCCTCTTGCATGGTCAACATCCAATGGTGAACATTTATTGGGGTATTCAATGTTGAGATGTTGGCCATTTATTGGGGGTCATAAATCATGGGCAGATTTTTTATCTAATTATGTTACCTGTTAAAATCAATCAGGGTTGATGTTTTCAGCTGGTATGTTTCATTAAAATTTACCTGTACAGGTAACTTGGGTTTCTTTTAAAATTGACATTTCACCTTTTTTTGAAAATGTAGAATAAAATAATGTTTTACTCTGTTAATTTATTATTATTTTTTTGTCTTTAATGTTATTTAAATTTTCTGTTTTTTAATTGTTTTTTTTTTTCATTTTTTTTTGTTTTGTTTCTTACTGTTTTGTTTCTTATTCTTTTAATTTCTTCTTAGTAAGAATCTTGAGTAGAAATGGCAAAAAGTCAAAGCTAAAGTTATTGACCAGCATTTGAAATAAACAGATTTTTAATAATTGTTTTTTAAGTAAAAGGTTTATATAAATATACATGATGTACATTGTTACGTATTCAATTGTTTGTTAACATTATTAAATGAGTTATTACTATGAGAGACATATAATACATTGTATTATATGTCTCTGTTACTATTAATAATAACTGATAATCATGCAAGTGATATTTTAAATTAAAAAAATGAAAGTAATTAAACAATTTGGTTTCTTAACAAAATAAGATGATCAATATCAATCCTTTTACAATAGATTTTGATAACATCTAATATTATTCAGGAAAACTACAAGTACCATTATATGGTTGAGGAAAAAACTAATTTTGTTTATCTAAATTTTCTTCAAATCTGAAAACAAGAGTTGTGCACAATCACCGAAAAGACTTATTTTTCCAAATGTCCACCTAGTTATCATCAAATTTTGATAAATGTTCATTAAAAATTCTAATCATAATGAAAAATGTTCTCATATATCTGAATCAAGTGAATCTTATGAAAAGAAATTATTTAAAGAAATTGTCTTGAAACTTATCTTTAAGCATTTGTTAAGTATGTTATCTTCAGTTTGGTTAATTTCTTTCAAAATTTGTCTCCAGAAAAAATAAAGTGCACTTCTAAAGATGGTGACACTTTAATGGTTTATTAATTAAATCATTTTTTTTCCAGTGTATTATATTGTCGATAGTGCTGGACTGGCATGACACATATTCTTGGTATACATTTACCAAGAATATTTCAATCAACCTAGGCCTTTTAGATAAAGTTAATAATTGCAGCGACTTGAATGAATTAAGATTTTTAAAGTCCCTAATAAAAAATGAATTTAAAAAAAAATCTAAAAATAATAACTTATGATAAAAACTGTAAATTTGATTGTGTCAATTAAGGTAGAGAATTTTTGGTCATAATCTAGAAATAGAAAATAGTGGACAATATAAAATTCCTAGAAAGGATAGAATGTGTAAACTGTGCCTCTTGTAGGTCAATGAAGAACACCTATTCCTTGATTGTCAAATTAACAAAACAACTTTGAGATATAAATCCATTTGAAAATTATTTACCTTCTCATTATAATGTCTCTAACCCAAGAACAAAAAGTAAAAGAAATGCTTAACCTCTAAAACATGGATCATGTTTAAAATATCATATGACAATAAAAATATTATCAAATTTTGCTGTACTGAATATTTCTTATACTTATAAATATTTTATTCAAGAAAGAAATAATGAATTGCCTAAATTTTATTTAGCGTAAGTCCTAAAGACAATCTTAATCATATGTTAAGATCAGTCTATCTACAATAATAAACCATTTTGATTTTAGAAAATTAATTTGAGAAACACCTTGTCAATAGAAAAAGGCAGGCATTGTAAATGTTTGCAGTATATTTGAAAATGAGATTCATTTATTCTTCACTACCAAAAAATAGACTTAATATAAAAAATAACTTAAACTGATCAAAAATTATTTAAAAGGTATAATATCAAAACTAATAGTCAGGAGACAATTATTTTTTAATTAAGCTGTTTGTTCAACTAGTTTTATTGTTTCATTTTATTTTTGAATTTCTTGTCATAATCACAGTTATTAAATTTGACAAACACATACATGTATATTTTACCTGAGACACCTGACCTGTAAGTTATATAATTTTAACACTTCAATGCATTCAAGATTTCCCTTTATCCTTGACTAGTTTTTGAGTAATACCGTGTGTATTAAAAAAGCAACAGGGGTATGATGATGGACATATAGGGCCACCATGGTGAACATATTGTTTATGGCCACCATTAAGAAGATAAAGTCACAGGTAGTACTGTAACCATGTTTTAATATTTGATTAGGGACTTTCCGTTTAGTTATTTCTTCGGAATTCGGTATTTTTTGGAAAAAACAATCTTACCTAAAACTTTAACAGAACTCGTCAACTTCTTATAAACAAGCACAATTAAATGGTTAAGAAATATTTGCATCGTAAGAAAAAAACAAACAAACAATGATTTAGTGCAAAAAGACCTGTACAATAAGACCCACATGTTTATAATCCAACACATATTTATTATTTATTAACCATATCTGACTAACAACATTAGTTTGTGGTGATTCAGAATAAAAAGAAGATGTATCGGACCGAAGATCTTCTTAACCACAGCAAGAAACGGAAGAAATTCAGTTATCTTTCAATTGCAATAATTGAAACTAGTATTCTTTCCAATTGATGATATTAACATATAAAAACATCACATACTGTGTCTTCAACTGGACAATGTTGTGTAAAATATACCAATACAATACAAATCGCTGAAATCAATGGTCAAAACTAAGTAAGATGACCAGCTACTCTTCTAGCAAAATCAACGGCTAATTGATATGCTGACACTATATTAAAATCAACGGCTAATTGATATACTGACACTATATTAAAATCAACGGCTAATTGATATGCTGACACTATATTAAAATCAACAACTAATTGATATGCTGACACTACATTAAAATCAACGGCTAATTGATATGCTGACACTACATTAAAATCAACGGCTAATTGATATGCTGACACTATATTAAATCGGTTTTGTGTAAACTAAAGAGGGACGAAACAAAGTTTCAATTTGTTTGAAATGTTTTGTTTTATTGAATTGAACAGGATCTTCAAAGAAGTCGGAATTAAGCCACATTCTTGTCAATTTTCTTTGAATTGGTGGGTATCATCATCAGAAAAGTGAGAATTAATTCGGATCCTTATCAACAGTCTGCATTAAAAAGGAATTATCAGTATTTATATGTGCATTTAAGAAGATTGGTTATCAGTGATGTGAATATTATATGATTTTATCAAACCAATAAAATCACAAAAATATAGAACTCAAAGGAAAATCAAAAGTCCCTAAACACACGGCAAAATTGACAGTTGTGTATAGATATAGGAAGATGTGGTATACGTGACAATTAGACAACTCTCAGTCTAAATAACAATCTACGAAAGTCAATCACTGTAGGCCAAGGTATGGCTTTCAACACGGAGTCTTGGCTCTCACCGAACAGTAAGTTATAAAGCGCCCAAAAAACTACGCGTGTAAAACCCTTCAATCGGGAAAAACCAACGGTCTAATCTATATAAAAATGAGAAACGAAATCACGTATGAACTATATAAACAGACGACAATTCCTGTACATCAGATTCCTGATTATTTTTTAGTGAACTTGGAATGTATTTGAAGTCAGTGTCAGTATAAACTTCCTTCAAAACGGTCAGTTAAAACAAATGGAAAAAGAAAAGTAATCAATAGACTCAGAAGAATCACAGGAAAAATATAATCCAGCTTTATATAGTTCTATAAGTCTGCGATATTATTTACATATTAATGATATAATTTATGCTTAATTAATATTATCGAATTTAGATGTTTACACAATAGTATTTAATTAACTTAGATAGGAAATATACATTTGCATTTTGGCTTCCCTGACAAGGTTAAGTTTAAAATATGGTAATACAAGTTAGTGTGCAATGGAATTATGTTTAAATAGCAAATAATAATAAACGTTGCCGCCTTTAAATGTGTGTGATGAACATCAAGATTGTTCGATGTATGATTTTTGTGAGTAGTTTCTGTTTGACAGCCTGTATATTTATATCTGTACCAGACAAAAGACAAAGACGTGTTGAAATGTTTACAAACCGGTCTTTTCGATTTAACTTATCCATTAAATTTAAAATAAAAAAAAAGAGTTGAAAAACATCTGATGTTTCTTTGTCATTAATCAGCAACACATATATATGGCACCATTATAGGGATAACAAAATCAATTCTAGCACTGTCTAGATTTTACAAGAGAACAGTTTTATGTTAGTATAACATGTTTACAGTGAATAACGAAGACATGTACAGTAAGTTAAGCATGAAAGAAAGAACTATGAATACTTAGGGTCAATTTGATTTCCCCTCGCCATTTTGTGAAGCTACATACACTCTGATGGAAGTTCTCATCATCCTTTTTCTTTTTAACAATTTTAATCCTACTTTAAAAAAATGCGAATATTCAAAAGTTAGAATTATTTCAAATATAAATATTCAGAAATCTTAAAATGCCATAAAAATGAATGATGCTAATGGGTCATTACATTAGTTAGTCCTCTTCATGACTTAAGTGCTGATGAGGGCTGTTATATCTATTAACCAATCAATCTCTTACAGTTAAAAACAAAAATAAAGACAAGTTATAGGTAAAAACAGGTAAGAAGATTAAAAAAAACGTAATGTTTTTGTCCTGTGCAACAAGATCTTGAGAAAATATTAAATAAACAAGATATAAGTTACCAATATATAATGATTTTTCTCTAATTCTTCGTCAAACTATAAATGTAATGTCAGAAATTATGAAAGATGTTCTAGTTCCATGAGTTTAGAAGAACCTGA
This sequence comes from Mytilus edulis, assembly GCA_019925275.1. NCBI lineage: Eukaryota > Metazoa > Mollusca > Bivalvia > Mytilida > Mytilidae > Mytilus > Mytilus edulis. Next base: position 110,685,691 of record CM034354.1, on the reverse strand, counting down.
TATCTTGACAACAATAGCAATAAAAACAACACGTACTAAATAGATACAAAATGTAAATATTTATTATGATTTTGAAGTTTGAATATATAAATGTGATTTGTATAATGATATTTTACAAAATCATGTTAATTTCACATGAAAAAATCATTATGGGATATTTCCTGAAATTTACGTGAGTTTTACGTGAAATTCATATGCAACTCGCATTAACTGATTTTACGTATAAACTTTAGATGAAATTTACGAGAATTTCACGTGAGATCCACATGAATTTAAATTCACATGAAATTGATGTTAGTGAAATTTGTCAGTTTAGTACCTACTTCAATATTCAAAATAAAGGCTTATATAATAGTCGGTAACTTATAATGTACCCCACTTGTTCTAATTAAGTTCTTCTGAACAATGCCAGTCAGATATTTTCAAAAATCAGAAACAACAATCCCAAATTAAATGCCATATGCCACATATGACTGCGATCCATTTATAGTTAAACAAATTGTATGAAATTACGCAATACAACATTTTACAAAATGACTACACGTATTTGTTATAATTCAAAGATGATTTACATTAGTTTTAAAGACCTACTTTTATCTGAATCAGGAGTAAACACGACATATTCTCAGCTAGAACACATCCGATTTTTGATAAAATAATTTTGTAAGAAAACACACTTGGTTATTTATTATGTCTATCGCATAAAATTTGATAAGCCAAATAAAATGACACCGGACATGTTGCTTGTGTTAGTAAAAACGGTAACAAGCAGAATTTTTGTAAGTCACAATCAAGAAACGGAACAGGATTGTAGTAACCCTATTAGGAACATGTGATAAATACAAACAGTGTATATAATAGCACACACGTCAGTTGTAACCAAAAAGTAGAGACAATTTTTTGGTATAATGTATATAATACCACAATTATAAGAAATGAACATCAAGAAGGGAATACAAAAAAGTAAATTCACAAAAATACTGAACTCCGAAGAAAATGTCCATAATCCTATGGCAAAATAAAAAGCATAAAATCATCAAACGAATAACAACTGTCATATAGTCAATGAGATAGTAAAATAACAATGGTATACCACCAGTCATTGAGATCTTGTATTTACAGAGGAAATCGAAAGTTAGTGTTGTAATATGGGATATAATAACATAACAATTGTACACAATCAGTCATTGAAATCTTGTATTTACAGAGGAAATCGAAAGTTAGTGTTGTAACAGGGGATATAATAAAATAACAATAGTACACAATCAGTCATTGAGATCTTGTATTTACAGAGGAAATCCAAAGTTAGTGTTGTAATAGGGGATATAATAAAATAAAAATAGTACACAATCAGTCATTGAAATCTTTTATTTACAGAGGAAATCGAGAGTTAGTGTTGTAATAGGGGATATAATAAAATAAAAATAGTACACAATCAGTCATTGAAATCTTTTATTTACAGAGGAAATCGAAAGTTAGTGTTGTGATAGTGGTGATAATAAAATAACAAGGGTGCACAATCAGTCATTGAGATCTTTTATTTACAGAGGAAATCGACAGTTAGTGTTGTAATACGGAATATAATAAAATAAAAATAGTACACAATCAGTCATTGAAATCTTTTATTTACAGAGGAAATCGAAAGTTAGTGTTGTGATAGTGGTGATAATAAAATAACAAGGGTGCACAATCAGTCATTGAGATCTTTTATTTACAGAGGAAATCGACATTTAGTGTTGTAATACGGGTTATAATAAAATAACAATAGTACAAAATCAGTCATTGAGATCTTTTATTTACAGAGGAAATCGACAGTTATTATCATAATAGGGGTGATAATAAAATAACAAGGGTACGCAACCAGTCATTTAGATCTTGTATTCAGAGAGGAAATCGAAAATCTAGTGTTGTAACAAGGATGATAATAAAATCACAAGGGTACGCAATCAGTCATTGAGATCTTGTATTCACAGAGAAAATCAAAAGTTATTGTTATAATAGGGGTGATTATAAAATAAAAAGGGTACGCAATCAGTCATTGAGATCTTTTATTCACAGAGAAAATCGAACGTTAGTGTTGTACTAGAGGTTTCCCGATTTGCTACGTATCAGGTACGGTTGGTACGTAACACAACCGTTGGTGCTGTTTTGGAGGTATCATTTAATGCATGAGATTATTGTATTCATCATGATAAAAATAAAGAAATCGAATTGCATATCAGCGATAAAAACCTTAATCTTTTATTCTATTACGATTTCACTTCTTCTAGAAAACCTTGCTCGTGATTTTATACGATACCATTTATTTTGTGCAGAAGAGAATGAATCAAACCGTCCTTTCTGGAACTGAGTTGCCTCGACCTTCCTTTTCTAAATATAGATTGTTGGCTATGTTTTTGTTTTGTGAATATTTAGAAAAAGATTAGAATGAAAAATGTTTTCTAATACTTAAATATAAATTGGAATAATTAGAAATTATTCATCAATAATATCTCAGGGGCGGATCCAGCCATTTTAAAAAGGGGGTTCCCAACTCAGGTAAAAAAGGTTCCAACTATATGTCCCCTATTTAAATGCATTGATCGGCAAAAAAGTGGGGTTCCAACTCCCGGACCCCCCCCCCCTGGATCCCCCCTGGATCCGCCAATGTATCTTACTGGTGTTTGTATAACTAGTATACGTAATAAATTATAATGGCGAAACTGTGTTCAGAATTATGTTGACTTCGCATTAAAATCAATTTTTATTAGTTAAGCTATCTGTTCGATCATTGGAGCAACATTTCTTTAAAACGCAACACACATTGTAAAAATATCGATCTATCTTTTTCCTTATATTTTGTCACTGAACTTTTTGGTGGATGTCATCATTAAAAAACTGTTGACCATATAACTTAAAAAATGAATATAAATCTTATGACACTAACGAAGACAATTTCTTGAGTTGAAATATTTATCTTCACGATATTATTTCATCTTCTTCGTTTAGTTTTATTTTTTCATTGTTATTACATTAATATTTGTAAATATTGTCGCGAGTAAATTTGTGTATTGCACGTGCCTGCGAGTAGTATATATAATCTACGAGGGAAATGTTAACCAATATCCATCCATTAATCCTTTTGTTGTACATCAATGCTAGAAAAAAAAGTCTTACAACACAGCGTATTTTGTTCACTGATAACGGCAATAATTTGACGTTATATTTGCACTAATGCAATATGAATATGTCTTTCAAATTTAACTCTTCGTAATGAATTACGCAAAATACTATGTTGCTACATGTATATAATGTCTTTTGCACCATTTACAACTGATTTATGGCTCAAAATTAAGGATAATTTACATCGGTTGGTAAATGTTTCTAGGTAATTTGTTCAGATTGATATGTACTAGTCCATAAATACGATAAAACTTTAAATAGTTTAACTCTAGTTTTTCTTAGTTTTCTCTCTCGGCTTATTGCGAAAAAGATATATGAACAGTTGTGTTTTAAAAAAGTATATGTCTCTTAAATTTATATACTAGTAGCATAGAGATTTAAGGAGTTTTTTTTAAGTTGAAAACTTCTAGCCCAAGGGTATAGATAATTTTCCAAAAAGAAAGGATGCCAAGTGAATACGATATCAGTTATAGCTCTATGCATAATTGTTCAAAGTCAAATTATATCTTTGCTTTCAGGTTATAGAATAGAAAATTAACTAGAGGCTCTAAAGACTACAATATCATTCATGACTTAAATCTCTTTTTTGTTGATCAGTTTTCTATTTTAATTTCTTTCTACCTTTCATATTTTAGTATAGACTTTTTGCAGATCCTGTATTTTTGATCAATTTGTTATTCAAAGTTTCTATCAATCTATAGGGAATTAACTACATTAAAAGTCGACTGATTATCTAGGATTGTTGATCACTTTTGCTTTTGAAGAAATTATTTGTCTATTAAAGATTTCAAGATAATAAGCTGATTTAGAATGGTTTACTTTTTAAAAGTTGTGACTTGGATGGAGACTTGTCTCATTGTCTTCTTATTATATATATATGTTGCAGTGAATTTGTATAATCAGGGATTATGTAGAATCCCTAAAATTTTCAGAGATTATGTATAATCACTGGTTAGTTTAGGGTTGATATATAATCACTTAAACTTTCAGGGATTATGTATAATCACTAGAAAAAACGTCAGGGATTATACAGAATAACTGATATATCATAATAATAACCTTAATATTGTAACACGTTGGGCATAATTTATTAATATGAAAGACACAAAAATATTGAAATGTTATACACAAAATAATTAAATGATAAGCACAATATATATAGAATAATTGATGTTTTGTTTTTAATACTGACTTTATCAGCAATAATATCAAGAGAGCCCTTTTTGATATTGACTGTATCAGTATTATCCATATCAAGCGAGCCCACACGGGCAGGTTGATGAAGTCAGTATAAAAATATTACATGGCATAATGATTATTCTTTTTATCGTATTGTTATTAAATAAAATGAAATTTTCATTAAAACTATTTTTATGCGTACAGTCGTTTTGATAAATGTTAATGTTATGTATAATATTTTATTATCATATACTTAGACTAAATGACATGTGTTGTTAACTCCATGAAAATAGCATAAAATTAACGTAAATTCCATATTTCTTCGAATCGGTGCTTAGCGGGCTGATATGAAAAGTTTATCACATGCTTCGATTGTTATCACATGCTTCGATTGTTATCACATGCCTTTCTGTAACGTTATCGCATGGCATTACGGTGAAACTCGGCATATTCCGGGAAATACTCCTAAATGCTACGTTTTCAGTGAAAAACATTACAAAGTAGGGTAAAAAACAATTTTTTGGATACTGAAAAGTATATTGTATAAAATAATAATAATAATAAAAAAATAAAAACCAAACAAATAATCAAATCAATGCGGTTTTTTTTTAAAGTTTCAAACATAATTTAGAAAGTTTATTTGAAAAAGTTGACTTTTCCAAACAGTGTTCATTATATATGTTGTTGATTTATTTTATTTTTGTTGTCGATTCGTCCATATTGAAATGTTTTTCTACTCTGTAGAGGCATATGGTAAAAAGATTTCATATCGAATGTATTAAATTTGGGGTCCGAAGTCCGTGAACTTTTCACTCTTTGAACTTCTATATGGGAACAACGTAAAAGGATCAATATATGAATCTGTTATTTTTCTCCATTGTTGAAGCATATGATAAAAAGATCATAACATGTCATTTTTCATATCGCATGTATTATCAGCCCTCGGTCAATATCAGCACTCGACCAATGCGGCTCTTGGGCTGATATTGAACCTATGGCTGATAATACATGCGATATGAAAAATGACATGTTAAAATCTGATAATATCACAGAATATAACATTTTGACAAGAATGGAACAATATACTATTTTGGACGATCTTACTTTTTTTAACTTTATTTTGGACGATCTTACTGGCTTTACAGACCTAGAACAGACGAGCTGCAATTTGATTCGGTTTTAATTTTTTTTCATTATTCTTTTGTTAGAATACATTGTATTTGTTCATGTTTTTTAAAAAACTTACCACAAAAATACAAAACTTTGACATTTTACAATGATATAAAATTATTACGAACAAAATTTATATAGGTATTAAATTTGTTTTGTAATTTAGCTTCTTTATGTCCATGTATTTTCACGGGGAAATAACTCTTAACTATAAACCTTTCGTACCATGCAACGGTTACTTGCAACGGTTGCTTGAAAGCATAATCGAGTGCACACAATATTGTTTCTTATGAATACAAGAAGTAACAATATGAAATTAGTCCCAAATTACAGCAAAAAATTCTCAACATACTTCTGCATATAATTCCTAAAATATTCGTTGATATTAAGTGTATACATCAATAATTTCCAAAAGTCAAATGACGGCTCCCACCTCGTACTACAGTTGGTACGGTTGCAAATCGGGAAACCTCTAATAGGAGTAATAACAAAATTACAAGGGTACATTAATATCTTGTTTTCACAGAGAACATAGATAGTTAGTGTTGCTATAGGGGTGAACATAAAATAGCAATGGTACCCAATCAGATATTGAGATATTGAGATGCTGTATTTACAGACGAAATTAACAGTTAGTGTGAAATACGGGTGATGATAAATTAATATTGGTACACAACCATTCATTGATATGTTGTATTTACAGCGGAAATCGAAAATTAGTGTTGCTATAGGGGTGAGCATAGAATAAGAATGATACACAATCAGTTATTGAGATCCTGTGTTTACAGAAGAAATCAACAGTTAGTGTGAAACAGAGGTGATGATAAATTAACATTGTTACACAACCAATCATTGAGATCTTGTATTCACAGAGGACATCGAAAGTTAGTGTTGTAAAAGGGGTGATTATAAATTAACATTGGTACATAATCAGTTATTGAGATCCCCTATTCACAGAGGACATCAACAGTTAGTGTTGTACATGTTCTACAGGAGTGATAATAAAATAACAAGGGCATATAATCAGCTATTAAGATCTTGAATTCACAGCGGACATCGAAAGTAAGTGTTGTAACAGGGGTGATAATAAAATTTCAAGGGTACATTATTCTTAAATTCACATAAGACAGTTAAATATGTCAAAGTAACATTTCAATACAAATTACAAATTTGTGTATTACCTAATACTAGTTCTCTGGCATAATTCAAATTTCAGATTTAAAGATCACAATTGGAAACTGCGTGGATGTTAAAAAGAATATAACAAAAACAATATCGTATAGAAAGTATTGTATCTATAGGAATAGCTTAAAGTTAACACTTGTACACGATTATCAAACATTTTAACAAGCGATACATTTATTGAGTTTTGGAATAAATTAAAACATAGAAAGATATCCTGTTCAGGTCTACCAGTCTTGAGAATGAATTTCACTCGACTTACGACTCGCTAAATTTAACATCCTCTTTACTGGTATTTTTCGCAAATACCCCTCCTTTACATGATATATTTGTTCAAAACTTCCCCGATATCCTACACAAAAACTCGTGCATGTCTCAAGTATAGTCTGCACAAATAATCATTTACTGTTCTAGAAAATATTCAAAAAACTAAACAAAAGATGTTGGTCAGTTGTCATTATCGTAAGTTTTTAATATGTACTGAAGTTTTCACTGCCGGTTCGTTTTTGTATTATCTGATTGAATCTTATTATATTTCAATTTTGAGATACAGAATAATTCATTTGAAAAAAAATATTGTTTTTTTTCCATTTATTCCTGTCACTTGTCCAGTCTTTAGCGTTACCTATTTATATAATACTTTGTTAGAGAGATTTTGATTGTTTGACAAAAGTGAAAAACTTACGATGTGGACCGAAAAATTATACTTTAGAATTCAAAAACCAACGTGTTTGTTTTTCATACCGTATGAATAACGAATCGAAGGGTTAGTTCTTACAAGCAACGAATTGAAAATGATAACCAATACGTTGAAAGTGAAAAATTAGCCATGTGTAGTAAAATGCAAGACGTTGAAAGTGAAAACAAACATGTGGATAGTAATAACCAATGCTTTGGAACTGACATAAGATATGGTTTATATTGCCAATGACAAAAATGCCTACTGATATACTTGTTATAAGGCAAAATTTGTTCACATAATTAAACCTGAATCTCACATGAAATTCACGTCAAAATTTCATGTGAGATTCCTCTCAAACGACCTTATACATGAAACTCACATTAAAATGTTCATGTGAAGTTCTCGTTAATTGAGATTATTATGAATCTCCCCAGAAAATTTTTATACGAATTTCACAAATGTTTTTTTCATTAGATTTTTTTTTTTTTTAACAACAAATATATAATTTATTCTAAAGATATCTTGTTACAATTATACTTCACTGTCCAAGCGCCAGAGGAGTATTCCTGTGAAAAAAACTTCTGAGTTGCCAGGAACATACTCAGAATATAATAAACAATATAACATTAACTATTGCAATATATGCAAATTATTCTATTAAATCAGTTTCTTCAAATTTATGAAAAATCTACTTTGAGAAATTATTTTGCTTTCATGCATAACCCTTCTTAATTCCTTTATAAAAAATTCATATACATCTATATATTTCAATTTTTGCTCTGAAACATAGTATGACTTGAAAATGCAAAAACCTAAAACTGTCAAAAAATAGTTAAAACCCTAATAACCCTTATCTGATATTTTGTATCCAAAAACTAATTGTTTAACTGATATCTTATTTTTAAAATTGAGTTGTGCAAGAAGATGTTCCACTTTATCCCAAAAGTCTTTTAAAAAAGAACATGTTATAACCATGATAACGAAATGAAAGTAATCTTCATCTTCTGTTTGACAAAAATTACACTTACTATTAGTAGAAATTTTCCATTTAAATAGTAATTGCTTTGTGGGAATAATATAATTTAGCAGTTTCCATCTAAACATTTTCATCTTATTCTCTCTTAAAATTTTAAATATAAAATCGTTTACGAATGACATATTTGGCTTGCTATCTAATTTTAAATTTCTTGTCCAAATATTAATACCAATTGGCTGTGTATATTTTTGATCTACTAGACTGTTATATAACATTTTATTATAGATATCTTTTGCTTGTATTTGTTTGTTTCCCCATCTCAAGTTATCCTTATTGATACTGATTTTACACTTTACAGAGTTTTCTTTAATTAGAACTTGCTGCCATTCTTTTGGGATGGAAGATTTTAATATCGTAAACTCTGCAATCCAATTAGACTTATTGCTTAATTTTTCTAAAATAAAAACCTCTGATAACCTTCCCTCACGATCAAGTATGTCGTTGATATAAATCAACCCACTTGCTACCCAGTTTTGAAAGAACAAACTTTTGTTACAATGTTTAACGTATCTATTTCCCCAAATAATCTGTTTTCTAATATTTGAAAAATTATCTTTAAATTTTGTAAAACCTCCCCCTGTTTTCACCCAGCTTGAAATTACTTGCAAATAAAAGTCTGGTATATTTTCAAATTCTTTTAGTGATTTAACATTATCTAAATTCATGTTAAAGACAAGATAATTTTTTCCCAGATTGTTGAAATATTTGGTAGGAATAATCTTCCAGTTCGGCATAGTGGTTGAATTAAATTTGGAAACCCATGAAGCTTTCAGTGATGTAAAATAGCTATCAAAATCAACCATTTTTAACACCCCTTTTTGATAATCGCCAATAAGTGTATTTCTTTTTACTTTGTCATTTTTACCTTCCCAAATATATTTAAAACAACAGCTTTCAATCTCTTTTATGTATTTGTGTAGAACAATACACGAAGTAGCCAAAAATGTTAATTTAGGTAAGATCAAAGATTTTATAATAAATATTTTTCCAATTGTAGTTAATTTTCTTTTTTTCCAAGCCTTAAGTAAGGATTTCATTTTATCAATTTTAGTTTCCCAATATAACTTTTCACATTACTTTGTGTTGTGACCAAAATAAATTCCTAAGGCTTTAACTGGTTTGTCCGTCCAGCGTATTCCCTCAATTTTATCTTTACTATGTTTAAGCGCCCCTATCCATATTCCTTCTGTTTTACTACGATTTAATCTCAGACCTGAGAAAGAACCAAATGTTTCTATTATATTCATAGCATTTGATATGTTGGTTTTTGAACTACAAAAAAAAGTTGTATAATCCGCCAATTGAGATATTTTTATGCTATGTGTTTTTTTATCAATAGTAATTCGAATACCTTTGATGTCGGGGTGTTGTCGTAATCTCAAAGCCATAATTTCTACTGACACAACAAAGAGTAAAGCAGATAAAGTGCATCCTTGACGGATTCCTCTGGAGTTTTCAAAAATCTCAGATACCAATCCATTATTTATTACACAGGTTTGTATTCCCTTATATAAAGTTTCCACCCATGATATAAATGATTCATTAAAACCGAAATGTTTTAGAACGCTTAACATGAATTCCCATTCCAAAGAATCAAAAGCTTTAGTAAAATCAACAAATACGATAGCCCCATCAATTCCGTATGATTCTGCATAGTCCATAATGTCTTGAATTTGCCTTAAATTGAATCCAATAAAACGATTTTTTACATACCCAGTTTGATCTTCATTAATTAGTTTAGGAAGCAGTTTTTTAAGTCTCTGAGCCAAAACATGGGATAGTATTTTCAAATCTACATTTAATAATGATATAGGACGATAATTGTCCAAAGATAATGGGTCATTCTTTTTAAATAATAAAGATAGTACACCTGTTCGTTGGGTAGACGCTAAAAGTTTTTCCTCGTGTCCCTTATTAAGAACTTTAACTAACATTAGTTTTAATTTTTCCCAGAAAGTCTTTTAAAATTCCAAAGTCAAGCCGTCAAGACCTGGTGATTTATTAAGCTTCGTCGTATTTCTTGCACTAGTGCATTCATCTATAGTTACATCCCCATCACATTCTTTAAAGTCATCAATATTTATATCCTTTTCCATAATAGTAACAGAAACGTATGAATGTAACAATTTTTTATCGGGGCATGTTGTAGTGTATAGTAGTTTATAATAATTCTTTATCATTTCCAAAATTTCTTCCTGGTTTGTTGTTACTTCCTTTCTTTCGTTTCTAAGCTTATTAATAGATTTTTTAACCTGTCGCTGTTTTTCTAATCCTAAAAAATAAGCGTTATTCTTCTCCCCTAATTCCACCCATTTTTCCCTTGATCTAATTTGAGCCCCCTTGGCTTTATATTTATAAATTTCTTCTAAATGCACCTCTAATTGTTTTATATCATTTGTTAACTTTTCATCTTCCTTTTAATTGTTCATCTCTTAATTTCGTGAGTTGCTCTAATGTGTTTTCCAACTTTCTTGTTGTCTCCCTTGATAACTTTGATTTTCTTTTACAGTGAAGTATAGATTCGTCCCTAATTTCGACTTTTAAATTGTCCCATAGTAAACGGATATCATTGCTGTCACTATTGATTATATGACTTTTAAACCTGTTTATCACATTATTGATTTTATCTTGATATTCAATATCTTTTAAAACAGAATTATTTAATTTCCAGTACCCATTTCCTCTTTCAAAATTTAATTTGACCATATCAATTGTTTTTTTTAATTTAAGATATTTTAAACTCCATGTTAGTTTTACATGAAAAAAATAGAATGTGATTAACACGTAAAATTTACGTGAGTTTTTAAATGACATTCACATGAAACTCGCATTAACTGATTTCACGTATAAACTTGTTTTAGATGAGATTTACGAGAAATTGATGCTGGTGAACTTTGCAAGTGTCGTACCTACTTATCACAAATAAAGGTTTAAATAATAGTATGTAACAACCACAACTTTTCTTGAACAACAGATACGAAAAAAAAACCAGAAAAATAGTGTTCTTCCAATGTGTAACAAACATCACATACTGTGTCATCAACTTGACAATATTGTGAAGCAAAAAATAAATTCAATACATATCATTAAAATTAGTGGCAAAAACTGACTTAGATATACGTTTACTTTACACTACACATAAACAACATGTTTTTAAATTTTTTTATATAATTGTATATTGGTTTAAAGATGATTTACATTGATTACTTCTATCTGGCTAAGAAATTAACATATAGATGTTCGCAACCCTTTCGTGTTAATAAGTTAATTCAGATTTTAATAAAATAATGTTTCTGCCAGTACACAAACTTGGTCATTCATGTTTGTTTCTGATAAAACTTGACGAGACAAGTGAACATGACATTTTATATTTACTAAGAAGTATGTTGTCCACTTTACCTATATGATTAATAACACAATTGTTTTGATTCAATATAAAGAGAAGTAGGATAAAATGATATATATGGTTACCTTGGTTTTTGATTCTATGTCACATTGAGCTGTCACCAAGAATTTTACAATCTCTATGTATCCTTTCTGTACAGCATAGAGTAACGGTGTAAAACTATCCTGTAAAACCAACATACATATAATTCATCAAACATGTATTCATTTACTGAAAATGTTTATGTTACATATAAACACTGGATATGAGAGCACACACGTCAGTTGTAACTCAAAAGTATAATGTAAATGATATTAATGTATCTTGATTTCTGTCGAGGAGACAAATCCTAGTACAAATATAGTATGACAAGTATTGTTTTTTTTTAATTCTTTGACAGTGGATCTGCGTGTTTATAATTGTATCTCCAAAATGCAACCAAGAACGTTTTCGCATCAACAACTTATCAACAAATCATATCAGATGTTTACAAAAGGATAATGTCAGTACACAAAGTAATACATGTGAGACTGGCCGTTCGTATCATTGGCGTCCGGATGAACTTGACTCCAATCTTAATTGGCAAGTATTGTCAGTTTTCTTTTCTTTTCCCGACACAAAATACCACATAAGCGTAATAACACCAACAATCAAATCAAATCAAATCGTGTCAATAGCAATATGTACATACCTTATGAAATTTTCAACGCGTTGGTTTTTACTTTCAACTCGTTGGTTTTCACTTTCAACGAGTTGGTACTAAAAACTAACGCATTGATTTGTCATTCTTCAGCATGAAAAACTAACCCGTTGTTTTTAAATTCTTCACCGTTAGTTTTATTCCATACCGTTGGGTTTGCGCTTTGTTAAAACATTGTTTAAATATGAGTTACACTAATGACTGGACCGATGACAGGACAAATACAGAACCGAATAACACATGCTTATATTTGTTTTTATATCTCAAATGATTTATCTCAAATTTGATGTATGATAAAATTCCGCCTATAATACACCTACAGCAGAAAGCAAAACAGTGTTTGTTTAAAACAATTCGAAAACGACATATGATTATGAATTGACCAACATTACCAATGACCGAACCAAATGGAAAATGCGTCTTACTTCTCTGTTTCTAAAGGGATTTATCTCAAATTTGAAAGATAATAAGATTTCATGATTAAATACATAAAAAAGAATAAAAATAAATGATTAAAGTAATAGAAGCTTTTGAAAACGTGACCTTACCAACGTTGATTGTGACCTGACCGATTAAAAGTTGTGAGGTCCTGGTTATTTTACTCTTTTAAAAGTAAATTCATTTGTTGAATTTTAGCCATTTACTCAAACGATCAGTTTTTTTTTAATATCTAACCGACGTTGACAGTGACCTGACTGTTATCATGACCAGGAACATGCATATTTATCTATCAATATAATATAGGATTTGCTTCAAATTCATAGAATCAGTAAGAATAAAACGGTGTTCCAATTGTTCAACTTTTACAGACTATTCTAGTTGTATCATTTTATTGCAACTAGATTACTGATAAAAAAAAAATAACAAGGCTATACAATCAAACATTAAAATTTTGTATTCACAGAGGAAATCGAAAGTTAGTGTTGTAATAAGGGTGATAACAAATTAACAAGGGTACACAATAAAACATTGAGATTCTGTACTCACAAAGGAAAGTCAAGCATGTCAAAGTAATGTTTATATAATTTTCAAATTTAAAATTCTGTAGCATAATTCAATCTTTAAATTTTAAGATCGCAAGAGAAAACTACATCAATTTAAAAAAAAAGTAAAAAAAAAACTATTTCGTAGACATTATTTTATCTATGGAAATAGCTTTACGGTAATGCATGTAAACGATAATCAAACCTTTTAACAAGCGAAAAATGTAAAACTAATAAAAATAACCTGCGCAGGTCTTGGGCATACTTCAAGTAGTCCGCTCATATATATTTTTTATGTTTATGAAAGTATTCAAAGTTATCTAATTTTGAAATAAATTCTGCTTAGATTTGAATATACATCAGGTATAGTCCGCACATTTATATTTTTTTTTACTTTGATGTAAATATTTAAAACTTCCACGGTATCCTACACATGGATCGGGCATACTTCATGTATAGTCCGCAAACATAGTTATATACTGTCATGTAAATATTTAAAACTTCCACGGTATCCTACACATGGGTCGGGCATACCTCATAAATAGTCCGCAAACATAGTTATGTACTTTCATGTAAATATTTAAAACTTCAGAATACTCACAAAACCAAAGGACATTTACATCAATAGTTATAAATAATCATTAAGAAACAACACGAACTCCACTAAAAACCGGGAGTGAAATCAGGTGCTCCAGAAGGGTAAGCATTTCCTGCACCGTATACGGCACCTGTCGTGTTGTTTCTTTGTTCAGTTCGGTAATGATGAAAGGTTATTATGACTGAGGAAGAATAGCAGATATGATTTCTGACACACTTTTGTCATAATGGCCAATCAGCTCATGATGGCGACCGTAAAATTTCTTGAGGGATGACCTTAATTTGATTGATTCATAAATATTAAAACAACAACAATATCCTACACAATTTTGGTTTTCAATTTCAACGGTTTTTGTTTGCTGCAGATGTGAATTGCAATTAACTAGAAATTCACATGAACATTTAAGCGTTCGTTTCATGTATAAGGTCGTTTGAGTTGAATCTCATTTGGAAACTTTCACATGAATTTCACAATAGAAAATTTGTATTTTGTATTTTTCATGATTTTTATTAAATTTGAACATATAAAGGCAACAGTAGTATACCGCTGTTCAAACTCATAAATCCATGGACAAAAAAACAAAATCGGGGTAACAAACTAAAACTGAGGGAAACGCATAAATACAAGAGGAGAACAATGACACAACACTACAACATATATTTGAAGTACAATGTTCACGTGAAATTAACGTGAGTTTTACATGAAATTCACATGAAACTCGCATTAACTAATTTCACGTATAAATTCGATTGAGATGAGATTTACGAGAAATTCACGAGAGATTCACATGAATTTAAATTCAAGTGAAACTGATGTAAGGAAAATTTACCAGAACAAAACCTACTTCAATATAACAAGTAGAGGTTTAGATAATAGTGAGTTATTAAGAATGTATCACAACTTGTTCTTATCAACTTCTGAACAATGACAGTCAGATATTTAAAAAAAATCAGACAAAAATATCACAAAACTAAATAAAATATGCCTCATTTGACTGAGATTTGTTGATTGAAAACAAAGTGTATGAGCTAACCCAATCAATAAATTCCATTCGCTACAACATTTTACAAAATGATTAAATGTATTTGCTTTAATTCAAAATGATTTAAATTATTTGTAAAGAATAACATGAATTAATATTATCTGAATAAGGAGTTACCACAACAAACTTGGTGATTAAACATGTTTTATCGGATAAAATTTGACAAAACATATAAAATGACAAATGTGGCAACGGTCTGGTTGATGATGTTAGTACAAACTCTGTTACAAGTATAATTTGGATTGTCACATTCTAGAAAAGGGAACTTGATTGTGTTACCTATATTAGGAATATATTTAAGTTGTCTAATTTGCAATATGATTTTGTATTTATAACCAATTAAGAGGGGTAGCATAAAATTAAAATCATAATTACATTGTCCCTTGCATCTCTTTGACAGCCAACAGTGATCAGGTATTGGACTATCTGTAAGTTCCCATTCTTGACAGCGATAAATAATGGTGTATTTCCTTTCTGTAATATCAACACATAAAACAGACATTATAACTTCAGCCGTAGACGAGATGGCATTAATATGAACAACATATATAACATACAAATCAGTTGACAACATACAAACAGAAGGAATACTTATTTAACTTACTTTATTTTGAGATATCAGAATTATATTTATTCAATACATTTCGAAATACTGGTGAAACCTGATTTTTTTAAGATGAGATATACTCAAATGCAAACAAAATCTAACAATAAAGCAAAAAGCTGTTGGTCTAAAAAAATACTTTTGCATTAAATCTGTTTTAACAATTATAGTAATTTAGGAAACAGATTGATGTAGACACTTGAAGCCTGTTCAAAATCCTTTGTGAATATGCATAAATATATTGTAATTTTATAATTCATTATTAAATATTGTTTCCATTAAAGTAGTTGACTAAGTATGTCAACGAAACGTGTTCTTATCAGCATATTTAAACAGATGATAACGAAACAAGCATGTACAATATGTATTAATTCGTTCCATGTCTGTATATTCTATATAAACAACATATACCCATCATCAGCACCATTCTATTTAAAACAATTGTGCTACAAAAATATATAGATAGAATAAAGAGATATAGTAAAATGTGGTGTGAGTGCCATTGAGACAACTCTCTATCCAAAAAACAATTTATAAAAGTAAACCATTACAGGTAAATGCACGGTCTTCAACACGGAGCCTTGGCTCATACTGAACAAAAAGCTAGAAAGGGTCCCAAAATTACTAGTGTCAAACCCTTCAAACGGGAAAACCAACGATCTAATCAATATAAAAAAGGAGAAATGAAAACATGTATAAATAACATAAACAGACGACAACTACTGTAAATCATATTCCTGACTAATGACAGGTGCAATCATTTGCAGCGGAATTTAACGTTTTATTGGTACCAAACCTTCTCCTTTTTTCTGAAACAATAGCAATATATCACAATATAGAAAACCACAAAAGAATATAGGACAGTTTTTTTTTAAATAAATTTTAGAATGTATAACTTGTTCAAATTCTAGATTTCTATCAATTAGACAAGTAAAAAAAGCATCTATCTATGTTATTGACACGACTATTTTTGTTATTATTTTTTATCTAATCATGTTTTAATTTTGCCATTTGATTAGGGACTTTCCGTTTTGAAATTTCCTCGGTATTTGGTATGTTTGTTAAACTATCTAAAACTTTAACACAACCGTTGAACTTCTTGAAAAAAAAGCCAATAAAATGTTTAAAAAATATTTTCGTTGTAAGAAAACAAAACAAAACAAAGAATGATTCAGTGCAAAAAGATTTGTACAATAAGACCCACATGTTTATAATCCAACACATATTTATTGTTTATTAAACCTATCTGATAACAACATTATTTTGTGGTGATTCAGAATAAAAAGAAGATGGATCGGACCAAAAAAGCTTCTTAACAACAGCAAGAAACGGAAGAAATGCAATTATCTTTCACGTGCAGTAATTGCAACTAGTATTCTTTCCAATTGATGATATTAACATATAAAAAAAAAACATCACATACTGTGTCTTCAACTGGACAATGTTGTGTAAAATATATCAATACAATACAAATCGCTGAAATCAATGGTCAAAACTAAGTAAGATGGCCAGCTACTCTTCTAGAAAAAATCAACGGCTAATTGATATGCTGACACTATATTAAAATCAACGGCTAATTGATATGCTGACACGACATTAAAATCGGTTGTGTGTAAATCAAAGAGGGACGAAAAAAAGTTTCAATTTGTTTGAATGTTTTTGTTTTATTGAATTGGACAGAATCTTCAAAGAAGTCGGAATTAATCCAGATTCTTGTCAATTTTCTTTGAATTGGTGGGTATCATCATCAGAAAAGTGAGAATTAATTCGGATTTTTATCAACAGTCAGTGAATTTATCAGGACATCGTCAAAAGTCTGTTATTTGTCGACGATTCATTATTAAAATAGTGTTAATTTATCAGAATCCTCGGTAGTAGTCTTTTAATTGGTGACGATTCATTACATCTAAATTTGAAAATACCATCACACATGATAGTGTATGTCGATTCATTATCAGTGAAGTGTGACAGACGAGAATGCATTATAAGCGTGCATTAAAGAGGAATTATCAGTATTTATATGTGCATTTAAGAAGATTGGTTATCAGTGATGTGAATATTATATGATTTTATCAAAACAATATAATCACAAAAATACAGAACTCAGAGGAAAATCAAATCGGAAAGTCCCTAAACACACGGCAAAATTGTCAGTTGTGTATATATATAGGAAGAAGTGGTATGCGTGACAATTAGACAACTATCCATCCAAATAACAAGCTATGAAAGTAAATCAATATAGGCCAAGGTATGGCTTTCAACACGGAGTCTTTGCTCACACCGAACAATAAGTTACAAAGAGCCCAAAAAAGACTACTAGTGTAAAACCATTCATTCGACAAAACCAACGGTCTAACCTATATAAAAACGAGAAACGAAATCACGTATGAACTATATAAACAGACGACAACTACTGTACATCAGATTCTTGAATATTTTTCAGTGAACAGGGAATTTATTCGAAGTCAGTGTAAACTTCCTTCAAAACGGTCAGTTAAAAAAATGGAAAAAGAAAATTAATCAATAGACTCAGAAAAATCACAGGAAAAATTAAATCTAGCTTTATATAGTTCTATAAGTCTGAGATGTTATTTACATATTAGTGATATAATTTATGCTTAATTAATATTATCGAATTTAGATGTTTACACAATAGTATTTAAAAATTAATTTAGATAGGAAATATAAATTTGCATTTTGGCCTCACTGACTAGGTTAAGTTTAAAATGTTGTAATACAAGTTAGTGTGCAATGAAATTATGTCTAGATCATTAGATATCAAACAATAATAAACATTGCCGCCTTTAAATGTGTGTGATGAACATCAAGATTGTTCGATGTATGATTGTTGTGAGTAGTTTCTGTTTGACAGCCTGTGTATTTATAACCGTACCAGACAAAAAACAAAAACGTGTTGAAATTCTTACAAATCTGTCTTTTTGACTTAACTTTTCCATTAAATTTAAAATAAAAAAAATAGTTGAAAAGCATCTGATGTTTCTTTGTCATTAATCAGCAATACATATATATGGCAACATTATAACGATAACGAAATCAATTCCAGCACTGTCTAGATTTTACAAGAGAATAGTTTTATGATAGTATAACATGATTACAGTAAATAACAAAGACAGGTACAGTAAGTTAAGCATGTAAGAAAGAACTATGAATACTTAGTATTTTTCAATTTGATTTTTCTCTGCAATTGTGTAATGCTACATACACTCTATTGGAAGTTGTTATCATACCTTTTCTTTTTATCAATTTTAACCCTACTTTAAAAAAAAATGCGAATATTCAAAAGTCTGAATCATTTCAAATATAAACATTCAGAAATCTTAAAATGCTATGAAAATAAATGATGCTAAGGATAATTTCATTAAGTATTCCTCTTCATGACTTAAGTGCTGATGAGGGCCGTTATATCTATTAACCAATCAATCTCTTACAGTTAAAAACAAAAATAAAGACAAGTTAAAGGTAAAAACAGGTAAGAAGATTAAAAAAAAAAACATAATGTTTTTGTCCTGTGCAACAAGATCTTGGGAAAATATTAAATAAACAAGAAATAAGTTACCAATATATAATGATTTTTCTCTAATTCTTCGTCAAACTATAAAATGTAATGTCATAAATTATGAAAGATGTTCTAGTTCCATGAGTTTGAATATATAAATGTGATTTGTATAACGATATTTTACAAAATCCTGTTAATTTCACATGAAAAAATCATAATGGTATTTTCTCCTGAAATTTACGTGAGTTTTACGTGAAATTTATATGCATATCGCATTAACTGATTTTACGTATAAACTTTAGATGAGATTTACGAGAATTTCACGTGAGATCCACATGAATTTAAATTCACATGAAATTGATGTTAATGAAAGTTGTCAGTTTAGTACCTACTTCAATATTCCAAATAAAGGCTTATATAATAGTCGGTAACGCATAATGTACCCCACTTGTTCTAATCAAGTTCTTCTGAACAATGCCAGTCAGATATTTTCAAAAATCAGAAACAAAAATCACAATATTAAATTCCATATGCCACATATGACTGCGATCCATTTATAGTTAAACAAATTGTATGAAATAACGCAATACAGCATTTTACAAAATGACTACACGTAACTGTTATAATTCAAAGATGATTTACATTAGTTTTAAAGAACTAATTTTATCTGACTCAGGAGTAAACACAACATATTCTCAGCCAGAACACATCCGAATTTTTGATTAAGTAATTTTGTAAGAAAACAAACTTATTATGTTCACAGGATAAAATTTGATAAGCCAAATAAAATGAAACCGGACATGTTGCTTGTGTTAGTAAAAAACGGTAACAAGTATAATTTGGTCAGTCACATTCAAGAAACGAAACAGGAATATACTAGCCCTATTAAGAACATCTGATAAATACAAACAGTGTATATAATAGCACACACGTCAGATGTAACTAAAAAGTATAGACAATTTTTTGGTATAATGTATATAATACCACAATTATAAGAAATGAACATCAAGAAGGGAAGACAAAAAAGTAAATTCACAAAAATACTGAACTCCGAAGAAAATGTCCATAATCATATGGCAAAATAAAAAACAGAAAATCATCAGACGAATAACAACTGTCATATAGTCAATGAGATAGTAAAATGACAATGGTATGCAACCAGTCATTCAGATCTTGTATTTACAGAGGAAATCGAAAGTTAGTGTTGTAATAGGGGATACAATGAAATAACAATAGTACACAATCAGTCATTGAGATCTTTTATTTACAGGGAAATCGAAAGTTAGTATTGTAATCGAAAGTTAGTGTTGTAATAGGGGATATAATAAAATAACAAAAGTACACAATCAGTCATTGTGATCTTTTATTTACAGAGGAAATCGAAAGTTAGTGTTGTAATAGGGGTGATAATGAAATAACAAGGGTACACAATCAGTCATTGAGATCTTTTATGTACAGGGGAAATCGAAAGTTAGTGTTGTAATAGGGGATATAATGAAATAACAATAGTACACAATCAGTCATTGAAAATACACCTACTTCATGTAATTGCAGTAATTCTAAATACATTGATGGACCCATTGCCCATGTTATAACAGGATATCTTAACATCGTTCAAGACCGAGTGTTGAAATTATTCTTCAGTAAAGGACCTAAATATAGCCCTCTTCAACTATTAATTGGAATGAGTGTCGTGATATCACCCACGACTCACTCCGTACTTACTGTTTTAAATGGATAAAACGGGAAAAAGCTGACAAAAAATCTTTGGACTTTTTTAATTCAGTAATAAACATTGTTGATATACGTATTCAACATTTTAAAGAACATTTTACTCTTAACAATAACCACAATAAACCTATTTCACGTATCAAACATAAACTAAAAGAACTAGCCAAATAATTTGTTTTTGTCCCGGTCGATAAAGCTGCAATTAAAATTATTAATATTATTATTGTTTGACGTAAATTTTACATTGAGGTTCTACAAAAAGAAATCACCAATTCACCAACATTCCAACTGACTCCATTTTCAGAAAACGATATCTGTAACAAGCATAAACTTTTAGCTACCGCTTTACAAGCAGAACTAAAAACAATGAAAGTCCCAACTATGTATTGGCTTCCGAAACTACACAAAACACTTTACACATATAGATTTATTTTGTCTTCAAGCCATTGTTCCACTACTAAATTATCTATTCTTCGATATCACAAACTATCAAAACAATTACTAAATTTTATCATCGGTTTAAGGACATCATTCGTAAATATAGCTCAACATGCAGACTTCTTATACGTTCAGGTATTTCACATCCAGTATTTTATGGAAATATTCTTTAAAAAGCACAAAAATGTCATTAATCACCTTAGAAGCTAACAAAACCTTTAAATAGACTTTTTACGAAGGAGTATAGTTACGATACAGTTGTCAGGTCATTAAAGATTGCATATTTTGGCGTTAATATTGATTCACTTATAGGGTCTGTACATCGGAACTAAACACATTCATTATTAATCAACCAGTTGTTGGCATGACACGGATTATGTTCTTCTCATATATGCTATGATGGTATGATACTAAACCCCTCACGGGGAGGATTGTGCCTGATATTCATATGATGAAAACTCGGACTTCTCTTGAACTGAATTTTAATGTGCGTATTGTTATGCGTTTACTTTTCTGCTTTGGCTAGAGGAATAGGGAGAGGGTTGAGATATCACAAACATGTTTAACCCCGCCGCGTTTTTGCGCCTGTCCCAAGTCAGGAACAACTGGCCTTTGTTAGTCTTACATTATTTTAACTTTTAGTTTCTTGTGAACAATTTGGAGTTTAGTATGGTGTTTATTATCACTGAACCACTATATAGTTGTTTAGGGGCCAGCTGAAAGACGCCTCCGGGTGCGAGAATTTCTCCTTGCATTGAAGACCTCTTGGTGACCTTCTGCTGTTGTCTACTGTTGTCTGCTCTATGGTCGGGTTGTTGTCTCTTTGACACATTCCCCATTTCCATTCTCAATTTTATTGAGATCTTGTATTTACAGAGGAAATCGAAAGTAAGTGTTGTTAAAGGGGTGATAATAAAATAACAATGGTACACAATCAGCCATTGAGATCTCTTATTTACAGAGGAAATCGAAAGTTAGTCTTGTAATAGGGAATATAATAAAATAACATTGGTACACAATCAGTCATTGAGATTTTGTATTTAAAGAAGAAATCGAAGGTTAGTGTTGTAATAGGGGTGATAATAAAATAACAATAGTACACAATCAGTCATTGAGATCTTTTGTTTACAGAGGAAATCGACAGTTAGTGTTTTAATACGGGATATAATAAAATAACAATAGTACAAAATCAGTCATTGAATTCTTTTATTTACAGAGGAAATCGACAGTTATTATTATAATAGGGGTGATAATAAAATAACAAGGGTACGCAACCAGTCATTTAGATCTTGTATTCAGAGAGGAAATCGAAAGTTTAGTGTTGTACTAGGGGGTGATTATAAAATAACAAGGGTACGCAATCAGTCATTGAGATCTTGTATTCACAGTGAAAATCGAACGTTAGTGTTGTACTAGAGGTTTCCCGATTTGCTAAGTAGCAGGTACGGTTGGTACGTAACACAACCGTTGGTGCTGTTTTGGAGGTATTATTTAATGCATGAGATTATTGTATTCATCATGATAAAAATAAAGAAATCGAATTGCATATCAGCGATAAAAACCTTAATCTTTTATTTTATTATGATTTCACTGCTTCTAGAAAACCTTGCTCGTGATTTTATACGATACCATTTATTTTGTGCAGAAGAGAATGAATCAAACCGTCCTTTTTGGAACTGAGTTGCCTCGACCTTCCTATTCTAAATATAGATTTGCATTTCTGTTTGGCTATGTTTTTGTTTTGTGAATATTTAGAAAAAGATTAGAATGAAAAATGTTTTCTAATACTTACATATAATTGGAATATTTAGAAATTATTCATTAATAATATCTCAGAGGCGGATCCAGCCATTTTAAAAAGGGGTTCCCAACTCAGGTAAAAAAGGTTCCAACTATATGTCCCCTATTCAAATGCATTGATCGGCAAAAAAGCGGGGTTCCAACTCCCGGACCCCTCCCCCCCCCCCCCCCCCACCCCGATCCCCCCTGGATCCGCCAATGTATCTTACTGGTGTTTGTATATCGATCTATCTTTTTCCTTATATTTTGTCACCGAACTTTTTGGTGGATGTAATCATTAAAAACCTGTTGACCATATAACTTAAAAAATGAATATAAATCTTATGACACTAACGAAAACAATTTCTTGAGTCGAAATATTTATCTTCACGATATTATTTCATCTTGTTCGTTTATTTTTATTTTGTCATTGTTATTACATTAATATTTGTAAATATTGTCGCGAGTAAATTTGTGTATTGCACGTGCCTGCGAGTAGTATATATAATCTACGAGGGGAAATGTTAACCAATATCCATCCATTAATCCTTTTGTTGTACATCAATGCTAGAAAAAAAAGTCTTACAACACAGCGTATTTTGTTCACTGATAACGGCAATAATTTGACGTTATATTTGCACTATTGCAATATGAATATGTCTTTTAAATTTAACTCTTCGTAATGAACTACGGAAAATACTATGTTGCTACATGTATATAATGTCTTTTGCACCATTTACAACTGATTTATGGCTCAAAATTAAGGATAATTTACATCGGTTGGTAAATGTTTCTAGGTAATTTGTTCAGATTGATATGTACTAGTCCATGAATACGATAAAACTTTAAATAGTTTAACCCTAGTTTTTCTTAGTTTTCTCTCTCGGCTTATTGCGAAAAAGATATATGAACAGTTGTGTTTTAAAAAAGTATATGTCTCTTAAATTTATATACTAGTAGCATAGAGATTTAAGGAGTTTTTTTTTAAGACTTGAAAACTTCTAACCCAAGGGTATAGATAATTTTCCAAAAAGAAAGGATGCCAAGTGAATACGATATCAGTTATAGCTCTATGCATAATTGTTCAAAGTCAAATTATATCTTTGCTTTCAGGTTATCGAATAGAAAATTAACTAGAGGCTCTAAAGACTACAATATCATTCATGACTTAAATCTCTTTTTTGTTGATCAGTTTTCTATTTTAATATCTTTCTACCTTTCATATTTTAGTATAGACGTTTTGCAGATCCTGTATTTTTGATCAATTTGTTATTCAAAGTTTCTATCAATCTATAGGGAATTAACTACATTAAAAGTCGACTGATTATTTAGGATTGTTGATCACTTTTGCTTTTGAAGAAATTATTTGTCTATTAAAGATTTCAAGATAATAAGCTGATCTAGAATGGTTTACTTTTTACAAGTTGTGACTTGGATGGAGACTTGTCTTATTGTCTTCTTATTATATATATATATATGTTGCAGTGAATTTGTATAATCAGGGATTATGTAGAATCTCTAAAATTTTCAGAGATTATGTATAATCACTGGTTAGTTTAGGGTTTATATATAATCACTTAAACTTTCAGGGATTATGTATAATCACTAGAAAAAACGTCAGGGATTATACAGAAGAACTGATATATCATAATAATAACCTTAATATTGTAAAACGTTGGACATAATTTATTAATATGAAAGACACAAAAATATTGAAATGTTATACACAAAATAATTAAATGATAAGCACAATATATATAGAATAATTGATGTTTTGTTTTTAATACTGACTTTATCAGTAATAATATCAAGAGAGCCCTTTTTGATATTGACTGTATCAGTATTATCCATATCAAGCGAGCCCACACGGGCAGGTTGATGAAGTCAGTATAAAATATTACATGGCATAATGATTATTCTTTTTATCGTATTGTTATTAAATAAAATGAAATTTTCATTAAAACTATTTTTATGCGTACAGTCGTTTTGATAAATGCTAATGTTATGTATAATATTTTATTATCATATACTTAGACTAAATAACATGTGATTTTTATTGCATGATAATAGCATAACATTAACGTAAATTCCATATTTTTCGAATTGGTGCTTAGCGGGCTGATATGAAAAGTTTATCACATGCTTCTATTGTTATCACATGTCTTTCCGTATGGCATTACGGTGATACTCGGCATATTCCGGGAAATACACCTAAATGCTACGTATTCAGTGAAAAACATTACAAAGTAGGGTACAAAACAATTATTTGGATACTGAAAAGTATATTGTGTAAAATAATAATAATAATAAAAACATAAAAACCAAACAAATTATTAAATAAATGCATTTTTTTTAAAGTTTCAAACATAATTTAGAAAGTTAATTTGAAAAAGTTGACTTTTCCAAACAGTGTTCATTATATATATTGTTGATTTATTTTATTTTTGTTGTCGATTCGTCCATATTGAAATGTTTTCCTTCTCTGTAGAGGCATATGATAAAAAGATTTCATATCGAATGTACCTCGGTCAATATCAGTCCTTGAGCCATGCGGCTCATGGGCTGATATTGAACCTATGGCTGATAATACATGCGATATGAATAAATGCCATGTAATAATCTGATATTATCGCTATTTTGTGCATTTTTCATTTGATCTTTTTTTGTGATAATTTTCATATCATGCTTCTCGCTTGATATGAAATAATTATCACTAGAAACTAAGGAGGCCACGTGGCATTGCTAACGAAATTGAAATGAAATTGACAACTTCGTCATAGGTAAAATAGCGATAAATAGATTATCATTGGTCATCTCAACTCGATTGCTTTTCTCACTTTCGCTGTACCAGCTCAAGCGAGAAAATCAATCTCGTTGAGATAATCAACGATAATCTATAAATATCACAT
This sequence comes from Mytilus edulis, assembly GCA_019925275.1. NCBI lineage: Eukaryota > Metazoa > Mollusca > Bivalvia > Mytilida > Mytilidae > Mytilus > Mytilus edulis. The sequence goes on along the minus strand of CM034354.1, from coordinate 110,659,594 downwards.
AATATAACATTTTGACAAGAATGGAACAATATCCTATTTTGGACGATCTTACTTTTTTTAACTTTATTTTGGACGCTCTTACTGGCTTTACAGACCTAGAAGAGACGAGCTGCAATTTGATTCGGTTTTAAATTTTTTTTTTCATTTATCTTTTGTTATTGGGGTCAATTTATTTTGTTAAAATACATTATATCTGTTCATGTTTTTTAAAAACTTACCACAAAAATACAAAACTTTGACATTTTATAATGATATAAAATTATTACGAACAAAATTTATATAGGTATTAAATTTGTTTTGTAATTAAGCTTCTTTGTGTCCATGTATTTTCACGGGGAAATAACTCTTAACTATAAACCTTTCGTACCATGCAACGGTTACTTGCAACGGTTGATTGAAAGCATAATCGAGTGCACACAATATTGTTTCTTATGAATACAAGAAGTAACAATATGAAATTAGTCCCAAATTACAGCAACAAATTCTCAAAATACGTCTTCATATAATTCCTAAAATATTCGTTGATATTAAGTGTATACATCAATAATTTCCAAAAGTCAAATGACGGCTCCCACCTCGTACTACAGTTGGTACGGTTGCAAATCGGGAAACCTCTAATAGGAGTAATAACAAAATTACAAGGGTTCACAACCAGTCATTAATATCTTGTTTTCACAGAGAACATAGATAGTTAGTGTTGCTATAGGGGTGAACATAACATAGCAATGGTACCCAATCAGATATTGAGATCCTGTATTTACAGAAGAAATTAACAGTTAGTGTGAAATAGGGGTGATGACAAATTAACATTGTTACACAACCATTCATTGAGATGTTGTATTTACAGCGGAAATCGAAAATTAGTGTAGCTATAGGGGTGATGATAAATTAACATTGGTACATAATCAGTTATTGAGATCCTGTATTCACAGAGGACATGAAAAGTTAGTGCTGTACATGTTCTAACAGGAGTGATGATAAAATAACAAGGGCATACAATCAAATATTGATATCTTGAATTCACAGAGGACACCGAAAGTAAGTGTTGTAACAGGGGTGATAATAAAATTTCAAGGGTACATTATTCTTAAACATAAGAAAGTTAAATATGTCAAAGTAACATTTCAATACAAATTACAAATTTGTGTATTACCTAATACTAGTTCTCTGGCATAATTCAAATTTTAGATTTAAAGATCACAATTGAAAACCGCATGGATGTTAAAAAGGATATAAAACAAATTATCGTATAGAAAGTATTGTATCTATAGGAATAGCTTAAAGTTAACACATGTAAACGATTATCAAACATTTTAACAAGCGATACATTTATTGAATTTTGGAAAAAATTAAAACATAGAAGGATATCCTGTTCAGGTCTACCAGTCTTGAGAATGAATTTCCCTCGACTTACGGCTCGCGAAATTTAACATCCTCTTTACTGGTATTTTTCGCAAATACCCCTCCTTAACAAGATATATCTGTTCAAAACTTCCACGATATCCTACACAAAACCTCGGGCATACCTCAAGTATAGTCTGCACAAATAATTATTTACTGTTCTAGAAAATATTCAAAAAAATAAACAAAAGATGTTGGTCAGTTGCCATTATCGTAAGCTTCTAATATGTATTGAAGTTTTGACTTCAGGTTCGTTTTTGTATTAACTGATTGAATATAATTATATTTCAAATTTGAGATACAGTATAATTCATTTGAATAAAATTTATTGCTTTTTTTTTTCATGTATTGCTGTCACTTGTCCAGTCTTTAGCGTTACCTATTAAGATAATACTTTGTTAGAGAGTTTTTGATTATTTGACCAAAGTGCAAAACTTACGTTGTGGAACGAAAAACTACACTTTACAATTTAAAAACCAACGCGTTTGTTTTTCATACCGTATGAATAACGAATCGAAGTGTTAGTTCTTTCAACCAACGAATTGAAAATGATAACCAATACGTTGAAATTGAAAACCAAGACATTTGTAGTAAAACGCAAGACGTTGAAAGTGAAAACAAACGCGTGGATAGAAATAACCAACGCTTTGGAACTGTCATAAGGTATGGCTTCTACTGTCAATGGCAAAAATGCCTACTGATATACTTGTTATCAGGCAAAATTTGTTCACATATTTAAACCCGAATCTCACATGAAATTCACGTGAAACTTCATGTGAGATTCTCCTCAAACGACATTATGTATGAAACTCACGTTAAAATGTTCATGTCAATTTCTCGTTAATTAAAATTCTTATGAATCTCACGGGCAAATTTTTTAAACGAATTTCACAAAAGTATTTTTCATTAAATTTGACCATATCAATTGTTTTAACTTAAGATATTTGAAACTCCATGTACATGAAAAAATTGAATGTGATTAACACGTAAAATTTACCTGAGTATTTAAATGAAATTCACATGAAACATGCATTAACTGATTACACGTATAAACTTGTTTGAGATGAGATTGACGAGAAATTGATGTTGGTGAACTTTGCAAGTTTCGTCTCTACTTATCACAAATAAAGGTTTATATAATAGTGTGTAACAACCACAACTTCTCTTGAACAACTCATACGAAAATAATCAGAAAAATAGTGTTCTTTCAATGTGTAACAAGCATCACATACTGTGTCATCAACTTGACAATACTGTGAAGCAAAAATAAATGCAATACATATCATTAAAATTAGTGGTAAAAACTGATTGAGATAACCGTTTACTCTTTACACTACACATAAACAACATGTTTTTAGAAAATTTAATACAATTGTATTTTTTTTAAAGATGATTTACATTTGATCACTTCTATCTGGCTAAGAAATTAATACATCCATGTTCTCAGCCCTTTTGTGTTAATAAGTCAATTTAGATTGAAATAACATAATGGTTCTGTCAGAACACAAACTCGGTCATTATTGTTTGTTTCTGATCAGATTTGACGAGACAAGTAAACATGACATTTTATATTTACTAAGACGTACATGTTGGCCACATTACCTGTATGATTAACATCACAATTGTTTTGATTCAATATAAAGAGAAGTAGGATAAGATGATATATTTGGTTACCTTGGTTTTTGATTCTATATCACATCCAGCTTTAACTAAGAATTCAGCAATCTCTAGGTGTCCTTCCTGTACAGCAAACAATAACGGTGTAAAACCATTCTGTAAGACCAACATACATATAATTCATCAAAAATGTATTCATATACTGACAATTTCATTTTATAAATACAAACAATGTTTATAATAGCACAAACGACAGTTTTCACTACAAAGTATAGACATTTGTAATGAATAATGTATTTAACGTTGATGTATCTTGATTCCTGTCGAGGAGACAAATCACAATACAAATTTAATTTGGCAAGTATTTTGTTATTGTGTTTCCAAAATGCAACCAAAAATGTGATCTCATCAACAATTTATCAACAAATCATATCAGATGTTTACAAAGGGATAATATCAGTACACAAAGTAGCATGTGTATGAATGGCCGTTCGTATCATTGGCGTGCGGATGCACTTAACTCCAGTCTTAACTGTCAGGTATTGTCAGTTTTCCTATCAAAGGTCGGTTGTCCCCGGGTACTCCGGATTCCTCAAACAATTAAAACGTTCCTACACGAAATATACCAAAAGCGGTGCTTAAAAGCGGCTTTAAAACACCAAACGTTAAATCAAATTATATCGAGTCATTTGCAGTATAAACATACCGTATGCAATTTTCATCGCGTAGTTTTATATTTTCAACGCGTTGCTATTCACTTTCAACTCGTTGGTTTTCACTTTCAACGCGTTGGTTCTAAAAACTAACGCATTGATTTGTAATTCATTAGTATGAAAAACATACCCGTTTATTTCAAATTTTGCACCGTTAGTTTTTTTCTATACCGTAGGGTTTGCACGTTGGTCAGCCGATCAAAAAATGTCTTACGACATATTGTTTAAATATGAATTACACTAATGACTGGACCGATGACAGGACAAAACCGAATGAAAAATGCTCATACTTATATTCTGATCCTTTTTTTATATCTTAAAGGATTTATCTGAAATTTGATATATGATAAAATTCCGCCTATAATACATAGATAAAAAAACAAAACAATGTTGGTTTTTTAACAGTTCGAAAAACGTAATATGACAATGACCTGACCAACATCATCAATAACAGGACCAAATGAAAATGCGTCTTACATTTTTGTTTCTAAAATGATTGATCTCAAATTTAAAAGTTAATAAAATTTCGTCATTTAATACATAAATATAAGAATTAAATTAGAACGAAAAAAGTATTCCTTGTTAATTTGTTTTTAAAAGTTAATAAAATTTCGTCATTTCATACCAAAATATAAGAATTAAATTAGAACGAAAATAGTATTCCTTGCTAATTTGTTTTTAAAAGTAAATAGTTTTTGATCATTAGGCCACACCAATTTAATTCCTTGTTCGACGGACCCGCCCGCACCTATTTTTTTCAAAGCAGATTTTTTTTTTTTTTTTTTTATATTCCCGCTTCCTGCATCCGGAAATGTAATCGTGTCCATTTCCCGCACCGTTTTTTTTTTACGGTAACATGTGTATGAATGACCGGTCGTTTCATTGGCGTGCGGATGCACTTAACTCCAATATAAATTGACAAGTATTGTTAGTTTTCCTATCAAAGGTCAGTGGTTGTCTCCTGGCACTCCGCATTCGTCAACCAATAAAAACTTTCTGACGTGAAATATCCTTAAAGCGGTGCTTAAAAAAGGGCGTTAAAACACCAACAATCAAATCAAATCCAATCGTGTCATTAATAGTATAAACATACCGTTGGTTTTTAATTTCAAGGCTTAATTTTATATTTTCAACACGTTGTTTTTCACTTTAAATTCGTTGGTTTCCACTTTTAATGCGTCGGTTCTAAAAACTAACGCGTAGATTCATAATTCATCAGTATAAAAAACCAACCCGTTGGCTCTAATTTCTATACCGTTAGTTTTTCATTCCATACCGTAGGTTTTGCATTTTTTGTCAATCGTTTAAAAAATATTCTTAAAAAGTATTGCTAAAATATGGGTTACACTAATGACTGGACCGACGACAGGACAAAGAAAGAATAGAATGAAAATGCTCATACTTTTTTTATATTTCAAAGGATTTATCTCAAATTTGATATATGATAAAATTCCAACAAAAATACACAAATAACAGAATGCAGCAAAACAATGTTTTTTAAAACAATTCGAAAACGTCTTCTGACAATGACCTTGCCAACATCTGCGATGGCAGGACCACATGCAAATGCTTCTGATTTTTTTGGTTTGTAAAAGGATTTATCTTAAATTTGAGAGATAATAAGATTCCATGATTAAATACATAAACAATAATAATACAACAAAAAACCGAATAAAGTATTCAAAGTTTGTGAAAACGTGACCTAACTAACTTTGACAATGATCTGACCAATATTGACATTGACCTGATCGATTTAAAGTTTTTAGTGTCTTGTTATTTTATTTTTTAAATGTAAATTGTTGAATTTGGTCTTCAATTTAAAAGATAATTTTAGAAAGATTTGATCTAACCGAAATTGACAGTGACCTAACTGATATCATAACCAGGAACATGAATATTTACCTATTGATATATTATAGGATTTGCTTCAGATTCATAGAAACATTAAGAATGAAACAGTCGTATTAACAAATAAAGTAAAATCTATTAAGAAAAAGGCTGAACCTCACCAGTGTTCAATATATTCAACTTTTCCAAGATAATTGTCTTCAACACAACAGTTATAAACAATGGATATCGTGGGGAATACATAAAAAGTAAATTCATAGATGATCTTCGACGAGTAACAAGAAAAAAGAATGATAAAAGGGGAGATAATAGAATAACAAGGGTACGCAATCAGTCATTAAGATCTTGTATTCACAGAGAAAATCAAAAGTTAATGTTGTATTAAGGATGATAATAAAACAACAAGGGTTCAAATTCAGTCATTGAGACCTTGTATTTACAGAGGAAATCGAAAGGTAGTGTTGTAATATTGGTGATAATAAAATGATAAGGGTACACAATCAATTAATGCTTTTTTTTTACTCACAAAGGAAAGTAAAGCATGTCAAAGTATTGTTTAATACAAATCTCTAAGTTGTGAATCATCCAATACTAATTCGGAGGCATACTTCAAACTGTAGATTAAAAGATCACAATAGAAAACTCCGTGATTGTTTGAAGTATATAAAAACAAAACTATTTTATAGAAATTATTTTACCTATTGGAATATATTTAAGGTATTGCATGTAAACGATTATCAAACATTTTAAGAAGCAATTAATTTATTGGCTTTTGGAAAAACTAAACGCTAGGAAAGGTATCCTGACCAGGTCTCGAGCATACCTCAAGTAGTACGGTAATGTAAATATCTAAAACTATTACGATGACATACACAAGGATGGGCAACCTCAGGTAAAGTCTGCAAAAATAATAACTGTTTTTGAAAACATTAAACAAATATACGTATTGGTCAGTTAACAGGCATATGTTCGCAAACAAGCCTTCAAATGGGTAATGAGACACATTGTTTTTCATTTAGTCCGGTCACTGGTATAGTCTTTAGCGTAACCTAAATTTAGATAATGCTTTGTAAGAAATATTGTGATGTTTAACAAAAGTGCAAAACTTACGATATGGAACGAAAAAAAATACAGGTTTCCTTACTGTATGCATAACGTATCAACGTAGTAGTTCTTACAACCAACGTGTTAAAAATGATAATCAACACATCGAAAGTGAAAACCAACGTATTGGAGGCAAACAAACAACACGTTAAAAGTGGAAACCAACGCGTTGAAAATTGGATACGGTATGGCTTAAACCGGGATTGACACGAACGGCATCTGATATACATGTACATTTGTACACAGGCAACAATTATTTACCTTAATTTCTCCTGAATCTCACATGCAATTTACGTGAAATATTCATATGAGATACACCTCAAACTATCTTATACAAGAAAATCACGTTAAAATGTTCATTTGATTTTCTCGTGAATTGAGATTCACATGAATCTCACATGACGATTGTAACATGAATTTCACAGTACAAAATGGTATTTTACATGATTTTGAAGTTTGAAAATATAAATGTTATTTGTATAACGATATTTTACAAAATCATGTGAATTTCACATGAAAAAATAATTATGGGATTTTCACCTGAAATTTTACGTGAGATTCACATGCAACTCGCATTAACTGATTTTACGTATAAACTTTAGATGAGATTTACGAGAATTTCACGTGAGATCCACATGAATTTAAATTCACATGAAATTGATGTTAGTGAAATTTGTCAGTTTAGTTCCTACTTCAGTATACAAAATAAATGTTTATATAATAGTGGATAACTTATAATGTACCCCACTTGTTCTAATCAACTTCTTCTGAACAATGGCAGTCAGATGTTTTAAAAAATCAGAAACAAAAATCACAAAATTAAATGCAATATGCCACATATGACTGAGATCCATTTATAGTTAAACAAATTGTATGAAATTACGCAATCAATAAATTACTTTCGCTACAACATTTTACAAAATGACTACATTTATTTGTTATAATTCATCGATGATTTACATAGTTCTATTAGTTCTTAAGAACTAATTTTATCTGATTAAGGAGTAAACACAACACATTCTCATCCTGAACACATCCGATTTTTGATCAAATAATTTTGTTAGGAAACAAACTTGGTTATTTATTATGTTTTTTCGGATAAAATTTGATAAGCCAAATAAAATGACACTGGACATGTTTCTTAGGTTAGTAAAAAGCGGTAACAAGTATAATTTGGTAAGTCACTTTCAAGAAACGGAACAGGATTGTAGTAACCCTATTAAGAACATGTGATAAATACAAACAGTGTATATAATAGCACACACGTCAGTTGTAACAACAACTTATAGACAATTTTTTTGTATAATGAATATAATACCACAATTATAAATAATGAACATGAAGAAGGGAATACAATATTAAAGTGAATTCACAAAAAAACTGAACTCCGAAGAAAATGTCCATAATCATATGGCAAAATAAAAAGCAGAAAATCATCACCCGATTAACAACTGTCATATAGTCAATGAGATAGTAAAATAACAATGGTATACAACCAGTCATTGAGATCTTGCATTTACAGAATAAATCGAAAGTAAGTGTTGTAATAGGGGTGATAATAAAATAACAATAGTACACACTCAGTCATTGAGATCTTTTATTTACAGACAAAATCGAAAGGTACTTTTGTGATAGGAGTGGTAACAAAATAACAATGGTACACAATCAGTCATTGAGATCTTGTATTTACAGAGGAAATCGAAAGTAAGTGTTGTTATAGGGCGATAACAAAATACAAATAGTACACAATCAGTCATTGATATCTTTTATTTACAGAGGAAATCGAATGTTATTGTTGTAATAGGGGATATAATAAAATAACATTGGTACACAAATAGTCATTGAGATATTTTATTTACAGAAGAAATCGACAGTTGTCATTATAATAGGGGAAATCGAAAGTGTAGGGTTGTAATAGGAGTAATAATAAAATTACAAGGATACAAAACCAGTCATTAATATCTTGTTTTCACAGAGAACATCGAAAGTTAGTGTTGCTTTAGGGGTGAGCATAAAATAACAATGGTACACAATCAGTTATTGAGATCCTGTATTTACAGCAGAAATCAACAGTTAGTGTGAAATAGGAGTGATGATAAATTACGTTGGTACACAATCAGTCATTGAGATCTTGTATTCACAGAGTAAATTGAAAGTTAGTGTTGTAAAAAGGGTGATGATAAATTAACATTGGTACATAATCAGTTATTGAGATCTTGTATTCACAGGGGACATCGAAAGTTAGTGTTGTACATGTTCTAAAGTGGTTGTCTCCGGGCACTCCGGATTCCTAGACATGACATGATATATCACAAAAGCGGTGCTTAAAAGTGACACTAAAACACAAAAAATCAAATCGTAATATGCAGTATACCCATACCGTATGAAATTGTCAACGCTTTAGTTTCTACTTTCAATGTGTAGTTTTATATTTTCAACACGTTGTTTTTCATTCAACTCGTTGGTTTTTACTTTCAGCGCTTTGGTTTTTAAATCTAACGCCTTGATCCGTAATTCATCAGTACGATGGTTTAAAATTCTATACCGTTACTTTTTCATTCCATACCGTATATTTTGCAAATTTGTCAGCCCGTCAAACTTTCTTACAAAGTATTGTCTAAATATGGGTTTCACTAATGACTGGACCGATTACAGGATAACTACATAACCGAATGAAAAATGCTTATATTTTTTTGTATATCCGTAAGATTTATCTGAAATTTGTTATATGATAAAATTCCGCCTATAATACACAGATATAACAAAACAAAACAATGTTATTTAAAACGACTCGAAAACGTCATCTGACAATGACCTGACCAACATCGAACTGACCGGACCAAATGCAAATGATTCTTACTTTTTAGTTTCTAAAAGGATTTATCTCAAATCTGAAAGATAATAAGATTTTATGATTTAAGAGCTTGTCTTACAGAAAACCATGCAAAATTTGAAAAATTGTCCAGGAGGGTGGTTAATAGTTTTACAGCTAATGAAGTAATTTCATATGTTAGGTTCAATGGAAACCAGATAATATAGTTTAGACTTCTCTGAATTGTGTCTATTTTTAGTAACACGCTAATTTGCATAATTGAATAAAATTAGCCAAAAATTCCTTCAAATATATGTTAATTTGAAAGTACTTTAAAAGTCACCAAACTAGTTCGATTATATTGTGGAAATATATATAAAAGATCATAAATTATGCATGTATAAGGCATTTTCTATTTTTTTATATACTTAAAGTGTGCCCTCTTTAATGCCTTATTTTGAATATGTCACTTACTAGCGAAGTTCAAGTCAATGGTTTTCGAAAAGATGAACACAAAAATACATGAAATAAATTTCTTTACACAAATTTTTATTGCTTTAAAAAAATATAAAAAATATATCCATGGCAAATTAGTAGAAATATCCGTATTTGTTAAGTTAAAACTCCACCTCAAGCCTTTTCCCACATCTTTCATTAAACCAATTTTGGGCATATATAAACAAAATATGATGTTATTATCATTTAAAATGTTAAAAAAAATTTTATTCATATAAAACGCTTTGCAAATGTATAACATCTAAATAAATAAGATATTGTAGCTTTCACTGAATGATTGATATCAAGAGTTATCTCTCTTTATATTGTTCTCCACAATACTATAAAGATGGTAACTGCTCAGATCATGAGATGCAGACTTCCCTGAAACTAGCAACTAAGCCTTTTTGTGATAGTAGCACCTTACATAAGCTGTTTGAGTGACATAAAGATGCATCAAAATTTGTGTTGATGTCAATGCTGCAATGTGAAGAGACAAGTCAAGAGTTTTCTCACATTTTGTCAGCTCAGAACTTTGCCATATCTGCACGAAAATGTCATGTCACTAAGTGTCAGATAATGAGATATTACAGAAACGTAGGGCTGACACCAAAAGGTAATGTTGAGGCTAAGTGGAGATGGAATTTAGTTTGCTGTTGCTATTATGACCAGAACGAACGTCAAGTTTAAAGCAGGTCTTGAACTTCCGTACAGAAAACTGAACAGACGCATACAGCATATACATCAGGTAAATAATAATAATATATAAAATACAACAAATGAATCATTGGCTGCATATCTTTTATTAAGAACTAAAGAAGGGTCAGCCAATACACACTCATCATAGCCAGGGGGTTGCAAAAGGGGGGTGTCAGTTTATAAAAAAGTAACCCCACCTCATCCACCCTTGATGACTGTATCATGAGTCCATGTAACCTCCCAGTGGAAATTTCTGGTAAGAGCTGAAACCTGTGATATAACATGTACAATATCTATATTTCTAAGGAAATTGAACTGCAGCTGTAATCCTTTAACAGTTTGGGATTACAAATACAAGTCCAGTGTCTGTGACGAACCTAATTTATAAGAAAATCTCTCATAGGAAGAGGGGGTGATTTTCTCGGTAACAGTCACAAGGAACAGTCTTTAAAAGTTTTCCAAATCAAAGATATTGGTGATATATATAAATGTATATACCTCTTATATGTATTATCAACATACAGATTACAATAACAGGTGTAGTACATGTATCATCTATGTCAAGCTCTAAATTGTTCCTTATTATTCGTAAAACTAGGAATAAATTTAACAAAAACAGCGGTTGTCATTTATTCTTGTCTGAAAAATATTTTTCTGTTGTTCTGTCTGTCGGTCTGTCTGTCTGTCCTTAGAAAATTCACACAAATAATCACTTTTCCACGTTTTTTTATGATTGGTACAAGTACGTGTATGTACTTTTATAATGACAGGTTACATATCAAGTACAATTTTTGTTACGGTCTGATTCAATCAAACATGTCTCATACTCAGTTTTCACACCTTTCATATATACAATTATTTATCATGCTTGAAGAAATTGACTTAATATGTATTACAATACACCATGCCAAGTCATAGATTATTTTAAGTATAACATTTTGTTCCAGTATAAAGAAATTTTAAGCAAGAGGGGACTATGTATTGCTATGCATGATGCTATACTCCGTCACTCTCATAATTATTCTCATGATTTGAATTCCTTATTTTGAAAATTAGTAAAGTAAATTAGAATTTAAATTAATCAATTTTGCTTACATTCCAATTGTAACCATGCATACGAAATCGAAATTGTTCGGAATACATGTATTTTTAATGTTGAAATTTGGAAATATAGTTTAAAGTTAACATGTTAGTATGTACATACATGTACATGCATAGTTACGTCATTGTTTGCCCATATCATGCACATGAGTATATAGAGATGTGGACTATATATCAATTGGACAGCAACCCATCATTATTGTTGATTGTATTAAAATTGTTTTAAAATTGTTTTTGATTGTATATAAGATCTTTTTTTCTTTCTGTCATAACTTGGTTTCTGTTCAAACGGGTTATATTTGTACATTTAACAATGATGTTTTTTCTTCATATTTTAGGTTGTCCAGACTATTCAGTGAGCACATACTTCTGAAGCTATTCGTTGCTAGAGCAGTATAACCCATATGTACAAGAAAGCAAGCCGCTTATGAATGAAAATTCAGCAGTGGAAGCTACTTACTGTTTAGCATGACACACATATTAATATTTTTTTCTGTTTATGTCCTCATCTGAATAAATCATGATAGAAGTTGTGGAGAAAATTTAAACTTGAAAAAACCTGTACAAAACGTTTCAAATGGATAGAAATTAAAGTATATATTTGATAAGATAGGACAAAGGACAAGACTGAATTTCCAGGTTTTATAGTGCAAATATTCATGTGTGGATTTGGTCGGTATATTGAACTTGTAGTTACATATATGTAAGATACTGAATAACATGTTAGCGAAATTCATAAAAAAAACGGAGTTTGAAAGGGTACGTCACAGTACGAGAAAAGTATTAAGATTCACACCGCAAGTCCCAAGCTACCTATACATGTATCTGAGAGGCTGTAACAATTCAAAATTTTATGTAATTATGGTAATTAGTCAGAATGAACCTCCTAATTACATAACCTTCAACAGTTACTTAAGTTGGATACTTTGTTATAAGGAAACCGATTAACAACTTAACAAACTTAAAAGAATCAATGCATGTTTTCTGTAAGAAAATTCAGAGACCTCAACCACCAAACAGTCAATTTCTGAAAAATGATAGTGAATATGTGACGATAGAGAGAACCTAACAAAACTAGGAGTTATGCTTTTCCTGGTAGATATTAGATGTTTTGATCTTGTTTTTGTGAATATACAACTAGAATTTTAAGCCAGAATGGAAGTGACTATTCATAGAATAGTACAAGGACAATGATATGGCTACTTTTTTGTAAACTGTAATAAGATATGCTTTTGCCGAGTCAACTGGTATCAATGATTTTATGAACAATAAATTCTATAATCATGATAATGGTTTGAATAGCATTATGGGCTATTAAAAATAGATGTAAAGGATTCAGTGTCTTATTGCATTAAAACAAACCAAAAAAGCTAAATGTTGTGTAATTTACCGTGGAAAAAAAGATCGTGATTGGGTTTTTTTTGGTAAAAATTTATAACAAATTATTCTGTCATCACCTTTTAAACCTGACCTACATGTAATCAAACTTTGTCGTTGTGACTAGGATTTGTGTTTTTCTAATCGTGCAACCTCCATATCGGGTACTATTGGACCAAAACACTGAAAAACGGGCATAATTACACACAAATGAATGTTCATAAGTAGCATGTACGATTTCCAATAACATAAAATTTGCATAAATATGCAGATCCAGCACATTTCCGTGCTTATATTTCATTTTGAATATTAAAGTGCATATAAAAGCAAGTGCCAGATATAATCATGGAAACAGTTTAAAGACAAAACATGCAACACACACTTTCAAATTGGAGGATTTGGATTTTAATCAAACCATTTTTTTTTTATTTGTTAAATTGAGCTTTCCGTGTGAGCTTTTAGTACTTGATTATTGTTTGCAGTATGATTTTGCTTTGCATTTGATAAAAAAAACAGCAGCTGAAGTATAAAATCACCCATTTTGATAAGAATTGCACCATAATTTGTAGTTTTGTGTTAAGAAAAAGATTTAGTTACATGATGTTTTTTTTTTATAAAAATACTATAAATAGTAGCTGTAAAGTGTTATATAATAAATATATTTCTTTTTTGTAAACGAAAAATAAATAAAGGTTTTATAATAATTAATTTCCAAGTTAGACAAGAACAAGACTCGATCACAAACTGCATAGAGTTATGCATAAACAGCACAAATCTAACAGCCATTTCTGGTTTAAGTTAGTTGTGTTGCATCATTTCAATGCTTCAAATGACTTAACTCACGGCTGTGTCTTTTTGTGCTAGACATGTAGAGACAATTTAGTTAGGTTTGAGCTGACAAAAGTGCTAGCAGTTCGAAGTATCACTATATCCGGATGTTGACTTGGAGTTTGATTATAATATACTCGAGAAAAGGGGGCGGGGACTTCCTATGAGTGGTAGGGATGAGCTGCTGGAATAGGTCACTACTTCAGGCAACATGATGTATGAAAAGGGTGATAAATTCAGATTAAATATATCACTAGGTTGATTTTATCACTTGCTTGATTAAATCATAAGTATCTCAAACTATCTTAAAGCACAATGATCTTAAATGTATCAGCTATTTGTCAAACCAATTAATATTTGTGTATTCCAATGTAGTATTTTCACTGATGCTAGTTATAGATGCTATAAATATTGTCTGTTGAAATTTCGTCATAATGCAAGATATATAAAAGTGGGCAAATAGAGGACAGTGTTTAAGAATTTATTGAAAAAAGCAATGCATTGCAAGCCCCGTTCCAAAAACAATTTATCTCTATACTTATGTATCAGGGGTCTGTTTTTGTTACTTGATATATGACATGGAAATTTTTTTAACATATATGAAAAGGGGGTACTTGATGTCTCAGCTGCTCACCCCTACATCTAAAGTTACGTCTGCATTATATATTGACTTACATCGAGAGATTAGAATTGCGGGTTGGTTGGCAAAAATACTTTACAACTATTAAAACAATAGTTCCAAATGGTGAAGTTGAAATCGTCCCTTCGTAAATTTTACGGACGCCATTACGAGTTGGTTGACCGTTATGGAATAACCGTTTCACAAATGATATCGGATATGTTCCTTACGTAGTAACTACAATCCCCTTCCCTTTCATGAATGTGACATACCGAATTAGAATATTTACCGTATTTGTTATCACATAAGCAACACGACGGGTGCCACATATGGAGCAGGATCTGCTTACCCTTCTAGAGCACCTGAGATCACCCTTAGTTTTTTTTTTGTTTTTTTTGTTGTTTTTTTTTTTTGGGGGGGGGGGTTCGTGTTGTTTATTCTTTAATTTTCTATGTTGTGTCATGTGTGCTGTTTTTTGTTTGTCTTTTTCATTTTTAGCCACGGCGCTGTCAGTTTGTTTTAGATTTATGAGTTTGACTGTCCCTTTGGTATCTTTCGTCCCTCTTTTACAACAACAGGAATGGTTTCAGGCTCCCAAATGTGGACTTTCCATTTCTAGGTATCAAATTCCATCAGCAGATACATATCTAGTCGTTGCAACCACAGACCCGTTCTCCTGTTCCTCGATTGTGACTTACCGATCTAGATTTATCACCGGTTGTGTACTTACATGAGCAATACTACTAAGGTCTTGTTGTAGCATGATTTACTAACCCTTCTGGTGCACCTGAGATCACCCCTGTTTTTTTGTAGGGTTTGTTTTGCTCAGTGTTAAGTTTTCTATGTCGTGTTTTTTAAATATTATAACTGTTTTTTGTCTTTGTAAAAAAAAAAGATGTGGTTAGTCTTTTTTTTAGACATGGTTTTGTTGGTTTATTTGACACTTATGAGTTTTTATGTCTCTTTGGTATCATTTGCTTTCTCTTTTACAAGGCATGCGTGTTTAAGGCTATGAATTGTCTATCATGCCTTAATATTAAAAACAATTTAAGAAGATACTTAAAATGAGAAAACAAACGTATTGCCTTTAATAGCAAACATGACGGTATGAGTTTTTTTTTTCATTCTTGAAGGCCGTTCGATGGTCTCTAAATACTGATATCCACTTCATTTTAACTGTTGTGCGAATTGTTTCATTGACAATCATTCCATATCTCCTTGTTTTATTATTATTGTTACTTATTATTTTAAAACGGATCTAGACCAGATGATAAACAATCGCCTTCTGATTTGTGTGCATCACCGGAGGTTTAGATACGGAAGCGTATAAATAAGCGCCCAATAATTTTTACATCGGATGATTGACTTTTGACCGTGAGGGCATTACGGTTTATTGTTATGACAGTCATTTCTAACCACTTGACTTTCTTTTTTGACTGATAACCGAACGCAAAATAACATTCATTATTGCTTATTATATCTCAATTTCATCAATAACAGTTCATAAAAATATTTTTTTAGAACATAGATAAATGATATGAAAATGTTCTGATGTGAAAAAATATATAATTATATCAATAACAAATCAAGAAAATCGAAAATTTGTGTTAACGCATGCGAAAGAATGTTTGAAGAAATTTTGCGGAAAAATATACTAGTCTACAAAAGAAACGATTCACGATTTTTTTTCAAGTCAAAGATGAAGTTTTCATTTTATAGGACCAATTTTGAAGGTAGTACATGTAATATTTAATGACCATGGAAATACACATCTGTTTAAAAAAAAAAATTGTTTTGCTTTCATGACGTCATTTGGCGAAATTTCATTTTTTGACAAAATTGTCATAAAACAACAATCTTAAAAACAGAGGTTCGAACAAATGATGCCAACCTCTCATCTAAATGTACATGTTTGCTTCCAATTCTTTTTAAAAAAATCATACAGTTTCTTCATTAATTTGTAAGGTAAAGTTCGGCCCCACGAGAAAAACAGATACATTATCAATTGATTTACCATAGACAGTATGTATAAAGTGAAATTCAAACTTTCCGCAAAAATGATTTGCACCTTATGATCTTTTAAACGGAATTATGTTCCTTTCCGGCAGGTTTTAATTTTCATTATCGTATGTTCATACATAGCAAAGAAAGTTTTTTAAAATGGTGTATCTCATTTTGTTTCATATGTAATACTTTTTGATAAAGTTTATTCCAAAGTCGTGTATCGTTTCTTTTGTTGACTAGTATATGAATGCCTACTCAAGTCCAATCTATTTGAAAAACCAAACTTATACGGAAGACTGTCCATCATGCACATACTGAACTACTATTAGAACAGTAAAACTTAATGATAAACAAATGGAAAAAAATATATATACAAATATAAATATAAAATAAAACAAACCAGAGCATACAAATTTGTATCACTACAATATAATAATTATTACGATGAGGTGGAATACCCTGTCATTTATTCATCATCCACGCACTTGTCTCTCTCTATATATATATGTAACTTAACCTCACTTCTTTCTGCGAAGACTTTTGTGCTTGTGACCATCCATGCGGTCGTCCGATATTTAGTACTTCAGTACTTTGATTTTTCACGTTAAAATAAAAACAGAATATGTGGTATGATTGCCAATGAGAAAACCAATTGACACAGAAAGTGAAAGCTATAGGCCATTGCATGGCCCGTAAAAATTAACAAAGCCTATACCGCATAGTGGACAATAAAAAGTTCCGACTGAAGACAAATGTAAAACAATTCAAACGACAAAAGGTTATAACGCAAACATAGGAAGAAATATAAAACAAAATTGTGCAGCGCTAATTTGCTTCGATACAATCACATTTTTAAATATAAATATACGTTTAAAAAAATAAAAAAACGATGAGATGTGGTATTATTGCCAATACTACATTTTGTAATTATAATAGAGCTTTCTTCGATTTGACGAAAGGTACGTACGCTTGACCAATCATCCGTTAGACTCGTTTTAAGGGATCTTTTATTTTGACATATTTATGAAATCTTAATCGAAGAGTCGTGGAACTTCGATGGTGTTTTACCTTAGTGTTTGCCTATTAAGGACAAATACACTACATGTAATGATACGTGTTAAACTTGATGTTTCGTAAGACAAAGGAATTTCATGACGTACGAAAGGTAAAATAAAATACCACCATGGGGAAGGTATGATGGCCGGTAAAGGCCATTTTGCGTTTTCGCCCTTTATATTCTATAAGGCGAAAACGCGAAAAGGCATTAACCGGCCACCATAGGAGCGAGATTGATTACTCTACAAAATTTCCTATATATAGGCTCGAGCTCGTCAGGAGAAAAAAAAACATAAGAAAGGTCCAAAATTATTAAATGATTAAAACAAACGATTGTAAAATAATGTTCATATTCTGTTGTTAAACTGAAGATAAAAAACAATATTATTAAAATATGCAGAATTCTAAAGCAACGACCATCAACTTTGAAATGGGAGGGGGCTTAATATTTGTTCCGTTTCACTTCTGTTTTCTACGATCGCAAAAGTCTCATTTTTTCTAAATATATTTACTAGTAGTTCACACTACTTCAAACATTTCAGCCTCCTTGTCTTGCAATTCACGATGATCCGCGTTGACAATTTGATGATGGCATACTCATTAAAAATAAAAATATCTTGTGAATCTTGTCGTTAAATTTATCATGCTTAATTAATTTCATTAAAATGTTAAATTTTAAAACAAGTCCCGCGCAAATGTGTGTAATCGTGGGAAACAATAGTAACGTATCGGACATAAGTGTATTTGGATATCAAAATCGTGTTTTATTTGCAATATGCTTAAATTTTTAAAGAAAAGTTTAATTCAGAAAAGAATGCTGTTTTACTGGATAAAACACAGACTCGCAGCATTATCGTAGAAATGTGTAATACATGCTCCCTTTACGTCCGTTCGTTCCTTTCAAAATGTAGGAAAGCTATTTTGAGACAACTATCCATCAGAGTCTTATGGATGTGGTCAACAGAATTAAGAAAAACATATAGTCTTGTCTGAACACCCATGTTTTTCACGGTTAAGAATAACACGATGAAAACTATTTTTTAATCTTAAACTGTTCAGGTAAAATATAACATCCATGTAACAGTACTATGTGATACAAAACCAAATTTAGTTTATTAATTGAAATGAGTTTATTTTGGATCAAAACATGTTTGTTTTTTTTTCACATAAAGGTATGTGTCGCCTTGCGTGTTTTTCGTCTATTTAGGGAACCTTTAGTTATTTAAAAAAGATTTCACAACAAATGGACGTTTTTAACTACCTTGACTGGCTATACAGCCCTTGCTCGGTCAGCCCTGAATTCATGAATAATTGAATAAATAAATAAATAAAAGAAAAATTAGACAATAAATACAATAAAAGAATATAAAAATGATTTTTTTTTTAGAAAACCAAAGACAAAAAAAAAAAAGTATATACGTACAAATAAATCATAATAAACACGGAGCCACCAAAAGTAGGAATAGGAGGAAAGTTATGCCAAGCAAACAGCATGTTGTTCCTTGATTTTAAATTAGCAAAAGTTGATCAAACAAAAGCTGTATTTTCATACCAGTACCGAAATATTAGCTGCGGGGAAAGTGATATCCTCGGGGACTATCAGTCCAGCAGCAGAGGCATCGGACCAGTGGTAGTAATACTATAAACGGTACCAATGTGTCCGCATCAGATGCCCATTTCGACAATCATTGCCTCTTCAGTGATGCTCGAGGCCAAAATAATTGAAAATCAAAAGCTTTTTGAAAAAGCTATAAACCAAAAAAGAAAAAGAAAAAAAACAAAGGTGGGCAAGGAATCAGAGCTTTGCATGAGAAAGATACGTACATTCCTTAATTTAAAATTATTTCAAAAATTTTGTAACAGCAAATTTTAAATAAAACACAACATCCGTATTTTCATGCCAGTGCCGAAGTCCTGGCTACTTGGGTAGTGATACCCTCGTGGACTATCAATCCACCAGCAAAGGCATCACCAAGTAAAACGTATTTTAGAGAAAAAACATTTAACAATTTAATTCATTTCTTCAACGCTATCAATCATATTACTCTGTTCAAAATTCAACTATAAAGTAAATCGTTGCAAAGAATCTTGCTCAAACTTTTGTGAAAGACGGTCTTAACTTTGCAGTTTTGCGACAGTGTATGTTCTATGCTGAAGGCAGTTGTAGTGACCTGTAATACAAGTACCGTTCCATTGAGTTTAGTTATAATGTCTTGTGTTTCTGTCTCTGACCTAGGTTTTCTGTATTTTGCATGTGTAGCGCATCGTGACATAAGACATTATTACGTGAAGAATGATGAACTTTCGTACAGGACTGCTATGTGTATTTTTGACAATTATCTGACCACTGTAAATTGAGAATCGAATCGTGCAGATAAGTTAATACATTAAAACGGTAAGATTCGACATTAAAACACTAAAAAAAGGGTTTACCATTATTTTCTAACTTAACCATATGATTGTTGCGTATTTACTTTCATTGAACATCCAGTCGGAGCCCAAGAGATCCGTCGGGAGATCCGTCAGAAGATCCGTTCATGGATCCGACGAGAATTGGTATAAAAGGCCGGGAATACGGAACCAAGAAGAGCAAACATTTGTAGAGAAAGGATTATATCTAGTGTTATAAAAAGTGACGATTCGTAATCATATTATTTGGATTATTTAAGTGAATATACGAGTGACATTCGATAGTTTGATGGATACATTAGTTTAGTAGGGGATATGTGCGGATAATAACATTACTGATAATTATTTGATGTATATTTTGATTTATGTGATTTTAGTAATAGAACATATCAACTATTTATTTTGTTTGACTCTATTCTGCCTTGCCCATAAAGGTTCACGTTACATGATAGTACTATGGTAAACTGATAGAAACACATAATGCAGTCGTGAAACCAGAACAATACAAGACAGAGTTGTAAACAAAACATACGAATTTTTTAATCACAATGCACAAATAAGGAACCATATTTTTCAATCAATTTATTTATCTAAAATGTACGCTTGCGTTAATAAGAATAAAAATAAATGAATAAAGTATTTAAAGTTTGTAAAAACGTGACCTAACAAGATTGACAATGACCTGTTTGAAAGTTGTGATGTCCTTGTCATGTTATTTTTTATAACTAAATTGTTGAATTGTGACCATTATCTAAAAGCTAATTTCAAAAAGATTTGATCTAACCGACGTTGACAGTGACCTGACTGTTAGCATGACTAGGAACATGAATATTTACCTATCTATATAATTGTTGATTTGAATTCATAGAAACATTAAGAATGAAAGAATATTCCAAATGTTCAATTTTTAAAGACTATTCTTTTCATTGCAATAAGATTACTAGCTTCATCAAAACAGTTATAAACAATAGACATCATGAAGGGAATACAAACAAGTAAATTGATAGGTGATATTGTACCAACCGAAGAGTTACAATATAGAATGAGTTGTAATAGGGGTGATAAGAAAATTACAAGGGTACACAATCAATCATTGAGATTATGTACTCACAAAGGAAAGTCAAACATGGCAAAGTAACGTTTTTTCTATAATTTTCAAATATAAAATTCTGTAGCATAATTCAATATTTACATTAAAAGATCGCAAGAGAAAACTACGTCAATTTAAAAAAAAAAGGTAAAAAAAAAATATTTCATAGACATTATTTTATCTATGGAAATAGCTTAATGGTAATGCATGTTAACGATTATCAAACCGTTTAAGGCCACACCAATTTAATTTCTTGTTCTACGGATTTTTGCACTCCAAAAATTGGAGCAAGCCAGCGATTTGAAAATTTAAATAAAAAAATATTTAATTTGCAAATTTTTGCGGCGAAGCTTGACAAATAAGGGCGAGCAATTACATTTTTTGTAAACATAAAATAGTAGGCTTTGACAATATTTAAGCTTAATTTATTACGGGTAATTTGACATTTCTTTAGTTTATGAAGTAATAATTGAAATCAAATGGTGTTATTGATAGTATAAACATACAGCATGGAACTTTCAACGGGTTGGTTTTTAATTTCAACGCGTTATTTTATATTTTCACTTTAAATTCGTTGATTTCCACTTTTAATGCGTCAGTTCTAAAAAATAACGCGTTGATTCATATTTCATCAATATGAAAAACCAATCCGTTGGCTCTAATCTCTCTACCGTTAGTTTTTTATTCCATACCGTAGGTTTTGCATTTGTGTCAATCGTTCAAAAACTTTCTTAAACGTATTGTGTAAATATGGGTTTCACTAATGACTGGATCGACGACAGGACAAAGAAAGAATAGAATGAAAAATACTCATACTTTTTTTTTTATCTCAAAGGATTTAACTTAAATTTTATATATGACAAAATTCCAACAATAATACACAGATAACAGAATGCAGCAAAACAATGTTTTTTAAAACAATTCGAAAACGTCATCTGACGTCACCTTACCAACATCTGCGATGGCCGGACAACCTGAAAATGCTTCTGACTTTTTGGTTTCTCTCAAATTTGAAAGATAATAAGATTTCATGATTAAATACATACATCAAAATAATACAAAAAAAAACGAATAAAGAATTCAAAGGTGGTGAAAATGTAACCTAATCAACGTTGACAATGACCTGACCAATATTGACATTGACCTAACGAATTTAAAGTTTTTAGTGCCTTATTTATTTTTAAAATGTAAATTGTTGAATTTTGGTCTTTAATTTAAAAGATAATTTTAGAAAGATTTGATCTTACCGAAATTGACAGTGACCTAACTGATATCATAACCAGGGACATGAATATTTACCTATCGATATATTATAGAATTTGCCTCAGATTCATAGAAAGATTAAGAATGAAACAGTCGTATTATCAAATAAAGAAACATCTATAAAAAAGGCGGGACCTAACCAAAGTTCAATATGTTCAACTTTTTTAGACTATTCTAGTTATATATTTTTAGAATACAAAAAGAAAATTAATATGTGATCTTAGAAGAGTAACAAGAAAAAAAAAATTGTAAATGGGGATATAATAGAATAACAAGGGTACGCAATCGGTCATTGAGATCTTATATTCACAGAGAAAATCGAAAGTTAGTGTTGTAATAGGGATGATAATAAAACAACAAGGTTCAAATTCAGTCGTTGAGACCTTGTATTTACAGAGGAAATCGAAAGTTAGTGTTGTAATATGGGTGATAATAAAATAATTAGGGTACACAATCAATTATTGATTTTTTTTACAAAACAAAGGAAAGTAAAGCATGCCAAAATATTGTTTAATACAAATCTCAAAGTGGTGTATCATCCAATACTAATTCAGAGGCATACTTAAAACTGTAGATTAAAATAGCACAATAGAAAACTACGTCATTGTTTAAAAGTATTTAAAAACAAAACTATTTCATAGAAATTATTTTACCTATTGGAATATCTTTAAGGTATTGCATGTAAACGATTATCAAACATTTGCAGAAGCAATTACTTTATTGACTTTTAGGAAAACTAAACGCTAAGAAAGGTCTCCTGCACAGGACTCCTCGGACATACCTCAAGTAGTCTGATAATATATTTAGTTAATTTTCATAAAATGATTCAAAGTTACCTAATTCAAAAAGAAATTTTGCTTAGACTCGGGCATACCGCAGGTTTTAGTCCAAAAACAAAGTTATTCCCTTAATGTAAATATCTAAAACAACGATGACATACACAAGGTTGGGCAACCTCAGGTAAAGTCTGCAAAAGTAATTATTGTTTTTGAAAATATTAAAAAAAAAATATTGGTCAGTTGACATGCATATGTTCGTAAACAAGCCTTCAAAATGTGTTTAAGTTTTCGCTTCCGTTTATTCATGTATTACCTGATTGAATCTTATTATATTTAAAAAATGAGATACAGTGTTTTTCATTTAGTCCGATCACTGGTAAAGTCTTTAGTGTAAAATTGAGAATGGAAATGGGGAATGTGTCAAAGAGACAACAACCCGACCAAATAAAAAACAACAGTAGTGTAACCTACATTTAGATAATGCTTTGTAAGATATATTTTGATGTTTGACAAAAGTGCATAACTTACGATATGGAACGAAAAAAAAATCGGGTTTCCATACTGTATGCATAACGTATCAACGTAGTAGTTCTTACAACGAACGTGTTGATCATGATAACCAACACATCGAAAGTGAAAAACAACGTATTGGAGGTAAACAAACAACATGTTAAAAGTGAAAACAAACGCGTTCAAAATTGGATACAGTATGGCTTAAACCGCGGTTGACACGAACGGCCACTGATATACATATACATTTGTACGCAGGCAAAATTTATTTACCTTAATTTCTCCTGAATCTCTCATGCAATTTATGTGAAATATTCATATGAGATTCACTTCAAACAATCTTATACATGAAACTCACGTTAAAATGTTGATGTGATTTTCACGTGGATTGAGATTCACATGAATCTCACATGACAATTTTATAATGAATTAAAAACAGATAACATTCGAATGTCTGATGATATGAAGATCTTTAAGGGCAGACGTGTTGTTTCATAATATATTTGTATTTTTTTAACCATTTAATTGTGATATCTTATTTATTGTAATGGATAGTTTGACACATTATCATGGTTAATTAAACTCTCTTACAATACCTTCTAGTTTAGAATAGGGGTTAATTTTCAAAAGACATTATCACAATAGTTTAAGTGATAGATACAATGGATAAGCGTTGATTCATGAAAAACAAAACCATTCGCCCTGAGGGCTCATGGTTTCTTTTTCAAGACTCAACGCTTATCCATTGTATCTATATCACATAGTACACAATCAGTCAGTTATTTACAGGGGACATCGAAAGTTAGTGTTGTAATAGAGGATATAATGAAATAACAATAGTACACAATCAGTCGTTGAGATCTTTTATTTACAGAGGAAATCGAAAGTTAGTGTTGTAATAGTGGTGATAATAAAATAACAAGGGTACACAATCATTCATTGAGATCTTTTATTTACAGGGGAAGTCGAAAGTTAGTGTTGTAATAGGGGTGATAATAAAATATCAAGGGTACACAATCAGTCATTGTGATCTTTTATTCACAGAGAACATCGAAAGTAAGTGTTGTTATAGGGGTGATAACAAAATAGCAATAGTACACAATCTGTCATTGAGATCTTGTATTCACAGAGAAAATCGAAAGTTATTAGTATAACAGGGGTGATTATAAAATAACAAGGGTACGCAATCAGTCATTAATATCTTGTTTTCACAGAGAATATAGATAGTTAGTGTTGCTATAGGGGTGAGCATAAAATAGCAATTGTACCCAATCAGATATTGAGATCCTGTAGTTACAGAAGAAATTACCAGTTAGTGTGAAATACGGGTGATGATCAATTAACATTGGTACACAACAATTCATTGAGATGTTGTATTTACAGAGAAAATCGAAAATTAGTGTTGCTATAGGGATGAGCATAAAATAACAATGGTACACAATAAGTTATTGGGATCCTGTATTTACAGAAGAAATCAACAGTTTGTGGGAAATAGGGGTGATGATAAATGAACATTGGTGCACAACCAGTCATTGAGATCTTGTATTCACAGACGACATCGAAAGTTAGTGTTGTACATGTTCTAACAGGGGTGATAATAAAATAACAAGGGTATATAATTAGTTATTGAGATCTGGAATTCACAGAGGACATCGAAAGTAAGTGTTGTAACAGGGGTGATAATAAAATAACAAGGGTACATTATCAGTTATTGAGATCTTGAATTCACATAAGAAAGTTAAATATGTCAAAGTAACATTTCAATACAAATCACAAATTTGTGTATTACCTATTACTAGTTCTCTGGCATAATTCATATTTTAGATTTCAAGATCACATAAAAGTGCGTGGATGTTAAACAGAATATAAAAAAACTTATCATATAGAAAGTATTGTATCTATAGGAATAGCTTAAAGTTAACACATGTTAACGATTATCAAACATTTTAACAACGATACATTTATTGAATTTTGGTAAAAATTAAAACATAGGAAGATATCCTGTTCAGGTCTACCAGTCTTGAGAATGAATTTCCCTCGACTTACGGCTCGCGAAATTTAACATCCTCATAACTGGTATTTTCGCAAATACCCCTCTTTTACATGAAATATCTGTTCGAAACTTCCTCGATATCCTACACAAAAACTCAGGCATGCCTGAAGTATAGTCTGCACAAATAATTATTTACTGTTCCAGAAAATATTCAAAAAACTAAACAAAAGATGTTGGTCAGTTGCCATTATCGTAATTCATTGCTGTCACTTGTCCAGTCTTAAGAGGTACATATTAAGATAGTACTTTGTTAGAGAGATTTTGATTATTTAACAAAAGTGCAAAACTTACGTTGTGGAACGAAAAATTACACTTTAAAAACCAACGCGTATGAATAACGAATCAAAGTGTTAGTTCTTACAACCAACGAATTGAAAATGATAACCAATACGTTAAAAGTGAAAACCAAGGCATTTGTAGTAAAATGGAAGACGTTGAAAGTGAAAACAAACGCATGGATAGAAATAACCAACGCTTTAGAACTGTCATAAGGTATGGCTTATACTGCCAATGACAAAAATGCCAACTGATTTACTTGTTATCAGGCAACATTTGTTCACAAAATTAAACCTGAATCTCACATGAAATTCACGTGAAAATTGCATGTGAGATTCTCCTCAAACGACCTTATACATGAAACGCACGTTAAAATGTTCATGTGAATTTCCCGTTAATTGAGATGCTTATGAATCTCACCGGAATTTTTTTATACGAATTTCACAAATGTATTTTTCATTAAATTTGACCATATCAAATTTTTTTAACTAAAGATATTCTAAACTCTATGTGGATTTTATATGAAAAAATAGAATGTGATTAACACGTAAAATTTGTATGAGTTTTTAAATGAGATTCACATGAAACATGCATTAACTGATTACACGTATAAACTTGTTTGAGATGCGATTTACGAAAAATTGATGTTGGTGAACTTTGCAAGTGTCGTACCTACTTATCACAAATAAAGGTTTAAATAATAGTGTGTAACAAACACAACTTTTCTTGAACTACAGATACGAAAAAAATCAGAAAAATAGTGTTCTTCCAATGTGTAACAAACATCACATACTGTGTCATCAACTTGACAATATTGTGAAGCAAAAATA
Source organism: Mytilus edulis (assembly GCA_019925275.1). NCBI lineage: Eukaryota > Metazoa > Mollusca > Bivalvia > Mytilida > Mytilidae > Mytilus > Mytilus edulis. Next base: position 110,632,710 of record CM034354.1, on the reverse strand, counting down.
AATGCAATACATATAATTGAAATTAGTGGTAAAAACTGATTTAGATAACCGTTTACTCATTACACTACACATAAACAGCATGTTTTTAGAAAATTTTATATAATTGTATATTGGTTTAAAGATGATTTACATTTGATTACTTCTATCTGGCTAAGAAATTAATACATTCATGTTCTCAGACCTTTTGTGTTAATAAGTTAATTTAGATTTCAATAACATCATGTTTCTGTCAGAACACAAACTCAGTCCTTATTGTTTGTTTCTGATCAAATTTGACGAGACAAGTAAACATGACAAAACTTAAAATGTGAGTCAGCTTTTAATATCTAAATACGTGTTTGCTTCCGGTTCTTTTTTTATATATAACATTTATTGGCATTTTTTCATTTAGTCTTGCCACTGGTCCAGTCTTTAGCGTATCCTATATTTAGATCAAACTTTGTTAGAGATATTTTGATTGTTTGACTAAAGTGCATACATTACGATGAACGAAAAATTACGCTTTAGAATTTAAAAAAACAACGCGTTTGTTTTTCATACAGTATGATTTACGAATCAACGCTTAGTTCTTACAACCAACAGATTGCAAATGATAACCAACACGTTGAACGTGAAAACCAATGCATTTATAGTAAAATACATCACGTTTAAAGTGTTAAACAAACTCGTTGATAGTAATAACCAACACTTTGGAAACGTAATAAGTTATTGCTTATACCTCCAAGACACGAACGCCCACTGATATACATGTTGACATGCAAAATTTGTTCACATCATTTCACATGAATCTCACATGAAATTTACGTGAAAAAATTCATGTGAGATTCACCTTAATAAACATTATGGATAAAACTCACGTTAACATGTTCATGTGAATTTCTCGTTAAAAGAGATTCTCATGAATCTCAGTGGGAAAATGTTCATACGAATTTTATAAAAAAAACAATTGTACTTTTCATTAAATTTTAACATATGTTTTTAATTAAGATGTTTTAAAACTTTATCTGAATTTTACATGAAAAAATAGAATGTGATTTACACGTGAAATTTACATGAGTTTTGTTTACAAGAGATTCACATGAAACTAGCATTAACTGATTCCATGTATAAACTTGTTTGAGATGAGATTTTTGAGAATTTCACGTGAGATTCACATGCATTCAAATTCACGTGAAATAGATGTTAGTGAAATTTACCAGTAACTACTTCAATATAACAAATAATGGTTTAATAATAGTGTGTAACTAAGAATGTACCACAACTTATTCTTATCAACTTCTTCTGAAAAATGGCGGTGAGATATTATAAAAGATCAGAAAAAAATATCACAAAACTAAATTCCAAACGCCTAATATGACTGAGATTCATGTATTGTAAAAAAAAATGGTATAAAACAACGCAATAAATAAATTCCTTTCGCTACAACGAGTAAACTAAGACACTATTTTACAAAATTGTATCTTGTTTTTTTTTATAACTCAAAGATGAGTTAATACAACATCTTCTCATCCAGAACACTTTAATTTTTATTACATAATTTTGTAAGAAGACAAACTTGGTTATTTATTATGTTTATCGGATAAAAGTTGATAAGCAAAAAATAAAATGACACGTGTTACATTGTTCATGCTACTTATGTTAGTACAAACTCTGTCACAAGTATAACTTGGATGGTCACATTCTAGAGAAGGATAAAATAAAAATCATAATTACATTGCCTATTGAATCTCTTTCACAGCCCACTGAGATCAGGTATTGGACTATCTGTAAGTTCCCTTTCTTGACAGCTTTAATTAATGGTGTATTTCCATCCTATAATATCAACACATGTAACAGACATTATAACTTCAGTCGTAGACGGGATGACATAAATATGAACAACATATATAACATACAAATCCGTTGACAACATACAAACACAAGAAATACTTATTTAACTTACTTTTTTAAGATCTCAGAATTATATTTTTTCAATACATTTCGAAATACTGGTGAAAGACTCATAATTTTTAAGATGAGATATACTCAAATACAAACAAAATCTAACAATAGAGCAAAAAGCTGTTGGTCTAAAAAATATTTTTGCCTTAAATCTGTTTTATTAATAGTAATTTAGGAAACAGATTGATGTAGACAATTGAAGCCTGTTCAAAATCCTTTGTGAATATGCATAAATATATTGTAATTTTATAATTCATAATCAAATATTGTTTCCATTAAAGTAGTTGACTAAGTATGTCAACGAAACGTGTTCTTGTAAGCATATTTAAACAGATGATAACGAAACAAGCATGTACAATATGTATTAATTTGTTTCATGTCTGTATATTTTATATAAACAACATATACCCATCATCAGCACTATTTTCGTAAATACAATTGTGCTACAGAAATATATAGATAGAATAAAGAGATATAGGAAAATGTGGTGTGTGTGCCTTTGAGACAACTCTCTATCCAAAAAAACAATTTAAAAAGTAAACCATTACAGGTAAATGCACGGCCTTCAACACGGAGCCTTGGCTCACACTGAACAAAAAGCTAGAAAGAGTCCCAAAATTACTACGGTAAAACCCTTCAAACCGGAAAACCAACGATCTAATCAATATAAAAAAGGAGAAATGAAAACATATATAAATAACATAAACAGACGATAACTACTGTAAATCAGATTCCTGACTAATGACAGGTGCAAACATTTGCAGCGGAATTTAACGTTTTATTGGTACCAAACCTTCTCTTTTTTTCTGAAACAATAGCATAACATCACAATATAGTAAACCACAAAAGAATATAGGACAGTTTTTTTTTTAATAAATTTTAGAATGTATAACTTGTTCAAATTTTAGATTTCTATCATTTAGACAAGTAAATAAAAGCATCTCTCTATGTTATTGACACGACTATTTTTGTTATTATTTTTTATCTAATCATGTTTTAATTTTGCCATTTGATTAGGGACTTTCCGTTTTGAAATCTCGTCAGAATTTGGTATGTTTGTTAAACTATCTTATCTAAAACTTTAACACAACCGGTCAACTTCTAAAAAAAAGAGTCAATAAAATATTTAAAAATTATATTCGTTGTAAGAAAACAAAACAAAACAATGAATGATTCAGTGCAAAAAGATTTGTACAATAAGACCCACATGTTTATAATCCAACACATATTTATTGTTTATTAAACCTATCTGATAACAACATTAGTTTGTGGTGATTCAGAATAAAAAAAGGAGATGGATCGGACCAAAGAAGCTTCTTAACCACAGCAAGAAACGGAGCAAAGGCAGTGCAGTAATTGAAACTAGTATTCTATCCAATTGATGATATTAACATATAAAACAACATCACATACTGGACAATGTTGTGTAAAATATATCAATACAATACAAATCGCTGAAATCAATGGTCAAAACTAAGTAAGATGACCAGCTACTCGTCTAGAAAAATCAACGACTAATTGATATGCTGACACTGTATTAAAATCAACGGCTAATTGCTATGCTGACACTATATTAAAATCAACGGCTAATTGATATGCTGACACTACATTAAAATCAACGGCTAATTGATATGCTGACACTATATTAAAATCAACGGCTAATTGATATGCTGACACTATATTAAAATCAACGACTAATTTATATGCTGACACTATATTAAAATCGCTTTTGTGTAAACTTAAGAGGGACGAAACAAAGTTTCAATTTGTTTGAAATGTTTTGTTTTATTGAATTGAACAGAATCTTCAAAGAAGTCGGAATCTTGTCAATTTTCTTTGAATTTGTGGGTATCATCATCATCAACAGTCTGTGAATTTATCAGGACCTCGTCAAAAGTCTGTAAATTGGTGACGATTCATTTTTAAAATAGTGTGAATTTATCAGAATCCTCGTTATTAGTCTTTCAATTGGTGACGATTCATTACATCTAAATGTGAAAATATCATCACACATGATAATGTATGTCGATTTATAATCAGTGAATTGTGACAGACGAGGATGCATTATAAGCGTGCATTAAAGAGGAATTATCGTATTTGTATGTGCATTTAAGAAGATTGGTTATCAGTGATGTGAATATTATATGATTTTATCAAGCCAATAAAATCACAAAAATACAGAACTCAGAGGAAAATCAAATCGGAAAGTCCCTAAACACACGGCAAAATTGTCAGTTGTGTTTAGATATAGGAAGATGTGGTATACGTGACAATTAGACAACTCTCCATCCAAATAACAAGCTATGAAAGTAAATCATTATAGGCCTAGGTACGGCTTTCAACACGGAGTCTTGGCTCACACCGAACAGTAAGTTATAAAGAGCCAAAACAAACTACTCGTGTAAAACCATTCAATCGAGAAAACCAACGGTCTAATCTATATAAAAACGAGAAATCACGTATGAACTATATAAACAGACGACAACTACTGTACATCAGATTCCTGAATATTTTTCAGTGAACAGGGAATTTATTCGAAGTCAGTGTAAATTTCCTTCAAAACAATCAGTTAAAAAAATGGAAAAAGAAAATTAATCAATAGACTCAGAAAAATCACAGGAAAAATATAATCCAGCTTTATATAGTTCTGTAAGTCTGAGATGTTATTTACATATTAGTGATATAATTTATGCTTACTTAATATTATCGAATTTAGATGTTTATACAATAGTATTTATTAATTAATTTAGATAGCAAATATACATTTGCATTTTGGCCTCCCTGACCAGGTTAAGTTTAAAATATGGTAATACAAGTTAGTGTGCAATGGAATTATGTTTAAATAGCAAAAAATAATAAACGTTGCCACCTTTAAATTTGTGTGATGAACATCAAGATTGTTGGATGTATGATTGTTGTGAGTAGTTTATGTTTGACAGCCTGTATATTTATATCCATACCAGACAAAAGACAAAAACGTGTTGAAATGGTTACAAACCTGTCTTTTAGATTTAACTTATTCATTAAGTTTAAAATAAAAAAATGAGTTGAAAAGCATCTGCTGTTTTTTTTATCATAAATCAGCAATACATATATACGGCACCATTATAACGATAACGAGCTCAATTCTAGCACTGTCTAGATTTACAAGAGAATAGTTTTGTGATAGTATAACATGTTTACAGTGAATAACATAGACATGTACAGTAAGTTAGGCATGTAAGAAAGAACTCTGAATACTTTGTATTTTTCAACTTGATTTTTTTCGCGCAATTTTGTAATGCTACATACACTCTGATGGAAGTTCTTATCGTACCTTTTCTTTTGATCAATTTTAATCCTACTTTAAAAAAATGCGAATATTCAAAAGTTAGAATTATTTCAAATATAAATATTCAGAAATCTTAAAATGCTATGAAAATAAATGATGCTAATGGGTCATAACATTAGTTAGTCTTCTTCATAAATTAAGTGCTGATACAAATTATAGGTAAAACAGGTAAGAAGATTAAAAAAAAACACATAGTGATTTTGTCCTGTGCAACAAGATCTTGAGATGATATTAAATAAACAAGAAATAAGTTGCTATTATATATTGATTTATATTCCACTGTATTATTACGCTAAGAAATTTATTAAACTATAAATGTAATGTCCGAAATTATGAAATATTTTCTAGTTCTATGAGTTTAGAAGAACCTGATTACTTGACAACAATAGTAATAAAAACACCACATACTAAATAGATACAAAATGTAAATATTTATGTTTTAGTATGACAGTTTTGCACTATTCTACTAATGCACACCAATAAAGCTTAGACACAGAAGAAGATTTTGATTTATATATACCACATGTGAATATCATTTAACAAGAGTTAAACAAAAGGTGTTCAATAAACATGTCTGGGGAAAATTCAATGTTTTAACATGTGTCTTTATTGGACGTTATGCATAACAACACAAAACGACAGTTATATTGTGTATCAATGTATATCAGGTTAGTGGAAAGGGTTTGAAAATAAAAGCATTTGTGTAAGTGCTCTATATTAAAGTTGCCCTCGATAAAAGGGTCTTTAATTACCATCTTCCACCCACAATGGACCACAGGAGCTCATATTATTAAAGTTTGCTTTATGCCGGAAATCTAAGCCACTCGACTGATCTGCATTCTACATTTTGTTTATAGCAGACAATGCAGAACGCATACCAGCCGGTTGATACATATACATATAGTCTCAAAAACACTAACCTCTGTACACAAACAAGATATATAATGAAATGAAGAACACATGTATCATTTTGGAGATATTTACAGATTTACTTTATTAGAGATCAGGGCATGATCTGAAGTTATACATTTTTAGTTGCATTAGAATCAAGAACATACTGTTAATTCAGAAAGATTTGCATTGTTTTAATAATAGAGAACATTTCCTGAAATGGCAATAATTAAACCGGAATATTTGTAGATTTTTACACGATCACAAAAATAGATGAACTCAATAATATCTTAACTTAAAGATAAACTTGAATAGTAAACATTCAACGGTTATCTTTTAAAGGATTCAACACATTATCTTGAGGAGCTGCATCCATTTATTAAATATCGAAGGTTAAAAGGTTACACGGCTGTGGTCTAACATCAAAATTTTGCAATCAAATCTATTAATATTAATTCAGTGTGTCGAATAATAGTTTTTTTCATATCTTATAATATTAAAGATTTTTCAGCATTTGGTTACCTTCTGTTACTTAAAATTGTTTAGAGAGATTCCACCATTTAATCTTTAATTTTTCATAAACTTATATGGTATTAGACTTTTTTGAATGTATAAGTACGTAGCCACGTTCAATTATTTTACCTTATTAGATACAACTTATATTTCTTATCATTATTAAACTGCTATTCGTTTGGGAGGATTACATAATAATGATGTAGTTTCTGTTGCAATTGCCCTACAATGTCAAATTTGAAATGTTATACCAACCATTTTTTATTGTTTTGTTTGAGGACTGCCCTCCATCCAGTTATAACATCTAAACTGTCACAACCATTGGGAATTTAGAGCTATACCAGTTCACATCGCAAAAAACTATTTGGCATATCTTTGAAATTTTTGCACCGTGTTTAGAAATTTTAAAATTGTACCAGCGTCTGTGTTGTCCGCTTAAATTGTATAAACTTTCAAGAATTTGATATTGTCTCAATTTGAATATATTGACAGGATTCATTTGACATCGTGCTATTACCGGAGAAGAGTATCTGTTATTCGAAATATATAATATTTGTTCATTTTATAGTTATTTAATGGTGATGCTGTACCTTTTTTGACTTGTTATATATTATATTTTGTAGTGTACAGAATCATATAACATGATCCATCGCGTTGTAAGATTAATTGTTGACTACTTATTCAGTCATTTTAAGATATGCTATATAGATATTTATATACACCTAGAAAAAAGTATTGCAACACTTCTATTGAAAACAATGTAAAAGGACATGGTTGTAGAATGTGTATAATTTGGGTTTTACCAAATACTTTTAAATCGTTTCTGTTTTGAAATTAAATTTGTGTTATTAACTTACACTTTAGGCAAAATTAAGACAATAGAAATGTATCATTAGAGCTGTACTGAAAAAGTTGTTAAAACTTTGTCTTGTTTTCTATACAAATATTTTACAAAAAGTGTTTTGTTTTTTCTAGCAAACTAAAAATCTGACACAGAAAATGTGTGTTAGACTAAACATCTGACACAGAAAATGTGTGTTAGACTAAACATCTGACACAGAAAATGTGTGTTAGACTAAACATCTGACACAGAAAATGTGTGTTAGACTAAACATCTGACACAGAAAATGTGTGTTCAACTAAACATCTGACACAGAAAATGTGTGTTCAACTAAACATCTGACACAGAAAATGTGTGTTCAACTAAACATCTGACACAGAAAATGTGTGTTAGACTAAACATCTGACACAGAAAATGTGTGTTAGACTAAACATCTGACACAGAAAATGTGTGTTAAACTAAACATCTGACAAAGAAAATGTGTGTTAAACTAAACATCTGACACAGAAAATGTGTGTTTAACTAAACATCTGACACAGAAAATGGGTTTTAAACTAAACATCTGACACAGAAAATGGGTTTTAAACTAAACATCTGACACAGAAAATGTGTTTTAAACTAAACATCTGACACAGAAAATGTGTGTTAAATAAACATCGGACACAGCAAATGTGTGTTCAACTAGGCAAACAGTTCTGAATGATTAAATTATAACAAACATCTGACACATAAAATGTGTGTTAAACTAGGCAAACAGTTCTGAATGATTAAATTATAACAAACATCTGACACATAAAATGTGTGTTAAACTTGGCAAACAGTTCTGAATGATTAAATGCATAACAAACATCTATATTTATTGCAAAACTAATGTTTTGGAAAAATGAGTCCTGCAAAAATTTGCATTTTTTGTGAAAAACGTGAAAAACTATTTCAGTGCAGCTGTTATGTCCTAGTAATGTAGCCTTTACATTGGATGAAAAGCAAGTTAATACCATGAATTCCATTTTAAAAGATAAAAAGATTAAATACCAATTTATACACATTCTACAATCATGTCATTTGACATTGTATTCAAGGGAAGTGTTGCGATACTTTTTCCAGGTGTATATATTCGAAATAAATGTACAACACTATCATATCAATACGATGAGACAAGAATTAGATTATTCTAATAGACATTATTTTATCAAGTGGTTGCTTTGACCATGATCATGTATAACGGTTTATCGGTAATTCGTATAATGTCCCTTAGATCTTACTGCCTAATATTTTCTAGTATCAACGTACTGGCTGTATCACTGACAATATTAGGCAATACATTGTGTGACGTCATAATTACTTATAAACAGAATAACAGGTAGTTTCGTTTTTGATACAACCTATTATTCTATCTGTATTTATCAACAACTACGACAGGTAAAATGTAAGTGGTAGTCATAAAAATAGTAATGGTTGTTTATGATAGGTATTGATCAGTAATTGAATTGAAAGGTGAACAAAAACTTGCTAATGTCTATTTAAACAACGATATTTCTTGTTTTTGGTTATAAACCATTTACTGATGTATATCTTTAGTTATAAGTATCTGTTGTTAACAGTGTGACTGGTCATTGTATTCACTTTTTATCATAGATACCTATTTATGTTGACGGTAATAAATAAACATTAACATTAACAAAAATGCTGTTGTCAAACACTGTTGTTATATGTTAAATATGTTTAACAAATATTATATGGTTATAGATTATCGCTGATTGTCTCAATGAGATTAATTATCTCGCTAGAATGTACCGTTGAAAGTTAGAAAAGCAATTGAGTCGAGATGACCAATGATAATTTGTTTATCGCTATTTTACGTCTGACGACGTTGTCAATTTCAGCTCGATTTCATTGACAACACCAGATGCCTCCTTAGTTTTTTTATATCACTCCACTACATTGACAACACCAGATGCCTCCTTAGTTTTATATATCACTCCACTACGATGAGACAGGAGACAACACCAGATGCCTCCTTAGTTTTATATATCACTCCACTACGATGAGACAGGAGACAACACCAGATGCCTCCTTAGTTTTTTATATCACTCCACTACGATGAGAAAGGAGATAACACAGCATGCTCTTCTCAATTCTTAATAAGTTGAACAGATTTTAATAATATTATTTTTTTATTAAAACACCATTGGTTCTCATATATGTTTATTATGCCTAATATGTGGTCAAGTTTGATCAGACAAGTAAAATAAAACTCTCATAGACAAATGCATAAAATCAAAAAAGGTTCTTTATAATATTTAAAGTTTAATAAAGTTTGATTATACAAGTAAAATAAGATTTCCAAGACAAACCCATTTAATGTATGTACACCTTCAATAAGTTTTTTTCTTTTTTCAAAAACTATGTACAGTAGATCTATCTTGCTTAAAATGACAAATGATGTGATAAGAACGTGTTCTTGTCAACACGTGTTCTTGTTAACGTCTTCTAAACAAATTAAATCAGATTTTATGTAAACAGATTATCAGAGAAAATCGTGGCATCTTATTCAATATAACAAAATTTGACTGACTTAAAAACATTATTTCTGTTAATATAAAAGTATCAAACTAAGGATACAAACACAACGTCCTATATGTTATCAGATGTTCACGAAAAATGAGAAAAAAATCATCCGAAAACAATATTCTATATGCCTCGTTTGTTTCAAATCCATAAGTTGTAAGATAATGAAATGTTAAAGTCAAGAAATTCCATTCGATTAGAATAAGATCTTACTTTATCCATTGTTAAAATGTGTTTTTTTTTTTTAAATTAAGAAAATATTTTTATTTGATTACTACTATCTGCTAAGAAATCCACACATACATGTTCTCAGCCCTTTCGTGTTAAAGTTCATTCAGATTTTAATAAACTTCACAATGTTTTGTCAAAAACAAACTTGGTCTTTTATTATGTTGATATCTGTTTAAATTTGATGAAATAAGTAAACTGAGACGTAATATATACAAAAAGTATTTGTTGTCCACTTAACCTGTATAAATAACAACAACAATTTGTGTTGATTCAGAAAAAAAGAAGAGTTAGATCAGATGATTTATGCTGTTACCTTTGTTCTTGTTTCTTTATTACAGTTTGCCTTGATAAGATATTTAACAATCTCCAGGTATCCCTGCTGTACAGCAACCAATAAAGGTGTAAAGTCATACTGAAAGACAGACATATATCTCATCAAAACTATAGTCATATACTGAACAATTTTATGTTATAAATATAAACAATATATAAAAGCACACATGTCAGTTGTCACTAAAAAGTATATAATATTATAGTATCTTCGTTCCTGTCGAGGAGACAAATCATACTTCAAATATAATATGAGAGTACTGTTAATTCAGAAATTATTGCGTGCATTTATTATTGCGATTTTGTCATTTTAAACTTAAATGCGATTTTAATTTTTACGATTTTGAGAAAAGTCATGCTTAATTCAGTTAAGATATTACCAAATGCGAGTTTTAATTATTGCGTTTACAACTCCGTCGCAATATTCGCAATAATAAAAACCTCGCAATAATTTCTGAATTTACAGTATTGTTTTTTTAAATTGTTTGGCAGTGGATTTGTTTATATAATTGTATCTCCAAAATGCAACCAATAACGTGTTCTCCTCAACACTTATCAACAAATCATATCAGATGACTACAAAAGGATATCTGTACACAAAGTGATACGTATATGAGTGGCCGTTCGTGTCCTTGGTGTGCGGATACACTTGACTCCAATCTTAATTGATACGTATTGTTAGTTTTCCTATCGAAGGGCGGTGATTGTCTCAGGGCACTCCGGATTCCTAAACAATAAAAGCTTTCTGACATGATATATCCCAAAATCGGTGCTTAAAAGTGGCATTAAATAAAAAAACATCAAAAAAATAATATGCAGTAGACACATACCGTATGAAATTTTCAACGCGTTAGTTTCTACTTTCAATGCGTAGTTTTATATTTTCAAAACGCTGTTTTTCATTTTCAACTTGTTGGTTTTTACTTTCAGCGCTTTGGTTTTAAAATCTAACGCGTTGATCCATAATTCATCAGTACGTTGGTTTAAAATTCTATACCGTTACTTTTTCATTCCATACCGTAGATTTTGCAAATTTGTCAGCCCGCCAAACCTTCTTACAAAGTATTGTTTAAATATGGCTTACACTAATGACTGGACCGATTACAGGATAAATACATAACCGAATGAAAAATGCTCATATTTTTTTTATATCCGTAAGATTTATCTGAAATTTGTTATGTGATAAAATTCCGCCTATAATACACAGATATAACAAAACAAAACAATATTATTTAAAACGATTCGAAAACGTCATCTGACAATGACCTGACCAACATTGAACTGACCGGACCAACTGAAAATGATTCTTACTTTTTAGTTTCTAAAACGATTTATTTCAAATCTGAGAGATAATAAGATTTTATGATTTAAGAGCTTGTCTCACAGAAAACCATGCAAAATTTGAAAAATTGCCCTGGGGGTGGTTAATAGTTTTACAGCTAATGATGTATACAGATGATACTGGGGTGCGAAATTATGATAAAGATCATAGAATAGAGAATAGTCGTCAACATAAAATACTGAATAGACAATAATGGAACAAAAAATAAAGAAAAAAAAACAGTAAAAACTAAAGAAACCCCCCATCACTATCATAGACTATCAAGAAGGAATAAAACATACATCTTTATTGTTCTATTCCTAATTTGTAGAAGAAGAACAAAATGTGTAAACATATAATTATTTAATGTCGTTTGACAAGGGCGGCACATCACTATACACGAAATATAACATCCCATAATGCAAAATCGAAATAAATAATAAACTGATTGATTGTTGGTTACTTAACCTCCACAAATATTTCATACATGTTCAGGACAGATATCGTAAGTAACAAATCTACCGACAAAAGAATATACCGTTTGCCAATATATTCTAGGTTCAGTAAAGGGACATGCCATATGCGGGGAATGAAATAAAATAACATTGGGACACATGCTTCGGACACGTCATGGACAGGCAACTAGTCCCGTTACTATGTCCTATCCACGTGTTGATTTAGGGAGCAAAAGGCCAGTCGTCTCTTTTGTGTGAAAAGTTTGATTGATTCTTAAAGGAATCAATTAAGCATATCTGGAGCAGACCTCCTCTTAGGCAATCAGTAGGCCCACGCCCCTCTTATTACAGTAAGTTTAGCATGTAAGAAAGAACTATGAATACTTAGGGTCAATTTGATTTTCTTCCGCAATTTTGTAAAGCTACATACACTCTGATGGAAGTTCTTATCATACCTTTTCTTTTTATCAAATTTAATCCTACTTTAAAAAAATGCGAATATTCAAAAGTTAGAATCATTTCAAATATAAATATTCAGAAATCTTAAAATGCTATGAAAATGAATGATGCTAATGGGTCATTACATTAGTTAGTCTTCTTCATAAATTAAGTGCTGATACAAATTATAGGTAAGACGGGTACGGGGATCAAAAACAACATAATGTTTCTGTCCTGTGCAACAAGGTCTTGAGATAATATTAAATAAACAAGAAATAAGTTGCCAATATATCATGATTTATATTCCACTGTATTATAACGCTAAGAAATTTATTAAACTATAAATGTAATGTTCGAAATTATCAAAGATTTTTTAGTTGCATGATTTAAGAAGAACCTGATATCTTGACAGCAATAGCAATAAAAACAACACATACTAAATAGATACAAAATGTAAATATTTATGTTTTAGTATGACAGTTTTGCACTATTCTACTAATGCACACCAATAAAGCTTAGACACAGAAGAAGATTTTGATTTATACCACATGTGAATATCATTTAACAAGAGTTAAACAAAAGGTGTTCAATAAACATGTCTGGGGAAAATTCAATGTTTCAACATGTGTTTTTATTTGACGTTATGCATACAAACACAAAACGACAGTTCTAATGTGTATCAATGTATATCAGGTTAGGGAAAAAGGTTTTAAAATGAATGCATTTGTGTAAGTGCTTTATATTAAAGGTGCCCTTGATAAAAGGGTCTTTAATTACCATATCCCTCCCACAATGGACCTATTATTATTATAGTTTGCTTTATGCCGGAAATCTAAGCCACTCGACTGATCTGCATTCTACATTTTGTTTATAGCAGACAATGCAAAACGCATACCAGTAGGTTGGTACATATACATATAGCCTCAAAAACACTAACCTCTGCACACAAACAAGATATATAATGAAATGAAGGACACATGTATCATTTTGGAGATATTTACATATTTACTTTATTAGAGTTCAGGGCATGATCTGAAGTTTTATATTTTTAGTTGCATTAAAATCAAGAACATACTGTTATTTCAGAAAGGTTTGCATTGTTTTCACAAAAATAGACGAACTCAATAATATCTTAATTTTAAGATAAACTTGAATAGTAAATATTCAACGGTTATCTTTTAAAGGATTCAATACATTATCTTGAGGAGCTGCATCCACTTATTAAATATCGAAGGTCGAAAGGTTACAAGGCTGTGTTCTAACATCAAAATTTTACAATCAAATCTATGTAATATTATTTCAGTTTGTCAAATAATAGTTTTTTTCATATCTTATAACATCTATAATATTAAAGAATTTGTCAGCATTTGGATACCTTCTGTTTCTCAAAATTGTTAAGAGAGATACCACCATTTAATCTTTAATTTTTCAGAAAATTATGTGGTACAAGACTTTTTTGTTAGTATAATCATATGGGTAATTTTCTTTTGGTGATACATATTTAAAGTGTTACAAAATAACCTTTTCCTATAAATTGCAATAAACAATTTCCGTTTGATCTGTTAAATTGAATTTAACTAAAAAAATGGAAATCACAAATAATTGGAAAATATGGAATATGTATGCTTACTCCGTATATTATACTAATTTGGTAGAAAGATATTTCTGATCAAGTTATTGTTTTTCCCTTTAACACTACTTCCTACTGATCTATAACCCTGCCTCTTTTATAGGTCATAATTTGGCAGATTAAGTATGATGAGATTCGTAAAAAAGGACGTTCATTAAACAATACCATTCTGTGTTAATAGCGTTTGCTACCATGTGTATATTGAAAAGCGTTTTGGATAATTTGTTTTAGACAAGTTTTAAATTTTACATAGGTAGATGAGTAAATACTCATCAATAAATTTGAATTGATAAGTTTATACATTGTGTGCAGAAAGGGATGAAATGGTGAAGAATTAGAATAAAGTAATAATACTTCATATTACACATGTATTATCTGACTGTCGAGTTTGCAGAAATTGTCTCATCAATTATTCATAAAAAAGGTAATTGTGTTGTAAAAAAAAATGCGTTGTCAGAAACAAACTCGGTATGTGACTGTCATACAAATGAGAGTTTTAGCGCTATAAATTCAGCTTAAATTCACCATTTTCTTTATTTGAGAATGCCTGTCCCAAGTCAGGAATATGACAGTTATTGTCCATTCGTTTGATGAGCTATATCATTTTATTTTGCTATTTGATTAGGAACTTTCCTTTTTGAATTGTCCTCGGAGTTCAGTATTTTTGTTATTTTATGTTAAGCATCTGATAAAATTCGATTAGAGAAAAAAAGATACTTTATTGTTTGTCAATAAAACAAGTCTGTTCAACAAAAAGATTATGTACTGGTCAAGAATTTAGAGGATAAGGGTCAGAGTAACATATGTTTCTCCAAAAAATATGTGTTTTGACAAAAATATATGTTTTCAAAGATAGATAAGACCTGTACTATCTTTTTCGTTTTAATGACAAGATTTAAATGAGACCTCACTTATTCAATTACATCAAGTTTTGTGCTACTGATGATGAGTTTGTTCATACATTAGTGAGTTTGATCAGGATATATCTTACCTTTGATTTAGCTTCTTTGTTAGAGCCTACAGAAACAAGGTATTGGACTGTCTCGATGTGTCCATGGAACACTGATCTCAATAATGGTGTAAATGAACCCTGTAATATAAACATATAAACGACATTAAACGTGCAATTCGGTAGACAATATATATATATAAAGATGTGATATAAGTACGTCTGAGCCATATATATATTTATATTCACCTCGAAAAAAGTATTGCAACACTTCAATTGAAAACAATGTAAAATGACATGGTTGTAGAATGTGTATAATTTAGGTTTTAACAGAATACTTTTAAACTGTTTCTGGTTTGAAATTAAATTTGTGTTATTGACTTACTTTTCAGGCAAAATTAAGACTAGAGACATGCATCATTAGAGCTGTACTGAAAAAGATATTTAAACTTTGTCTTGTATTCTATACCGATATTTTATAAAAGTATTTTATTTCAGCAAACTAAACATCTGACACAGAAAATGTATGTTAAATTAGGCATTTCAAACAGTTCTAAATGATTAAATGCATAAAAAAACTTCTGTATTTATTGCAGAACTAATGTTTTGGAAAAATGAGTCCTGCAAAATTTGCATTTTTTGTGAAAAACTCGAAAAACTTTTCCGTGCAGCTGTTATGTCCTATCCATGCATCCTTTAAATTGGATGAAAAGTAAGTTAATATCATGAATTCAATTTTAAAACATAAACAGATCAAAAGTATTCGGTAAAACCCAAATTATACACATTCTACAATCATGTCATTTCACATTGTTTTCAATGGAAATGTTGCAATACTTTTTTCCAGGTGTATATATTCGAAAAAAAATGTACAACATAATCATACCAATACGATGAGAAAAGAATAAGAGTATTCTATTACACATTACTCTATCATGTGGTTGCTTTGATTATGATCACGTATAACGGTGTATTTATCAGGGAATAGTTAATTAATGAGGATTTTGTATTAGTAGTATGCTAATCGAGGAGGATAAATCATCAATAAGAGTAAACTAATAAGTATTATTAATCTCTGATGTTAGAATTCACCAGGAGTTGTTATCAGGAGATTGTGGTGTATAAGGTTTCATAACCAAATATTGTTCATTTTTATTGTAAATTACAATCAATGGTGCGCACATTACAAAGGGTCCTCCAATATCGAATTGTTAGTTGACTACGATCCTTATCAGAGGTGTGTGAGTTAATCATAAGTAGACATGTCTATGTGTTGATGGTCGTACTTTGACCTTTATTTGATTACTCTTTACATATTGTCAACGGAGGGATAGTTGATTCTTTGTCAGTCATGCCACATCTTCTTATTTCTATTTAATTAGGGTTTAAAGCCGTGCGTTGGTTTATCAATATTCGTCAATGAATGATGAATTTATTTTAATTCTTTAAATTTGATCACTGTTCAAAATCATTGATCTGTATAATATAAGAGGACTGCTCATCATCATTAATATAAATCATAAGGATCCATCACCATCAGTAAAGTGTACGATTCGAAGGACGCATTATCAGTGAATTGTACAGTTATGAGGATTTACCATCAATGAAGTGTGGTTATGTTTCTTTAAAAATAAGAAGTGTTTTAACTAAAATAGGTTCAGCGTTAATAGTGTTTGAATAATTGATGACTCAATTCAGTGTAGTTAAATAATGAGAATTTCTTATCAGTAAAGTCGGTATTGAATGGTCATTTTTATAAATTTCCTATTTAAAAACTTTGAATGTTTCGAAAAGAATTTTCTTATCCCAGGCATAGATTACCTTAGTCATATTTGGCAAAACTTTTTGGAATTTTGGATTCGTAATGCACTTCAACTTTGTATTTGTTTGGCTTTATAAATATTTTGATATGAGCGTCACTGATGAGTCTTATTTAGACGAAACGCGCGTCTGGCGTACTAAATTATAATCCTGGTACCTTTGATAACTTTTGCACCAGAATCAGTATTAGTATTGTTTATATATATATAGCAGGAGTGTTTTTATTACGATTCATCTTCAGCGATGCTGGGATTTACAATGTGTTATTATCATTGTTAATTTAGTATATCTATTCAACCTACAAATTGTATCAAAATTATCAAAGGTGTGTATTATTGAGAGAGTACACTTTCAAATGTGTGTATTGTTAAGAGAGCACACTATAAAATGTGTGTATTATTTAGAGAACACACTATCTAAGGGGTGTAATATTAAGAGGGCGCACCATCTTAGGATCCATCTTCAGCGATGCTGGGATTCACAATGTGTTATTATGATTGCTAATTTAGTATATCTATTCAACCTACAAATTGTATCAAAATTATCAAAGGTGTGTATTATTGAGAGAGTACACTTTCAAATGTGTGTATTGTTAAGAGAGCACACTATAAAATGTGTGTATTATTTAGAGAACACACTATCTAAGGGGTGTAATATTAAGAGGGCGCACCATCTTAGGATCCATCTTCAGCGATGCTGGAATTCACAATGTGTTATTATGATTGCTAATTTAGTATATCTGTTCAACCTACAAATTGTATCAAAATTATCAAAGGTGTGTAATATTGAAAGAGTACACTTTCAAAGGTGTGTATTACTAAGAGGGCAAAATTATCAAAGGTGTGTTTTATTAAAAGGATACACTATCAAATGTGTGTATTTCTAAGTGGGCCCATCATCGAGGGGTGTATTATTATGAGGGCGTACCATCTAAGGTACATCTTTAGCAATGCTGCATTTCACAAGGTGTTTCGTCAATGTTAATTAAGTGTATCTGTTCCACCCACCAATTATATTTAAAGTAAACAAAGGCTATCGGTTTAAAAACTTCAGATATACTACTTATGACCTTTTCAAACTATAACAAACACTTTTTAACCCACGTCCATTTTTTTTGGCCTGGAAATATGCCTCCTTTTGTTATTTAAGAAATGGTATGCACACAATTACAAGTTATTCACTGTTCTTACTGTTGTAAACAGCGAAAATCAAACAATGATAATTGTGTCCTCAGCAAAGTTCCCATTTCATTGATATAACACTATATGTATGTATATGTTTTTTGTTACGTCACTCACTTCCGTTCTATATTCCAAATCAGCTCCATTTTCAATGGAAAGTTTCGAATCTGTTAAACTTCCTTCACGAGCAGCTTTAATTAGTTTCTGTAGGGAAGCAAAATGTTGATTACAAAATTGTATGATATACATTGTACATGAGTGTACTGTTCATGGATAATTTGATATATTATTGGCCACACGACGAATTATATGAATATACCATATGTTGTTTAACAGAGCACTTCAACTTTTATGTTAATTTACAAATATATCAACAATATAATCCAAATACGAATTTGAGCCGAAAGCATACTGTTTAATTTGTCGGTTGATAAACAAATATTTTCCATCATGTATAGTAACTGATTAAAACAAAATTAATGAACATAACTTATATACTTGATTTTGGCATATAGAGTTTGCATTGTGACGTCGATTGAACATTGGATAATAAGGCTCTCTATGAAGAACTGTTGACGTTGTAGTGCGTAAACTGTGTTGTCAGAATAACGAGTATTTCTATTTTAACAATTGGTTGTCGCCTTTTATATATTTCTTGCACGAATATATATTTTTGTATCACATAAAAATGATTCTTAAATCTGCGTAAATTAGATTGGCATCTCCAGCGTCATTGTACGGTATTACGGTATAACCATTGGATATTCGATTGATAAATTACCAAGGTTAAGACTGCGTACATTTTTTCAATATTTTGTATCACCAATATCACCAATGATTGAACAACTTCAAGCACCAGTAATATATATATCAGCTTTGAAGGCTTAATAATATGATAGAATGATCCTGTGAATAATGTGTTTTTAGTCTATGAAAATATTTTAACCTGTATGTTATATGTGGTAATTTGTCAAAATAAGTGACATGAAAACTTGACATTTAAAGTGAAATCGTACCTCATTCCAACTAGCCATTATATCCTGAAAAAAGAAAATAATTCATTTGAGGTTAACGTCGACGTTAGAACAGATACACGTACGTACATTGGACACCTGATAGCATAAGTAATAAAACGTCATTATAAAAGAATATAAATAAAGTAAGTGTTGACCTCGGTAAATGTCATTTGGTTTTTTAAGTCATTACGTGTTGTCAACCTAAATCCCCAAGAGTATCACCAGCCCAGTAGACAGTACTTTGGTACTGGCATGAAAAAACGGTATGTTTGTGTAATTAAAATTTGCTGTTACAAAATGTCAGAAATTATTATAAAGTGAGGAATGTATCTCCTTTATGCAAAGCTCTAATTCCTTTCACGATTTTGGATATACTTTTTGGAACTTTTGGATTATAGCTCTTCATCTTTTATATAAACTTTGGATTTTAAATATGTTGGCCACGACATTACTGAAGAGACATGTATTGTCACAATGCGCATCTGGTGCATAACATTTGGTACCGTTAATGTTATAACTACCACTGGGTTGATGACTTTGCTGTTGAACTTTTAGTCCTCGAGGTATCACCAGCCCAGGAGTAAGTACTTTGGTACTGGCAAGAAAATACGGATTGTTTGTGTAATTAAAATTTGCTGTTACAAAATGTAAGAAATTATTATAAATTAAGGAATGTGTCTCCCTCATGCAAAGCTCTAATTCCTTTCAAGATTTTGGATATACTTTTTGGACCTTTTGGAATATAGCTCTTCATCTTTTATATTATGTTTGGATTTTAAATATGTTGGCCACGACATCACTGAAGAGACATGTATTGTCGAAATGCGCATTTGGTGCAGAAAAAATTGGTACCGTTAAAGTTATTACTACCACTGGGTCGATGCCTCTGCTGGTGGACTGTTAGTCCCCAAGGGTATCACAAGCCTAGTAACAAGTACTTTGGTACTAGCATGAACATACGGATTGTTATATAAGAAATTATTATAAATTAAGGAATGTGTCTCCCTCATGCAAAGCTCTAATTCCTTTCATGATTTTGGATATACTTTTTAAAACTTTTTGATAATAGCTCTTCATCTTTTATAAAAACGTTGGATTTCAAATAGTTTGGCCACGAGAATCACTGAAGAGCTGTGTATTGTCGAAATGCGCATCTGGTGCAGAAAAAAATGGTACCGTTAATGCTATTCCAAAATATGGATACCAAAACTGTCAGTTAACAAACATTTGTACTTTATTGGGGATAAAAAGAAGACATATTGATATTCGTAATATGGCAAACCGTGTTTTAGTATCATATCTACGAAAACACTTTATCTTATGAATTCAACCCTTCCTGAATTACAACGAAAACTACAACGCTATGCGAGTTTTTAATTTCCAAAAATAAAGGCAATAATTGCACTCCCATTCGTGAATATTTATAATGACTTATTGCAAATAAAAGTGCATTTATTATCAGAAAAAAAGTAGAAAGATCTGCATTTTCAAACAATGCAAACAAAATTTAACTGACCTATCTTTAATTTTAACATATTATAGGCAAAACAATTAAAATAGATGTACACAACGAGTTATAAACAGACGGCAGGTCATGTTTATCACCAACGCATTCGCGTTTTACAAATACAAAAGTGTATCATTTAAAACCTAAAAAAATAAGACCAATTTAATGAAGAAATACAGTATTTAAAACATCCATAATTATGTTTCATCATATGTATCCTTAAAACATTGACTAAGTAGCAAGAAAAAACAAAAACACAAAAATTGCAAATAGCATTGCATTATTATTAATAAAAATTTTATAATACTAGCAAACGAACAAGGTATGATAAACGTTTTATAGCGTCTCGATTTGTTTTGATGGTGTAATTAATGCTTTCAGAAATGTGTTTCAAGCATCGATATAAGTTTCTATGTAAGTGTAATATAAAAGTACAGATTGATTAAAAGAAGTAACAAAGCATAATGTTTTTTGCGAAGAATTTGTTTTAAATTTTGAAATAAAACCGTACTGATGAGATAAACCTGAATACAAATGTTGGGATCTTAACATTGTTATCATCATTTACAAGGTTAGTAGTCAGCATTTCGGTGTTGACATGAATACCAATTATACAAAAAAGAAGATGTGGTATGATTGCCAATGAGACAACTATCCAAAAAAAAAAAGAAAAAAATGACACAAACATTAACAACTATAGGTCACCGTACGGCCTTCAACGGTTATATTTATCAATTTACTGTTTCCAAAAAAAATGAATTGTCCGAAATACTAAGGATTTGTCTTATCCCAGGCATATATTACCTTAGCTGTATATGGCACAACTTTTGGAAGTTTTTGTCCCCAATACTATTTTGGTCTGAGCGTCGCTAATAGGTCTTATGTAGACGAAATACACGTCTATCGTTATAATTTTGTCTTCGGTGCATGTTTTTTGTATTAGTTGTAAGTGGATTTGAACTAGCTATCAGTAACTACAAGTACTCTCCTATCAGAACTTAGTGTCTTTTTATTGTATACAAGAACCCGGCCACGTCCACTTTATGTTTGTGTTAGATGTATTTCTATTTGTATCTTTGTAATGAGTTAATACAAAAAAAAGATGCGGTATGATTGCCAATGAGACAACTATCCACAAAAGATCAAAATGACACAGACATTAACAACTATAGGTCATCGTACGACCTTCAACAATGAGCAAAGCCCATACCGTATATTCCACTATAAAAGGCCACGATAAGACAATGTAAAACAATTCAAACGAGAAAACTAACGGCCTTATTTATGTAAAGGAATGAACGAGAAACAAATATGTAACACATAAACAAACGACAACCACTGCATTTGGTTGGGACAGGCATACACATAAATAATTTGGTGGGGTTAAACATGTTAGCACGATCCCAACCCTCCTCCTAACCTGGGACAGTGGTATAACAGTTCAACATACGAACGATCTATACAAATCAGTTGAAAAAGGCTTAACTCATCAGATGGACACAATTCAAGTGGACGTGGCCGAGTACTTTTACATCCCGACACAAAAAGACACAATGAAGAGATATGAGACTACTCACAGTTATCTGACAGCTAGTTCAAAGCCACTAACAACTAATAAAAAAATCATGCATCTAAGACTAACGATCAATCCGTACACATCCACCATCCAGTGGATTTAGTGTAAAGACGTCATTAACAGCCAGAGAAAAACATGAGCTTATCTTATTTTAATCCATCTCATGAGGTTTTTTTAATTGATTTTTATATTTTGTTCTTATGTTGAACTGTTACATCACTATCCCATGGTAAAGAGTTAGGTATTGGAATCCGATTCACATGTTTATCCCAGACAAATTATGTATATATATGCCTGAGTCAGTAGCTTGTTATTCAGTGGTTGTCGTTTGTTTATCTGTAACATATTTGTTTTTCGTTCACTTTCTGAACATAATTCAGGGCGTTTGTTTTTTTCGTTTGAAGTTTTACATTGTCATTTCAAGGACTTGTATAGTTGACTAAGCGGTTTGGGTTTTGTTCAATGTTAAAAGCCGTACGGTGACCTATACTTGTTAATTTCTGTTTCATTTGGTCTCTGTTGGAAAGTTGTCTCATAGGCACTCATGCCACATCTTCTTTTTATATTTGTTTTTTTGTGTAATCGCGAAAAACATTCAAAGTTTTGTGTACACAATAACACATTAATCCCCCAGTTTTGTTATTTTAAATTCTCGATAGTTTGTTAATACAAAGTAAAAATACCATATAGCTAGATTAACAACTCTTCTGGTTAACTGTTGAACTGCTTGTCCTCTAGAGTATCATTGGTCCAGTACTATATTGTTTATAATGACATACTTAATGTAGTTTTATCAATGTATATGAATTTGAAATCATTTCTTAAGATGAATGGTAAATTATCAGATTTTTTTTTAATGCACTGTTGGCCTTATGCAAGGGGAATATTGATCTCCTCTTTTGTATTCTTTATATGTTAATGACATGAAAATGGAGCTAATACATCAAAGTTGTAAACCTTATGAGCTAAAAATGTTAGATTTATATCTTATGATATATGCAGATGATATGGTTTCATTCCGTGAAAATATACAGGGTTTACAGCATATGGTTGATAGTGTCAACACTTACTCAAATGAAAACAATTTATATATTAATTGTTACAAAAAACAAAGGTTGTAATTTTCAGAAATATGGGTAGGCCTAAGCAGGAAGGACACTTGTTTTAAAATGGTGTTACCATTGAATTGTGTAATACTTATATACTTAGACTTACTTTTTTATAACACTGGTAATTTTGTTGACACACAAAAGAGATTGTCAAAACAAGGGGAAAAAGCAGTATATTATAGCCATGAAACACTTTATTTGAAACTTATTTCGCAAGTTTTTGTGACATTTGGGGGTATCATAAGGCACCAGATATTGAAAGGGTTCATATGTATTTTTTGAAACGTATTCTGAAAGTAAAAAACAGTACCGTTAATAACATTAGTATAACATATTCTGAATTGGGTAGAATACCTACGTGTTTAACGAGAGAATTCAGAATGGTAAACTATTGGATACACAGAACTGGTGCTGTAAAATTAGAGACATTTGTTTGTAAATATGGGTTTAACTTTATTTGGTTAGGTCAAATTGTAGATAAGGTAGATTATTTTTGAAACCATTAAAAGAGAGAATATTCGATACATTTATAAGGTAATCAAATGCTTTCTTTGAAGTCTCAAACAATTGTTAATTATACTAATATATTTTTTGTACACATACTTTACAATTTTAATTAAACAAATTAGTGAATTATATATATATATATAAACTGTATAGTTTAAAACTGTGTTTGTGCACATAATTTGAATATAGAGACAGGAAAATATTATAATATTGACAGCAAAGATAGATTATGGATTGATTGTAATACATATTCCATTGAAGACGAATTTCATGTTTTATTGGAATGTAATAAATATGCTGGCATTAGGGACAATATATCAAACCCTATTATTGGAGTCACCCTTCTACTTATAAATTGATACCATTGTTATCTGTACAGAATATTAAAGAACTGAACAATCTTGGTAAATACTTAACGGAGAAACTACGCTGCTAACTTTTAATAATTTTATAAATTTCATTCTCTGCGTTATACTTGAAATTGACAATATAATCCATCGTTATAGCACATTTAATTTGAAACATGTACACAGCTTAAATATTTAAACGTTTGTTATTAAGTGCTTAGTGTTATTAATTAGCTATATACAATATATGTAGATAACTAATACCATTCAATAGAAAGAAGGTGTGATCAAAAAGTGGAGCAACAGATACAAGATGGACATTTAATCTCGTAAATCGAAAATAAACTCATCACGCTATGGCTTAAAAAGAAAAAGATAAACAACAGCACACAAAACAAAAATAAAGACCAAGCAACACAATTAATAAGGGTGATCGCAGGTGCTCCGGACAAGAAAGCAGATTCTTCCCAACATGCGACACCCGTTGTGCTGGTAATGTTAGTACACCTCTGTTAAAGTTATCATTTGGTAGGTCACATTCGTGAAAAGGGAACGGCATAGTAGTTACGACACAAGGAACATATCCGATACCAAACGTGAACTAACTAGTGATTGCGTCCGTATGATATTCGTATTGATTTTTGACTGCAACATTTGAAATTCCTGGACTAATAGCTTCCTTGTGAACAACAACCCTTTTTTCACGAAACCATGATAGGGATTTGAATATCGAAACAAACGATATGGAGATATACACTTCGTATACACACTGCTGGAAAGATGCTTCATGTTGCTCAAACTGATAACTTAATATTTTCGGGGGTTTTTTTTTGGGGGGGGGAGAAGGATGTGATATCGTTTCATGTTTATTCAATATATAACTTACATAAAACTATAATAGCATGCTTTCATTTACAGTTTTAATTCATGGTACATGATGGCACATGGTCTTTCTTTGAAATGATTTCTACAAAATTAAATCAAAGTAGTTTAACCTGAAGTTAATTATTATAACCAATAATAAAAATAATATATATTTGGGGTTTAATTTTTTCTTTCTTTCTGTAACGTTAAATAAGCAAAGTTGGAGATTTAAACTAAAAGTTCAAGTCATTATGCACTATTCATATTTTTAGGGGGGAAAACATGGTATCATTGTGATACTTTTAATAAGCTGTATGTCAGGTCGCTAGAAATAAACTCATCATAGATACCCGGATTAAAATATCATATATGTTGTGTCTACAGAAGACTCATCAGTATTTATAATTCTGAATATATCAAGGCTTACTCAAGTCAACACAGATTTAGTGACTACTTGGCTGGTAATATCATCTGGGAATTAAAACTAGAATAGAGTCGTTTGCAATCCATTTAATTTTTGAATCTGCTAATTCAATGTAACATAATACACTAGCACTATTTACATACATTGCAGAAGCCGCCAATCAAATCATATCTCTCGAAATCAAGTTTAAAAGCAAAAGCTGTCACTTCATTTGAACTGAAAAAAAACAACAACATCTTAATATGATGTGTATATTTAAAATGCACGTCCGCATTTATTATGTTACTTACTAAACATCCACATGTAACATTAACATTGTTTTAAATCTCTGATCAGATAGCATAATGAAAAGCTTATACATGTCAAACACATTAAACGATTAAACACCAACTGTCATATACATAACTTGGTACAGACATTTCCTTTTATAAATTGTTTAACCATATATATATGTATTTAACATTTTTTTTTTATTTTGAGCATGTTTTATTATTTGAAATATGTCTATTTTCAACCATACAGACAAGTATTCATTTAATAAAGCAGGTCTTTTACTAAGACTGGCTCTTTTAAATTTATAGAAAAAAATTACTTGCACAGCACAAAAAAACATACTTCTCAGCTCTGCATGCTTTCTTTAGAGCAGTAACTGCAGTAATGTTATTAAATTTTGCACCAGATTATACAAAGTTGTTCAAATAAAAGTTGTCCTACTGTGACGTTTATGTATATTTGTATATATGGCTTTCCAAAAACCGTTTCGATCCCTAACATCACTGAAGAGACATTTATTGTCGAAATCCGGATCTGGTGTACTAAACAAATATTGACACCGTATGGTTGTGGCATAACATCGTGGCCACAAGCTATTTTATCTGTTTAGTATCAAATTTATATTAAGATCCATTTTGTTACATCCTGTGATCAATTTTATTTGGAAATCGCCAGTGGTAGTAAGCAGGGTTAAAGAACATCAGTTGTTCGACCTGTTAGTGAAATGCGTTGTGTTTAAATATACTTTTCATTTTGTTGGTGTTTTGGAAAATGTTGTTTGTGCTGTTTTTAGACCCTTTCACAACGAAATTTATTTAACATGCACACATATAAAAATGGCGGTTTTTTTCAAACGCAATCATAGGTTTGAACGTATTTTTCAATTTAGACTCGTTTATATTTCTTCGTTTGGGCTTGTATCATATTTTCCCTCCGGTGTATATGATCCGTTCATCCTATATTGACTCTTAAAATTCAAGAGTTTATCTTAAAATGAGGGTATTTATTCTAAAAATAAGGATACTTTTTATATGGCCTTCCAAATACCGTTTCGATCCCTAACATCACTGAAGAGACATTTATTGTCGAAATCCGGATATGGTGTACTAAACAAATATTGACACCGTATGTTTGTGGCATAACATCATGGCCACAAGTTATGTTTTCTATTTAGTATCAAATTAATATTAAGATCCATTTTGTTACATGCTGTGATCAATTATATTTGGCATTCGCCAGTGGTAGTAAGCAGGGTTAAAGAACATCAGTTGCTCGACCTGTTAGTGAAATGCGTTGTGTTTAAATATACTTTTCACCTTTTTGGTCTTTTGGAAAATGTTGTTTGTGCTGTTTTAAAACCCTTTCACAACGAAATTTGTTTTACATGCACACGTAAAAAAATCAAATCAAGTATCAAATTTATATTAAGATCCATTTTGTTACATCTTGTGATTAATTTTCGCTGGCAATCGCCAAAGGCAATTATCATGGTTAAAGAACATCAGTTGTTCGACCCGTCGCCGTGTACGGAAATTTGTAAATTGTACCAAGGATTAGGATTGGAATCTCGCGAGCAGTTTGCATTGGCTGCATATAAAAAGCTGCGTATACGAGATTTTGGCGAGATTAACCGTGATGCATCTCGTTTGTCGTTTTATGTCATCCATTAACAGTTAAATTCGTGTCGCATCAAGATTAAAGTCAGCATATTGTAAGTATAATATAAATATTTGCATGCTAATGATACTTTTATATGTAACATTATGTCAGTTCAGATTAAGAAATCAATTAAAATCGTTACAATGCGCATTATTTGCAGCTAAATTGACTATGCAAATTATCTCCTGGTCATCGCCATAATCCCGCCCAAAAAGGCTGTCCGAACCCCATTTTTTGAGTTCAATCTCCTCCTTCAAAATGAGGAATTATGTGAAAAAACTGTAATAATATGAAATAAATGTGTTTGATACGTGAACATTTCAAATAATATGGTGAAAGGTGCTTTAGTTGTTGTTATTTTGATGAATGTTTCAGGCCGACGTGTCCAAAATGGCTCCGCATCAGTGCAAAGTAGGATGGGCTTAGATAAAATCAATAAAGTATCTCATTTAGTCGATTTCAGCTATGAAACATAATTATTTCATTTGAGTATAGTTTGTTTGGTGTTCTTTAAAAAAAAAAGTGCTTGTAAATTGATAACGTGTGCTATTATCATCGTTTTAAAATACCACTACGGTCACCAGATGCATCCAAATGTCGTCATTATGGGCGGGATCAAATTAACATACATTAACTTCCTTGCATCTCGAATTTTCTCAGAAAACGTGATTGAAATGTTTACATCTATTCTTGCTTCTGTGTAAAATTGGGTGTAAACAAGAAAGGTAATGTATTTCTCAACAAAATTATGCCTTTTAAAACGACCTTTTGTGCATATACATTGTATGTACCCTAGAAGTCGGAGAGAAGCACTTGTAAGCAGTCATATATTTACCCTTTTTCATATTGCTTCTTTTGAGGCTTCTTTTTGTGTTTACTATAACTATAGTGAGAATTTCTACCCTACTAGAATTATATATTATATATTAATGATCAGTAACTAAGATTCCATGAGTAGGAGATGGGTGAATCAGAATGTCTGTAAAATAACTTTGAAACCAGAGACGGCTCACAGTGGCAGATCCAGCCATTTGAAAAAGGGGGTTCCCAACCCAGGACATTTAGGGAGGGCTCCAACTATATGTCCCCATCCAAATGCATTGACCCGTCCAAAAAAATGGGGGAATCCAACCCTAGGAACCCTCTCCTGGATCCGCCACTGGCTCATGTTTTGTCTGTTGACTTGTTAACTTGTTATTTACATTTTATATGACATTTTAACCAATTATTCAAAAACATGTATATAATTAGAAAGAGACTACAACATGGTGTAATCCAGTGTCGAAATGATAAAAGAAAGGTGCACATGTTTGTGCCCAAGCGCAGCTGACATTTGAACTTGCACACCTTTATTCCTTCATTGAATAATTGGAAAATGTCTCTATACCTATATTGAATAATTGGAAAATGCACGATCACCTGAACATCACAATCTACAATTTTCTACCAGTACAAGCTAGTGCTACGACTTAAACCTAGTCTAAAATATTCATCTTAAAAAAATCCAATAAGCCAAGGATTTGTCACACTATACTGCTATACAAATCCTGGGACGTGCCAAATAAATTAAGAGACAAAGAAAAACTGCTTTTATAGCTTGTTAGTCTGAAATTCATTATGGTGAAAAACTATACAAAATCAGAAGCTGATGTAAAAAACAGAAAGGACAGTCTGCAAATTTTAACTTTGTCTCAAGTTGCTGTTCAATTGTTACATGTATGTTTTGATTAAAATGTTCAGTATGTACATGTTTTTTGTATATTTCAAGAGTTTGCATATATGTATGTAAGTAGATCCATCTGTTTACAAGTTTACAGTTATAACTTTAATTGTCTGAATAAATTTAGAAACAACTTTGGTATAACCAAAAGTGTAAATATATATATATTTATCAAACTTTGAGTATTGGTCATTTTTTTTTATAAAGGATTACTGTACAACTGTTTAAAAGATTGCATATGGTGTGATTTCTGTGAAAATATATAACTTTTACAAAAAAATAATATAAGGGCCCACTATTCAAAATGTTCAGACATGTTAAAGGTGTACAATGCCTAGATAATTTCCTATACTTCAGAGGAGCACAATACTTGTACGTTGGTACAATGATATGTATAATATTTTTGAGAGGACATTTACCTTTTTTTTTAATTCATTGAATTCAGAATAAATATTTATTTGTATTTTTCACGGCTTATAACTCATGTTACTTTTGTCATATTTTTTTAAGACAGGAATATTTATTTTCATTTACATATAGACAATCATGACATAAGTTATCTTAATTTATAAAATAGTGATATTGTCTGCCTTAAATTAATGGAGAATAAAGGGTTTTCCCCCTGGAGTAGAATCCCAATTTGAAAAAAAAAATGGCTTAAAATTATTCCCAAACAGTGCAGTCTCAGTAGTAACTTTGCATGAATTCAAACTGAAAAACACTCAAATAAATGAAAGGTTGTCTGAATAAGAGTCCCTTCAAAGTTCCTTAGTAAGAACCCTG
Organism: Mytilus edulis; assembly: GCA_019925275.1. Lineage (NCBI taxonomy): Eukaryota > Metazoa > Mollusca > Bivalvia > Mytilida > Mytilidae > Mytilus > Mytilus edulis. The sequence goes on along the minus strand of CM034354.1, from coordinate 110,602,484 downwards.
TATTAATAGATATAAGAAGAAGTGGTGTGAGTGCCAATGAAACCACTCTCCATCCAGAAAATAATTAATAAAAGTAAACCATTATAGGACTATAAAATTTCGGGCGAGCAAGCGATTTGAAAATTTTTAAATATTTAATTTGCAAATTTTTTAGGTGAAGCTTGAAAAGTAAAAGCGAGCAATTATAATTTGGAAACATAAAATAGTAGGTTTTGTCGATATTAAAACTTGATTTATCACTTGTACTTTGATATTTCTTTAATTTCTGAAGTATTTTTTCCCTGTTCACCAAGAAATAATAAAGTCTGGTCTAAGTTTGAGTGTCTGACAATGAGACAATTTTAAAATGTGCTATTTGTCAAATTGTCAGTAAATAATTGTCATCCCATATAGATGTATATATAGTACTGCATCATGGATTCATGCATTGTAAGTCATTCCATGAATTTTTCAATTACCCATGGAACATGTCAAAACGTTAAAAGTTTTGTACTACCACTATATGACAAGACAAGGTATTGATCATAATATATTTTAAACAAGACAACCAGAAGTAATTATAATTCTGAAGCCAAAATCTCACATAATTATCATTCTTATCATATATATATCATTGTGCATATTCATCTGTATGTAAAAAACAGAAGTTTGTTGTTTACTTCATAAATAAAGGAGTCATTTCTATATAGTCATATGCATTGACAACCCAATCGGCTGTGAAAATTAGACTAACAATTCTGTTTTTAATAATTTGCAGAATGCCAAAGTGAAGGAAAAGAAGGGATGTTCCTTCATAGAGAAATATTAAAAAAGTCCATTCTTAGAGTATGCCAAACGTGTAAATAGTTCAACTATTTACTATGTCTAAAAGAAGAAGTAGAAGTGCATGGAGAAAGGATTGACCCTGACTTTACTGTACACAGCTGAGCCTATAGAGCATATAGAAGACATAGAACATACCTCCTATCAAGAAAAAGTAGCTATTGTGGATTTTGTTTTGTGAAAATAAAACTTTCAGTATGAACAAATCTCTGTTATTAAAAGCTATCCTGGATAAATTTACGTACATAAAGTTGTATATGTCCCTGATACTTTAGCAGTGTTCAATTCATGTTCATGAGTTCCCATGTTTTACTGTGGTCGTCATAAGAAATGATACATGATTCCCAATGAGACAAGAATCCAAGGGACAAGGATATATATAAATAAGAGTGGTATGAATGACAATGAGACAACTATCCACCCGAGTTCAATTTTCTGACACCAAAATTGTATTTATATTTGTCATATTTCTTTGTTATGCTCCTCATACCCATAGCCAGGGGGTTCGGGACACCCCCCCCCCCCCCCCCTAGAAAACACTGTTAAAGTGTTTCAATGTTCTGTTCGAATTGTGACTGTTAAAGTCGAGTTTGTGAGTCCAACGAACCCCCCTTTGAAAATTTCCTGGCTACGGGCCTGCTCCTGATGTGCTAGGTTCAAGTACCACAATTGTTCTTACATGTATTTGTTATCTTATATTGACAGAATATTGATGGTTGTCGTGGATACAAATGAATTCATTTCGTCCCTCGTTTGTTGAAGACCTTATATTGTTCCAGTTTAGTGTGTAGGCCATACGAGATAAGTTTTGTAATTGATTGCAGCTAAATTTTCTTTCAGTTACTTTTGTTGTTTGGTTGCTGTCTTTAATATTGACATGTTTAGACCTTTATGCATGAATAACATATTTTCAAAGGTCAAGTGAAATATTTTAGAGTGACAGTAGCAGTTGTAAAGCATGCAGTGTTATGAACGACAATGAATAAAAGACATTTTCACATTTCACTTTTTTTCAAATATTCATGTTAATACAACAGTTACATAAAGATCATGTGGAAACAATTTAAATAATTTTATTTCATGTATGAACAGAACAAAACTAAATTTCACAGTGTCAACAGTTTAAAGATTTCTTCTTTAAGGCTTGTCTTAGACTGGATGAGGGTTGAGATTTTGCTTTCTTGGTCAGTTTATTGCGTTCTATGCGAGTAACAGCAAAGCCACGAATGGTTTTAAAAAACAAATGAATGATGTCTTCAGTTAAGCTGACACAATATCTGCAGTTTCACCTTGCATAAGAATGTCACAATAATGTTTTACCATGAACCCTTCCATCATAGCTTCTTTTAAAGGATCAATAAGAAGCGAACTAGAACTATATGAAGGGGCAACTGTTTTGCGAATAATTGTCTCTAATTCACGGATTAATAAGAACAGGGAATCTGATGGTTTCTGAAGGCCACCACGGTCTTGTGTCTTTTACCACTTGTCACCTAACAAAAGATCAAAATCAATATCTAGGTCCCAGAATAAAAAATCTGACATGGTTGTAACATTGAATAATAATTTGACCTGAAAGTTGATAACTAAATATCCCATTTTATAATATATCTAAGCTTGTTCTGATACTGAGATCGAAGACTTCATTTAATTAAACATCTTGATTTTTAAAAAAATTGAATGTTATGTTTGAGATTAAAGGTTGTAATTTATTTAATTGTATATATTCTTCACTAATTAATCTAATCACCAAAAAAAGATATTTCATTTACAAACAGCTCCTTGCATAATTAAAAAAAAAAAAATATTTAAAAAACAGAACTTTAAGTCAAACAACAAGCTGTGACAATCAAATTATTATTTCATCTTCCTCTTTGAGTAAATGATTATTATGAAGATAATAAATGACTACCAAAACTGCGGTCACATGAGCGAAAAACTCAATATTTTTTTTTATCTTTTCCGGGATGAAAATTAAATTTACAAGCTTAATTTAAATTTAATACTACAATTGCATAAACAGACTTTAAAAACGCCAACTCTTTCTTTTGATCAATTTAGGCAAATATCACTTTGTCATTTAAGAGAAATAAGAGTTATTTGATCGGTAAGTCTACAAAAAACTAATATCGTAAAAAGATCGTAAGATCGTAGCTTACCATGTGTATTTTCATAACGTTGTTAACCAAGCGATAAAACCGGATATTTACAATACAAGCGAGTATCAAGGTATAAGTGGCGAGTTTCTGACTTCTCACGATACGCGAGAACTAACGGGATACCGCGAGATTCCAATCCTTCTCACTATACAAATCCTGGATTGTACTTGCGTCAGTGGTGTTCGCTTAAATTATATAAATTTCAAGATTTAAAAAAAAAATCTCAGTTTGAATATATTGACCTGATTCATTTGACATCGTGCTATTATTGAAGAAGTATATCTGTTATCCGAAATATCTAATATTTGTTCATGTTATAGTTATTTAATGGTGATGTTGTACCCTTCTTGACTTGTTGTATATATATCTGGTATACAAAAAAATATTGACACCGTATGTTTGTGCCATAACATCGTGGCCACAAGTTTAAATTTGTTTTCTGTTTAGTATTAAATTCAAATTAAGATCCATTTGGTTCATCTTGTGATCAGTTGTATTTGGCAATCGCCAATGGCAGTCAGCAGGGTTAAAGAACATCAGTTGTTCGACCTGTTAGTCAAATGCGTTTTATTTAAATATACTTTTTCGATTTTTTGGTCTTTTGGAAAATGTTGTTTGTGCTGTTTTAGACCCTTCTACAACGAAATTTGTTTTACAAATACACGAATAAAAATTGCGGTTTTTATCCAATGCAATCATAGGTTTGAACGTAGTTTTCAATTTAGACTCGTTTATATTTTTTTGTTTGGGCTTGTATCATATTTTCCCTCCGGTTTATATGATCCGTTCATCCTATATTGACTCTTAAAATTCAAGAGTCAAGATCTAAAAAGGATGGTACTTTTTATATGGCCTTCCAAATACTGTTTCGATCCCTAACATCACTGAAGAGACATTTATTGTCGAAATCCGGATCTGGTGTACTAAACAATTTTGACACCGTATGTTTGTGCCATAACATCGTGGCCACAAGCTGAAATTTGTTTTCTGTTTAGTATTAAATTCATATTAAGATCCATTTGGTTCATCTTGTGATCAGTTGTATTTGGCAGTCGCCAATGGCAGTCAGCAGGTTTAAAGAACATGAGTTGTTCAACCTGTTAGTCAAATGCGTTTTGTTTAAATATACTTTTTCACTTTTTTGGTCTTTTGGAAAATGTTGTTTGTGCTGTTTTTAGACCATTTTACAACGAAATTTGTTTTACATGCAAACATATAAAAATAGCGGTTTGTATCCATCGCAATCATAGGTTTGAACGTAGTTTTCAATTTAGACTCGTTTATATTTTTTCGTTTGGGCTTGTATTATATTTTCCCTCCGGTTTATATGATCCGTTCATCCTATATTGACTCTTAAAATTCAAGAGTTTATCTTAAAATGATGGTATTTATTCTAAAAAAGAGGTACTTTTTATATGGCCTTCCAAATACCGTTTCGATCCCAACATCACTGAAGAGACATTTTTTTTCGAAATCCGTATCTGGTATACTTAAAAAATATTGACACCGTATGTGTGTGGCATGACATCGTGGCAACAAATTATTTTTCTGTTTAGTATCAAATTTATATTTGTTACATCTTGTGATCAATTTTCGTTGGCAATCGCCAAAGGCAATTAGCAGGGTTAAAGAACATCAGTTGTTCGACCCGTCGCCGTGTTCGGAAATTTGTAAATTGTACTTGCGTCTGTGGTGTTCGCTTAAATTATATAAATTTCAAGATTTAGAAAAAAAATCTCAGTTTGAATATATTGATATGATTCATTTGACATCGTGCTATTATTGAAGAAGTATATCTGTTATCCGAAATATCTAATATTTGTTCATTTTATAGTTATTTAATGGTGATGTTGTACCCTTCTTGACTTGTTGTATATATATCTGGTGTACAAAAAAATATTTGCACCGTATGTTTGTGGCATAACATTGTGGCCACAAGTTGAAATGTGTTTTCTGTTTAGTATTGAATTTATATTAAGATCTATTTTGTTACATCTTGTGATCAATTTTATTTTGCAATCGCCAATGGCAGTCAGCAGGGTTAGAGAACATCAGTTGTCCGACCTGTTAGTCAAATGCGTTTTGTTTAAATATACTTTTTCACTTTTTTGGTCTTTTGGAAAATGTTGTTTGTGCTGTTTTAGACCCTTCCACAACGAAATTTGTTTTACATGCACACGAATAAAAATTGCGGTTTTTATCCAATGCAATCATAGGTTTGAACGTAGTTTTCAATTTAGACTCGTTTATATTTTTTTTGTTTGGGCTTGTATCATATTTTCCCTCCGGTTTATATGATCCGTTCATCCTATATTGACTCTTAAACTTCAAGAGTCAGGATCTAAAAATGATGGTACTCTTTATATGGCCTTCCAAATACTGTTTCGATCCCTATAATCACTGAAGAGACATTTATTGTCGAAATCCGGATCTGGTGTTCTAAAAGATATTGACACCGTATGTTTGTGCCATAACATCGTGGCCACAAGTTGAAATTTGTTTTCTGTTTCGTATTAAATTCATATTAAGATCCGTTTGGTTCATCTTGTGATCAGTTGTATTTGGCAATCGCCAATGGTAGTCAGCAGGGTTAAAGAACATCAGTTGTTCGACCTGTTAGTCAAATGCGTTTTGTTTAAATATACTTTTTTCACTTTTTTGGTCTTTTGGAAAATGTTGTTTTTGCTGTTTTTAGACCCTTTTACAACGACATTTGTTTTACATGCACACATATAAAAATTGCGGTTTTTATCCATCGCAATCTTAGGTTTGAACGTAGTTTTCAATTTAGACTCGTTTATATTTTTTCGTTTGGGCTTGTACCATCTTTTCCCTCCAGTTTATATGATCCGTTTATCCTATATTGATATCTAAAATTTAAGAGTTTATCTAAAAATGAGGGTACTTTTTCTCAAAAAGAGGGTACTTTTATATGGCCTTCCAAATACTGTTTCGATCCCTAACATCACTGAAGAGACATTTATTGTCGAAATCCGGATCTGGTGTACTAAAAAATATTGATACCGTATGTTTGTGGCATAACATCGTGGCCACAAGTTAAAATTTTGTTTTCTGTTTAGTATTACATTGATATTAAAATCCATTTTGTTACATCTTGTGATCAATTTTATTTGGCAATCGCCAATGGCAGTCAGCAGGGTTAAAGAACATCAGTGTTTATCCAACGCAATCATAGGTTTGAATGTAGTTTTCAATTTAGACTCGTATAACAATTTTATACGTGTGCATGTGAAACAAATGTCGTTATAGAAGGGTCTAAAAACAGCACAAACAACATTTTCCAACGGACCAAAAAAAGTCAAAAGGTATATTTAAACAAAACGCATTTGACTAACAGGTCGAACAACTGATGTTCTTTAACCCTGCTGACTGTCATTGGCTATTGCTAAATAAAATTGATCACAAGATGTAACAAAATGGATCTTAATATAAATTTAATATTAAACAGAATTTTTTTTACTTGTGGCCACGATGTTATGCCACAACCATGAGGTGCCAAATATATTTTTAGTACACCAGATCCGGATTTCGACAATAAATGTCTCTTCAGTGATGTTAGGGATCGAAACAGTATTTGGAAGGCCATATAAAATAGTACCCTCATTTTGAGAAAAAGTACCCTCATTTTAAGATAAACTCTTAAATTTTAAGAGTAAATATAGGATGAACGGATCATATAAACCGGAGGGAAAATATGATACAAGCCCCAACAAAAAAATATAAACGAATCTAAATTGAAAACTACGTTCAAACCTATGATCGCTTTGGATGAAAACTGCAATGTTTATACGTGTGCATATAAAACAAATTTCGTTGTAAAAGGGTCTAAAAACAGCACAAACAACTTTTTTCAAAAGACCAAAAAAGTTAAAAAGTATATTTAAACAAAACGCATTTGACTAACAGGTCGAACAACTGATGTTCGTTAACCCTGCTTACTGCCATTGGCGATTGCCAAATAAAATTGATCACAAGATGTAACAAAATGGATTTTGATATAAATTTAATACTAAACAGAAAAAAAATAACTTGTGGCCACGATGTTATGCCACAACCATGAGGTGCCAATATATTTTTAGTACACCAGATCCGGATTTCGACAATAAATGTCTCTTCAGTAATGTTAGGGATCGAAACAGTATTTGGAAGGCCATATAAAAAGTACCCTCATTTTTAGATAAACTATTAAATTTTGAGAGTCAATATAGGATGAACGGATCATATAAACCGGAGGGAAAATATGATACAAGCCCAAACGAAAAAAATATAAACGAGTCTAAATTGAAAACTACGTTCAAACTTATGATTGCGTTGGATAAAAACCGCAATTTTTATACATGTGCATGTGAAACAAATGTCGTTGTAGAAGGGTCTAAAAACAGCACAAACAACATTTTCCAAAAGACCAAAAAAAGTGAAAAGGTATATTTAAACAAAACGCATTTGACTAACAGGTCGAACAACTGATGTTCTTTAACCCTGCTGACTGCCATTGGCGATTGTCAAATAAAATTGATCACGAGATGTAACAAAATGGATCTTAATATAAATTTAATACTAAAGAGAATTATTTTTACTTGTGGCCACGATGTTATGCCACAACCATGAGGTGCCAATATATTTTTAGTACACCAGATCCGGATTTCGACAATAAATGTCTCTTCAGTGATGTTAGGGATCGAAACAGTATTTGGAAGGCCATATAAAAAGTACCCTCATTTTGAGAAAAAAGTACCCTCATTTTTAGATAAACTCTTAAATTTTAAGAGTCAATATAGGATAAACGGATTATATAAACCGGAGGGAAAATATGATACGAGCCAAAACGAAAAAATATAAACGAGTCTAAATTGAAAACAACGTTCAAACCTATGATTGCATTGGATAAAAACCGCAAATTTTATACGTGTGCATGTAAAACAAATTTCGTTGTAGAAGGGTCTGAAAACAGCACAAACAACATTTTCCAACGGACCAAAATAGTGAAAAAGTATATTTAAACAAAACGCATTTGACTAACAGGTCGAACAACTGATGTTCTTTAACCCTGCTGACTGTCATTGGCGATTGCCAAATAAAATTGATCACAAGATGTAACAAAATGGATTTTGATATAAATTTAATACTAAACAGAAAAAAATAACTTGTGGCCACGATGTTATGCCACAACCATGAGGTGCCAATATATTTTTAGTACACCAGATCCGGATTTCGACAATAAATGTCTCTTCAGTGATGTTAGGGATCGAAACAGTATTTGGAAGGCCATATAAAAAGTACCCTCATTTTTAGATAAACTCTTAAATTTTGAGAGTCAATATAGGATGAACGGATCATATAAACCGGAGGGAAAATATGATACAAGCCCAAACGAAAAAAATATAAACGAGTCTAAATTGATAACTACGTTCAAACTTATGATTGCGTTGGATAAAAACCGCAATTTTTATACATGTGCATGTGAAACAAATGTCGTTGTAGAAGGGTCTAAAAACAGCACAAACAACATTTTCCAAAAGACCAAAAAAAGTGAAAAGGTATATTTAAACAAAACGCATTTGACTAACAGGTCGAACAACTGATGTTCTTTAACCCTGCTGACTGCCATTGGCGATTGTCAAATAAAATTGATCACGAGATGTAACAAAATCAAAATGGATCTTAATATAAATTTAATACTAAACAGAATTTTTTTTACTTGTGGCCACGATGTTATGCCACAACCATGAGGTGCCAATATATTTTTAGTACACCAGATCCGGATTTCGACAATAAATGTCTCTTCAGTGATGTTAGGGATCGAAACAGTATTTGGAAGGCCATATAAAAAGTACCCTCATTTTGCGAAAAAAGTACCCTCATTTTTAGATAAACTCTTAAATTTTAAGAGTCAATATAGGATAAACGGATTATAAAAACCGGAGGGAAAATATGATACAAGCCAAAACGAAAAAATATAAACGAGTCTAAATTGAAAACAACGTTCAAACCTATGATTGCATTGGATAAAAACCGCAAATTTTATACGTGTGCATGTAAAATAAATTTCGTTGTAGAAGGGTCTGAAAACAGCACAAACAACATTTTCCAACGGACCAAAATAGTGAAAAAGTATATTTAAACAAAACGCATTTGACTAACAGGTCGAACAACTGATGTTCTTTAACCCTGCTGACTGTCATTGGCGATTGCCAAATAAAATTGATCACAAGATGTAACAAAATGGATCTTAATATAAATTTAATATTAAACAGATTTTTTTTTACTTGTGGCCACGATGTTATGCCACAACCATGAGGTGCCAAATATATTTTTAGTACACCAGATCCGGATTTCGACAAGAAATGTCTATTCATTGATGTTAGGAATCGAAACAGTATTTGGAAGGCCATATAAAATAGTACCCTCATTTTGAGAAAAAGTACCCTCATTTTTAGATAAACTCTTAAATTTTAGATATCAATATAGGATAAACGGATCATATAAACTGGAGGGAAAAGATGGTACAAGCCCAAACGAAAAAATATAAACGAGTCTAAATTGAAAACTACGTTCAAACCAATGATTGCGATGGATACAAACCGCTATTTTTATATGTTTGCATGTAAAACAAATTTCGTTGTAAAATGGTCTAAAAACAGCACAAACAACATTTTTTCAAAAGACCAAAAAAGTGAAAAAGTATATCTAAACAAAACGCATTTGACTAACAGGTCGAACGACTGATGTTCGTTAACCCTGCTTACTGCCATTGGCGATTGCCAAATATAATTGATCACAAGATGTTACAAAATGGATTTTGATATAAATTTAATACTAAACAGAAAAAAAATAACTTGTGGCCACGATGTTATGCCACAACCATGAGGTGCCAATATATTTTTAGTACACCATATCCGGATTTCGACAATAAATGTCTCTTCAGTGATGTTAGGGATCGAAACAGTACTTGGAAGGCCATATAAAAAGTACCCTCATTTTTAGATAAACTCTTAAATTTTGAGAGTCAATATAGGATGAACGGATCATATAAACCGGAGGGAAAATATGATACAAGCCCAAACTAAAAAAATATAAACGAGTCTAAATTGAAAACTACGTTCAAACCTATGATTGCGTTGGATAAAAACCGCAATTTTTATACGTGTGCATGTGAAACAAATGTCGTTATAGAAGGGTCTAAAACAGCACAAACAACATTTTCCAACGGACCAAAATAGTGAAAAAGTATATTTAAACAAAACGCATTTGACTAACAGGTCGAACAACTGATGTTCTTTAACCCTGCTGACTACCATTGGCGATTGTCAAATAAAATTGATCACAAGATGTAACAAAATGGATCTTAATATAAATTTAATATTAAAGAGAATTTTTTTACTTGTGGCCAAGATGTTATACCACAACCATGAGGTGCCAATATATTTTTAGTACACCAGATCCGGATTTCGACAATAAATGTCTCTTCAGTGATGTTAGGGATCGAAACAGTATTTGGAAGGCCATATACAAAGTACCCTCATTTTGAGAAAAAGTACCCTCATTTTTAGATAAACTCTTAAATTTTAAGAGTCAATATAGGATGAACGGATAATATAAGCCGGAGGGAAAATATGATATTTATATATTTCATAGCCATCAACAAATAGTACAAAATTGTGTCAATCCAATTTATAGGGTTCACCAAATTCGTATACTGTGTCATTAACACAATCCCTTGTACATATATCCTATAACGAGTCATTTCTAACGTGTTTCGTTCAAATGAGTCTAAACGACTATATTTAAAATAGTTCAGACGTAGATACAAAGAATGAGAGGAGGTGTCATAATTGACCATGAAAAACCTGTTCACCTGAGATAACATGGCATACAGACTAAATTGTAGAACTACAGTTTATCGTATCGCTTTTACAAAAAAATATGTACTAATTAGTATACCACACAGAATAGCAATACAGATCCAAGATCCGTATTAAAAGTATTTAAACTCAAAATGTAATAGACTATAAACAGGCCAAACACAGATATAGGATTAGTTGTTCGCAGTTCCATACTATTTGTTCTTGCGATACAATCCTTATTTTTACTTTACTGAACAGATTTCCTCGACTTAAACAACATATAAATACTTGATATATAACATTTGTTCCTCTTTCGCATCGTTTCGTAGCAAACGGGAAAACTCCAATTTCAAACGAAATGAAATATATGTATTTATAACGTTGTCTATCTAATGGATGATGTCTGATATAAACATACATGTATCGGTCCATTTAATTGACAGTCTTATTTATAATGATTATCTAATTTTATTTACTGACAATGTCTTAGTAGTTGGTAGTTACAGAACATTTATAACTAAAAAACTACAATTACTACCAATTACTGGTGGTATTGATTATAATGAAAACAAAACGGCCTGGAATAGTATGATTTTCAAACAACATAATTGACCTGTACTAGTTTTATATAAAGTTGAATTCTTTGAATCATCGTTTTTATGTCATGCCAACTATACAATTGGACATGGTTACATGTATTAAAATAGATTTGGATTATTACATGGCATTTTCATATCAGAATCTTTATCGGCCCTAGTCAATGATATCAGCCCCTAAACAATGTACAAAATATATAGTATTTATGGCTGAAGGTTCATGCGATACTTAATATTGTATTTTTACCATATTTACTTAACGCTTAACGCTTGTAGTTCATGCGGTACTTTATGTCGTTCTTTTAAAAACAAAATAAACCAGAAATCTTATGTGTAAATCGGAGAAATCGGAAACTAAATATGGTGTGTATCTTCGATCTTCATGTTGTCTGTCTCTGGTTTAATTTTAAACCCTGCATTTACGATTCAAACTGCAAGATATGGTCGGTTTTAAAGGCAGAATATGAATGTGGTGATGTCCAAGTATAAACCCCGATATAAACATAAAAAGCTAATTGGACTATTAATATTTGCCAGGCCTATGTCTCTTGTCAATCAAAATGAATGTACCTTCTGCACTTACTTAGATATGAATGAAGGACATTTTATAATTTCAGATTGAAAGGAAAGGAATCCCTGTGTAACTTCTATAATATTTTCGTGGTTTCAAAAGAATGTTTTATGCATATTTGTTTTTATTATATAAGAATAAGAATAAGAATAAGAATACTTTATTTATTCAATCATGGACCCTTGCGGGGTTTTAAATTTCACACAATGATCACAATGATTTGTGTCATAACAATGAAATAATAAAATGAAATACATGACAATAGAACACAGAACAGTTGCATGCACATGGAAGAGAAAGTAATATGAGAGATAATCAATTTCTGTTAGGATTATTCCCCTTTAAACAGATATGGTGTTTTGAGCTGCATAAAAATGAAATACAGCCACAACTGATTAGATATATGGGTATTTTTCTCCCATGTACACACGGCAACCAATTACTAGATAGTTATATTTCTTTCACAATTGCAAGAATATGATAAGCACCTTAGATATTTGACTGCAGTTTATTAATGCATATATAGGCATTTACATCAAAATAGATGAAATATGCATACACATAGATAGAGAAATGTGTATTTAAATTTAAGTTTTGAATTTAAAATATATATATGGACAAACTAAAAGAGATTTAGCCATTAACATGATTTGTAGATCTCAATTCAACATAAAAATTTTGATTTGCAGTCATAAATGAAACCTGTTGTAGGATATACGATTGTAGTTTCGGGAAACAATGTCAACTAAATCTAAAGTTATTTGTCTTCTTTTTCAGAATGTCTTGGTAACTTTTAATTTATTAAGTCGACACAAAGTAAGTATATCAGTAACTGAACGCTAGCGCAAAGTAAATAATAACTTCATCCAAATGTTTAAATGACTTTGAGCTAGCTTTCGGTAAATGGAAGTTGTATCAAATAAAATTTTTATTGAATTGTCATGCATGTAGTTATTTAGTTCAGGATTACCAATCCGTGATCACAGATTAATAATCCGAGATCTTAGATTTTCTATCCGATTTTCAAGGAACATTTGTTTGTAGTGTTCCTTTATCATGGCTTTCGTAGATATACGACTACAACCTGTTACCTATTGTTTATAAATAATTTACAAGATGATATTAATTGATCTAAAAATGTATCTATTTAACCGTTGCTGGTTCTTAAAATACATAATTTTATTTTGATCTTCTTCTGCGTACTTCAAGAGCTGTAATTGTTTAGAATAATCTCAGAGGTATCAAACAAGCCTATCCCTAGAGGTAACAAAATACTTAGATTGTACTTTTAGAGACAGTCCCAACATCATATTGTATTCATCTTCTATCCAACACGAGCGCCAGCAGTAGTGTCGACTTTCCTAACACGTTTATTAAATTAACTCTACCAAACTAAACGGATAACACAACTGTCTATTGAAAAACAACTCTGTTTCTTTATTGTTGATAAAAAGAAGAAGTATTGATATTTCGTAACATTGCAAACTGTATTTTAGTATATTTTCTCCGACAATCATCCTATGTTTTATAAAAAAAAAATCCTTAATTACAAAAAGTACTATAAATCAATGACACATTTTAATTTCCATTTATATAAGGCCATAATTGCAATATGTCTAAGTAATTAAAATCTTGACAGTGCTCATGAGCTTTTGCAAACATTGATTTCCGACATTTATTATACGATGGACAGTTTATTAAAAAATGAATCTCATCTTCAATATTATTATGAGAACAAAAATGACAAGTCCTCTGTGACTTTTCTATAGGTTTGTTCTTAAGTCGCTCTTTTTCTACACGTAATTGGGAGGCACTTATTTAATTTACATAAAATTAAATAAAATCTGTCTTAATTAAATACTTTGATTATCAAGATATTTTCCATTTGGAAATTATTTTTATGAGAAAAATATATATCTAGCTTTCCATTAACATTATCTTTATAATTGAACCATGCTTTTAAAAATAATGTCTTTAACGTTTTCATAATAAGTTGATTTAATATATTAATTGAATAATAATACATGTATCTTTAAATTCAAGCTTTTGTAAAATAAATTTAACAGAGGAATACCATGTCATAGTGTTATGTTCATGCATATCTTTGTTACATAAAAACGCTTCTTTCAATAAATTTGAGTTACAATGATGTAATTTATGCAGAAAGCTTAACATAGATATACCAATATTAAAATATACAGGAAATCTACCTAATTCTGATTGTACAGCAACATTTGTACTTGTATTATTTAAGCCTAAACTATGCTTACAGAAATTTAAGTTCATTTTATCAGCAACATGAATATGGTTTTTTTTTCAAGTACATTTGTAGCATCTTTTTTACAAGAAGCAGAGTTGGTTTTAATTATGTGGTCATTTTTATAAATTTACTGGTTACAAAACTTTTAATTTTTCGTAAAACTAAGGATTTTCTTATCCCAGGAATAGATAACCTTAGCTGTATTTGGCACAACTTTTTGGAATTTTGGATCCTCAATGCTCTTCAACTTCGTACTTGTTTGGCTTTATATATTTTGATATGAGCGTCACTGGTGAGTCTTATGTATACGAAACGCGCGTCTGGCGTACTAAATTATAATCCTTGTACCTTTGATAACTAATTAAACATTCCCCATATCTCTGAGCCGTACAACATAATAGGTTTAATGGTATGGTCAAACAGATGTACATTTGTTTTAATACTAGCATCTAAGCCAGATAAACATCTATTAAGTTTATATGAAGTTTTTTAAGATTTATTAAATAAGTCTTTTTTTGCATAATTAAATAGGCCACTTGACTCGAATAAAACTCCAAGGTATTTATATTTGAAAACAGTTTCAATTAATTCATTTTAGAAATAGAATGGTTCTTTTATGTGGCCTCCACTTTAATTAAAAATTCAAACTTTAGTTTTTTTTAAAGTTTACATTTAGGCACCAGGTATCACAGTATGATTCCAATGCCTTCAAGCGCTTTTGAAGTCCATTAGAAGAATCAGAAAATACAATGACATCATCTGCATACATGAGACAGTATATGTGACTAGTGCTGAGTTTTGCACTATCAGGACAATTTAGTAAATAGTTAGGTACATCATTTATGAATAGATTAAAAAGGGCAGGGCTTAAAATACCCCCTTGTCTAACCCCAATATAAGGATTAAAACATGGACCCAGTGTGTTATCAACTTTTACTCTTAGATTATTAAGTGTATACATGTGTTTAATTAACTGGTAAAAATTTCCCCTAATGTCTGACTTGAACATTTTGATAAGGATACCTGGGTGTATCACAGTATCAACAGCTCTTTTAAAGTAAATAAAACATGCATAAAATTTACTTCCCTTACAATTAGTATATTTATCAATTAAGCATTTGAGGATAAACATGTGATCTCTTGTCCTCGATTTATTTCTGAAGCTAGCCTGGCAATCAGTCAAACTATTTCTCTCATCTAAATGTTTAGAAAGTCTTGTATTTAACACAATATTAAATAACTTTCCAATACAAGAACTTATATATACAGATTTTATCGATCGAATTGTAGCGATCATATTAGCAAGTTATTGCTATACAGAAACTAACTTTAATACAGATTGTGTTAAGGGACAGCTATTAAGGTCAACATTTGTTTGGAGAACTACAGTTGGGTGCAGACCAAGCATTACATAAAGTAAACGCAAGTTAACGCCACGTGCACATATTTCGTTAGTTAACTTCAAACCTCCTGTTTACTAGTAAACGCACGTTTACTTTAATTACGTTAACGTGGCTGAAATGGAAATTTCTAATGTCTACCTTAGTAAACGGGCGTTCACTATGTGTCCGTTTAGTCAGTAGTAAACGGGCGTTTACTTCAAAATTCTTCAAATTTATTTTTACGTGCACTTAAAAGTAAACGGGTTTTTAGTACAGATTTTACAAGTGTATTTTTACGTGCACTTAAAAAGTAAACGCACGTTTACTTTTCGCGTTAACTGATTGGGTAAATTTAGAAATAAACTTCAAGTTCATTTGCACATTTATTTTATTAAAACGACCTTTAGTCTTAAAATTTTACGTATATGTGTTTCAAACCAGAACAATTCAAAAACTCTTTTAATTCGAAATATTAAATTACACAAAATCACTTTCATTAAGTTCATTAACTTTACTGATTGGCAGATTTTCTATATTTTTCTTCCAAAAGTTACATGTGCAAATATCGATACGAAAAGAAAGGTTATCCGAGACATCAGGAGAATATTTTAATATGATGAAATATAAACATCATGGTTTACGTTGTTTCGTTCCCCATTCATAATTGTCTCTTCGAATTCCTACTATAATTCGGGGTATTTAATACATAATTTTTAATGGAAATTCACATTGTTTGCCTTGGATTTACATAAAAAAAGACGTAAATTATACAGTGTATTGAAAGGGATATCGATTAAGGGTAATATAAGTATGTACATTTGTACCGGTCATCTCGTCAATTTAAATGTTCAAATATTGCTATCTTTACATGGATATAATAAACTAATTTACTATGCAGCTATATATAGTGCTAATATGGTCTGTTTTGGTTAAAATTCGAGTCAGTCTGAGGTAAAAAAACTACTGAAATTTGTTTCAATATTCAATATTTTGAATAAAAAAAGGACATGATGACACTCTAAATTGATGCAAACAAAATTTTTTAGTCATAATATTCAAATATTGCTACCTTTTTCATTATACAATCAATCCTTACATGAAAATATAACTCATTTACTATGCGGCTATATAGATTTACATAATTAAATGCTTATATGGTCAGTTTTGGTTGTTGTGGACAAATAATTATATTATATGAGTCAGTCTGAGGTATGAAAACTACTGAATTTGGTTTACGATTCCATATTTTGAATAAAAAAGTGACATGCTGAAAACCTAAATTGATGCGAACAAAATTTTTAAATCATAATATTCAAATATTGTTACCTATTTTATTAAACAATCAATCCTGACATGAAAATATAACTCATTTACTATGAGGCTATATGGATTTACATAGTACATAGTTAATTAGTTGTTGTGTATAAAGGTAAACAACGAAGTCCTTACCCAAGCTGTTACTTAACAATGAAACAATTAGAAAAATAAAATGGAAACTATGAGTCCCTTTCAATAAATCTAACTTTCATGCCAAATAATAGCTAATTTTAGGTGTTTTTTTCAGGACAGTTAAAACAACATCAATCCAACAATCCTGTAAAATGCTCAACTGGTTAAAAAATGCATAAAAAAATGAATATTCAATACCTTTAATTCCTAAATATACCTCATATATATAATTAAAAATACATGTTCCAGACCATGAGTATTTGGACTGTACGTTCCGGACGGTATACATATACTCATACAGTCTGACGATATTCGTATGGTCGGACCGTATGAGTAAACATGAATGGTCCAGTACGAGCTAACCATTTATCACAATCTTTATTTTTTAGTTTTTATACATTTTATCATTACAATTACTTTTAGATGGATCAAATGAATAATTGAACAATTGAATTTAAATATTTGTTTAATTGAATATCTGAAATCTGTAAATGAACTTTACATGCATTTGTAACTTATAAACTTAAGCAACTTCTAAATGATATTAATCAGATTATTTTGAAAAAGTACGCATAAGGTCCAGACCGCACGCGTACGGTCCAAATACTCATACGGTCTGGAACATACAGATTTAGTGGAGAAAAATAAATATATACAAAATGTACATGAACTCCGAAAAATGTGAAAGTTAATATTTTCAGACAATCCTTTCCTTAGGTACTTAACTCTTTTTGCTTAAATACTAAAAACAAATCTGGCAACCCCTTTCTTATTTTTACTCTTTTTGCTTAAAATACTGTTAAAAATATATATTTAACATGGGTGACAAATTGACTATGTAGGGTGTCGATTTGACCAGGTGCCAATTTAACCAGGTGCCAGTTTGTCTATATTTTTTTTTAATTACCTGAGTTTCATTAGACCTTTGATAACAGTAACAAAAAGATTATTTAAAATTAATTAAAATTTTCTGAGAGAAGGGACTATGTACCAGTGAGAAATATACAAGCCTTTCTACGGTTTTTATTTGTACAATTCAGTTAGTCTTGACCTATTCATTTGTCTTTAAAAAACAGTCACTTCACAAACGCACATATATACGAATATCAAGTATATGCTTACAAGACATGTTGCATTGTTAAATTAATTACGGTATGTGAAAATCAAGACTTGCATAAAAAATATCCCAATATTAGAGACAGTGGCGTCATTTTTCCTCAGAGCTTTCAGCTCTTTGATTTATTATACAATTAATCCTAACATGAAAATATAACTCATTTACTATATGCAGCAATATAGATTTACATAATAGAATGCTTATATGGTCAGTTTTGATTGTTGCGAACAAATAATTTTATTATATGAATTAGTCTGGGGTATGAAAGCTACTGAATTTTGTTTATGATTCAATATATTGAATAAAAAAGTACTTGCTGGCACTCTAAATTGATGCGAACAAAATTTTTTAGTCATAATATTCAAATATTGCTAACTATTTTCATTATACAATCAATCCTTACATGAAAATATAACTCATTTACTATGCGGCTATATAGATTTAAATACATGTACTAGAATGCTTATATGGTCAGTTTTGGTTGTTGCAGACAAATAATTTTATTATATGAGTCAGTCTGAGGTATGAACACTACTGAATTTGGTTTACGATTCAATATTTTGAATAAAAAAGTTCATGCTGGCACTCTAAATTGATGGGAACAAATTTTTTAGTCATAATATTCAAATATTGCTACTTTTTTCATTATACAATCAATCCTTACATGAAAATATAACTCATTTACTATGCTGCTATATAGATTTACATAATAAAATTCGTATATGGTCAGTTATGGTTGTTGCGGACAAATAATTTTATTATACGAGTCAGTCTGAGGTATGAAAACTACTGAAATTTGTTTACGATTCAATATATTGAATAAAAAAAAGACATGCTAACACTCTAAATGGATGGGAGTTAAATTTTTTAGTCATAATACTCAGATACTGCTATCTTTTTCATTATACAATCAATTCTTACATGAAAATATAACTCATTTACTATGCGGCTATATAGATTTAAATACTAGAATGCTTATATGGTCAGTTTTGGTTGTTGCTAACAAATAATTTTATTATATGAGTCAGTCTGTGGTACGAAAACTATTGAATTTTGTTTACGATTCAATATTTTGAATAAAAAAGTACATGCGGGCACTCTAAATTGATGCGAACAAAATTTTTTAGTCATAATATTCAAATATTGCTACCTATTTTCTTATACAATCAATTCTTACTTGAAAATATAACTCATTTACTATGAGGCTATATAGATTTGCATAATAAAATGCTTATATGGTCAGTTTTGGTTGTTGCAGACAAATACTTTTCTTATATGAGTCAGTCTGAGATATGAAAACTATTGAAATTTGTTTATGAATCAATATTTTGAATAAAAAAAGGACATGCTGGCACTCTTAATTGATGCAAACAAAATGTTTTAGTCATAATACTCAAATACTGCTATCTTTTTCATTATACAATCAATTCTTACATGAAAATATAACTCATTTACTATACGGCTATATAGATTTAAATACTAGAATGCTTATATCATGTATATGGTCAGTTTTGGTTGTTGTGGATAAATAATTTTATTATATGAGTCATCCGAGGTTTGAAAACTACTGAATTTTGTTTACGATTCAATATTTTGAATAAAAAAGTACATGCTGGCACTCTAAATTGATGCAAACAAAATTTTTTAGTCATAATAATCAAATATTGCTACCTATTTTCTTATACAATCAATTCTTACATGAAAATATATCTCATTTACTGTGCGGCTATATAGATTGACGTAGTTAAATGCTTATATGGTCAGTTTTGGTTGTTGCGGACAAATAATTTTATTATATGAGTCAGTCTGAGATATGAAAACTACTGAATTTTGTTTATGATTCAATATTTTAAATAAAAAAAGGACATTCTGGCCCTCTAAATTGATGCGAACAAATTTTTTTAGTCATAATATTCAAATATTGCTACCTATTTTATTATACAATCAATCCTCACATGAAAATATAACTCATTTACTAAGAGGCTATATAGATTAACATAATAAAATGCTTATATGGTCAGTTTTGGTTGTTACGAACAAATAATTATATATTACGAGTTAGTCTGAGGTATGAAAACTACTGAATTTTGTTACTCTTCAATATTTTAAATAAAAAAGTACATGCTGGCACTCTAAATTGATGCGAACAAAATTTTTTAGTCATAATATTCAAATATTGCTACCTATTTTCTTATACAATCAATTCTTACATGAAAATATATCTCATTTACTGTGCGGCTATACAGATTTACATAATGAAATGCTTCTATGGTCAGTTTTGAGTGTTGCGGACAAACAATTTTATTATACGAGCCAGTTTAAGGTAAGAAAACTATTGAATTTTGTTTGCGATTCAATATTTTGAATGAAAAAGGACATGCTGTCACTCTAAATTGTTGCAAATTTTTTTTTTATGTCATAATATTCAAATATTCCTTTTTTATTATACAATCAATCTTTATATCAAAATATACCTCATTTACTACGCCAGCTATATAGATTTACATAATAAATTGCTTATATCGTCAGTTTTGGTTGTTGCGAACAAATAATTATATATTACGAGTTAGTCTGATGTATGAAAACTACTGAATTTTGTTTACTATTCAATATTTTAAATAAAAAGAAGTCATGTCGGTCAGGCTGGTACAAAAATTGCTGTCAATTGTATTATATGGTCAATTATGGCATTAAAATATAACTGAATTACTTCTATATAGAATAAGATAACTTGTTAAGAGGTAAATATTGTCAGTTTTGGTTAATGATATCAAATAATTTTGTTTTACGAGTCAGTCTGTCTAAGATGAGAAAACTATTATTTGCGAAGAACAAGAAATTTACTATAACTATTGTTCAATTAAATACAAATGTGTGACATTTTTAAATAACTTTAATCGTCAATATGTCGATCAGAAATGATCGGTCGGTCAATTAATTTTGATGTTCCTTATCATTTCATATTTTAGGTCAGTGTATCCAGGTTACGATGACAATCTGCGTTAACGGGCGTTTACTAAAAACAGTAAACGCGCGTTTACTTATTAGGAAAGTAGAAGTCGCGCATTTTTCCACGTTAACGCGGAGGTAAACGGGAAAGTAAACGCCCGTTTACTCTTTACAAAATTAAAAGACGCGCCGTTTTTGCGTTAACGCGGAGGTAAACGCGAAAGTAAACGCCCGTTTACTTTTAATGTCTACTGCAATTTCGGAGTTAACGCACAGTTAATGCAGCGTTTACATGCAGTGCACGCGAGTAAACGCCGCGTTAACTTTTCCGGCCCGTCTACATGTAATGCTTGGTCTGCACCCAACTGTAGTTTAGCGGATCTGTTAACAGCTTTACTTAATGTTGAGCACAAAATAACTTTAACACATATTGACTAAAGCTACAGCTTTCAAGGTCAAACTTCATTTGTTTACAGTACTTGTTTATTAACGGATATATTAAAAAGTTTACTTAATGTGGAGCATCAAATAAATTTAACACATGTTGTGAAAAGCGACAGCTGTCAAGGTCGAATTATTCTAATGCAGTACTCGTTTATCGGATCTTTTAAAAAGTTATCTGAGTGTGGAGCATACACGAGCAGAAGTTAAAATAACAGAAACATACTTTAATTAATATTTTGTTTATTTACAGCTGGCAATGTCAAAACTCTTTGTTTGCCGTACTAGTTTAGCGTTTACGTAGTTTGGAGCAGACAAGTTTAGAAATTTATTTGTACACAAATTATGTTAAGCGACAGCTATTAAGGTCAACAAGTGTGTGCAGTACTAGTTTAGTGAATCTGTTAACTTTATTTTACTTAACTCAATCTTGAACATCAAATAACTATACCTCATATTGTATAAAACGACCGCTGTCAAGGTCAACATTCATTTGTGTGCAGTACTAGTTTAACAGATTTGGTAAAAAGTTTATTGAGTGTTGAGCATACAAGATCAGACGTTAACTTTACATATCTCGTTTAGCTCCGACTGCTAAGGGTGCAATTTACGTCTGTGCATTACTAGTTTAGATGATTTGTCTTAGGTTAACTTTGTCAAAAGTCACTAGAACATTCCAACAACCGATTATTGACAAACAAAATGTGTTATCCATTCGTTTGATGTGTTTTGAAATTTTGATTTTGCAATTTTTTTTATAACTTTTCCTCAAACGTCTATCAGGATAACCTTTAATTTTTAAAGTTGTTATGTTATATCTATGTTAAATTTTAGTAAGACAATAACAATAAAAACCAAGGAGTAAACAAAGACTCACAAAACCAAAGGACATTTACATCAACAGTTATACATAATAATTAAGAAACAATACGAACTTCACTAAAAACCGGGAGTGAAATCGGGTGCTCCGAGAGGGTAAGCATTTCCTGCACCGTATACGGCACCCGTTTCCCGAAGACTTGTTTGTGACAAAACGACACATTGTGTATTAATGATGCGACATTATATTTGGAAACAAGTATTAGTAAACTATGTATCAAGTCTATTTTCTTCCATCTCATCACTACTATAAATTTTTTTTAATAATTTTAAAAAATGAATTTACTTTATATTACGTTCATTGTAATATAAAAACCGAAATATTTCAACAGCAGAAAAAACTATGCATATTACAATTAGCATAACATGATCAGAACACAATACGACTACCAAACAAAGGCATACGAACTTTAATTCCGCCACGGATCAGCGATGTCGTTGGTTGTTTGCGATCTTAAACATGAACAAATAATTATGAAATATGAGAAACAATATCGTTATACATGTACCCATTTATATTTTTTTCAAATCTAATGTCGCATCATTAGTACGCAATATGTCATTTAGTCACAAACTTGTCTTCAGGAAACTTATACTTTAACACAGGACATGTTTACGTATATAGCGATATAAGGTTGTTTTAAACATTTAGTGTGAAGGCTAATCTTCATTTATACACAATTTATAATGAATTATAAATTTGTATTTAATATTGAATGCCGTATATTATCATATAATTGATTTTAGCTGATATTGCATATGTCATATGTTCCTATCAGTCCAATAGGAGCTTGAAAACAGTAAACTAATGGTATATCATTTAAGAAAGATTGTGAGAAGACAAAGATTGTGAGCAGAGAAAGATTGTGAGAAGAATTTAATAATCACAATATGTCAGGTCATCATTAACCCCAATATCAATGCATACTACAGTTTATAAAACAATATTAGATAATAATCGTGTGTTATTGCTATTTCGGAGTTTTTAATCCAATTTTCAATTTTCAATATTCCTTAAAAATATTGGAAGTAAAATATGTTACTTTATGTTCTTCTTCGCTATACTCATACGAACATAAAAATTGTCTTAATAATACGTAAATAAAACAAAAAGCAATTTGGGATGAGAAATTGTACTGATCAGTTTAATAAATAATAGAAATAAATTGTGACAACTCTGGTCATGTAAATCATGTAAATCGTGGTCTCTGGGTCTCCGAACAATGGAAGGAATTCTACAAATATAAAAATGTTCAATCAGAAAAAGATATAACTGCAATTACATATCGTGAATGCAAAATATACGTGTCGAACTGATCAGTAATTTTTTCTCGACAAGAGAAAAGGCGCGAAATCTAGATATATATGTGTGAAAACCGAATTACTGATTTAAGCGTATGCGAATATTTATACGCCAAATTAAGAAATGAATTTATGTTCTTCTTCGCTATACTCATACGAACATAAAAATTGTCTTAATAATACGTAAATAAAACAAAAAGCAATTTGGGATGAGAAATTGTACTGATCAGTTTCGACAAAAACAAAGGAACGAAGGGTGTTCCAATCACATAATTATAATCCCAAATTTTGAGAAATTTTAAGTCTATTTTCTAAATTTTCTTTTATGTAACCATCTTTAGCCTTGTCTGTCTTCCATCTACCGTGAGCTTTCAAAAGCCTGTCGGGAACAGAATTACTAGCAGCTGCTGTAGCACCACCGCTCCTTAAACTATGTAAACCAAATAAAGAACTATTCAGGCCTATTTCGGAAATCGCATTTAAAATAATTTCCCTAGTTCGAGTGTAAGATAGAGGCCTATTCTTGCAAGCTAGTTTATGCTTATCAATAGATTTGAAGTATGATAGAGCTCTGAAAATGTAATCGTCACTCCCAACTGACAAACTAGAAACGCGAAAATATTTCTGTAGCATAGAAACTGGACAAAGGTCTGTACCAGTTCTAGAAATCAAAATAGTGCTACCCTGTCGATATCTATCGGTCTTACTTTTTTGAATGTTTATTTGTAGATGAGAATCGTTGAACGTTAAATCAGAAGATCGGATGTGTGCCAACTCATCGTATCTTAAAAATCCGGAAAACCATATCAACATCATAGCACAGATTCGCAATCCTGGCAAATTGTCATTTTTGTCGAATTTTGCAATAATACTCTTCAAAATCGTAGGGGTAATGGGTTCTTTCCTTTTCAAAGGTTTAGATAACAATCTTATACCACCTTCTAATACCATGTCTAGTAATTTGTCATTTAAAATACTGTCATATAAATTCAGATCATGTTCCCACTTAATTGAATAATACGCTGCGTTTAAAACGGCAGTGGAAACTCCAGATTGAATCAAATAGTTAAGATATATGGCAACTGTACAAACAGTGGTAGTCAAAAACGGTAGATTGTACTTTAAGCACCAGTATTTGAATCTTTTGAAATATCCTTTATATTTCTTCAAAGTATTTTCGCTTTTTGAAGCAGTTACTACTGAACATAAAGAAACTGTTAGAGCTTTCAGATCAGGATTAGAAAAATGCTTTAAGGATTCCCAATGTGAATGTTTGAATCTAAACTGAAAAATAAATTTAAATGAAATTAATTTGATTTAAAAATTCATATAGCGAAGCACTATATGTAAAAGAATTATTTCAAATTCTCTCAATTTTGATTTAAAAGTATACTAAAGAACTAAATATGTTAAGATAAAATAGAACAACATTAAAACTAAATGGCATTTTGCGAGTACCAAAACGGGATTATGTCCTTTATAAAATTCAACAATACATGATAAAATACCTAGACGCCCGAAGGGGAAATAAGTCATGCGTGCTAGAGGCCCAAGCGGGACTTATCTCTGTCGAATCGAAACGAACAAAATAAAACAGAATAATGCTCAAACGAGACTTCAGTGTATGCGTGCTAAATGCCCAATCGGGACTTATCTCTTCAAAAGTAAAACAATATAATGCCCAAACGGGACTTGTGTTAATGTGTTAGAGGGCCCAAACGGGACTTATCTCTTCATTAAGAACAAATAATAAATCAATATAATGCCCAAGACGGGACTCACATTATGCATATGAGAGGGCCCAATCGGGACTTATCTCTGAAATAAAATAGAATATATTAAATAAACCAAGGTTATGCCCAAACGGGACTTTAGTAAGTGCAAACGACGGCATAAACGATTCCATCTCTGATATAATGCGTATTAAATGCAACTCCAATTCTAAGTATGCTCAACAAGCTTAAGTGCGTGTCGCAAAATAATTTTATATAACTACTATGCCAAAACGGGATTGGTCTCAAACTACTAGTATAACACCGACAAAAAATACAAATAAAACTAATAAAAAATAAATAAATATATAAATGGATATTGAGTGATATACTTACGGATTAACTACAATCAATCTTTAATACGAGAACGTTGAAAGTTAATGGAGAATGAATGAAAATGCTGTTTTTATCCGAACCTTGACAAAAAAATCCAGATGGTTTAACATACTCTACAAAATCCTTTACAAAAGATTTGTATTGGTTGCTCGATGATGACCACAATATAGGCCAAAAACATGACGAAGTCCATTTCGGAACAACGATAGTACCCTTTCCTTTACAAATTAACATATGATTTAATGCTCTACCTACAAGGTGAACGGGAGGAACTAACCAACAGTTATAAGAATTCCACGAAAACCCGAAAGCATCAACACCACTTGTATCTGGACACCAATACGCCGAAAAGAAAATGGGTAATTTGTGATTGTTATAGTCGGCAAAAACATCGCAATCGAACGGACCCCATAAAGAATTAAAGTACTTGAAATACACATCATTCACATACCAGTCATTAAAGTCAAACAGTTTACTGTAAAAATCTGCAGTAGTGTTAAGCTCCCGGGGAACCCATTCTACTTCAAGTGATATGCAATTGCGAATACATAGATTAAAAATTTTCAAAGCGATTTCTTGTAATTCTGTTCTCATGCTCCCAGCCTGTACAATTTTAACTACATTTTGATTGTCTGTATAAATTTTTACCAAACGATTTTGAAAGTCGGGCAATAAGGAAAATAAGGTTATGAATACTGCTAACAGTTCTCGGAATGTAGAGCTTTTCTTCGCCTCGTCGGGAGTCCACATTTTATGTACAATTTTATTTGACGTTTGAACCGCAAACCCCGCACAAGCGAAACCGCTTGCGTCAGTAAAGACAATTCTATCTGGCAGAAATGAAACTGGTAAGAGAGATTTCCTGGGGAGCGATGTGCAATTATTCTTCCAAAAATTTAATTCAAAGATTGCTTCGTCGGTTAACCGAATATGAAAATCCCAATAATCGCTGGCGGCGATAAGAATGAGCATATTCCTGGACATTATTCTGCAAATGTTACCAAAACTGGGAATAAAAGAAATAATCTTGCCAGTAACTCGTGCTAATTGTCTAGCGGTTATATTATTGATATTGCTAAAAATATCGTCTATAGTAGCTTTGAAACGCTCAATCTTATCTTCAGGTATCTCCAAATTAAAAGTGTCTAAATGCCATCGGAACCCAAGCCAAGTTAAAACTTTTGTGGGGTCCCAAATACTTTTTTCATGATTCAGGAAAAAACCTGCTGACAATAAATCATGCTTTACGACCTTAGAAAGCTTCACACAATCCTCAAAAGAGGACTCAATCCTCCAACCGTCATCTAAATATATGATCATACGATAACCTTGTGATCTCCAGTGCTTAACTAGTGGCCTCAACACTTTAGAAAACACGTGACCAGCTGTAGATAAACCAAACGGTAAACACCTAAAAACGAAATACCGAGTGCCGGTTGGGAAAACCCAACAAAAACCTAAAAACTCTTGATGCTCTTCGTGTATATTAATATGATGATAACCACACTTTAAATCACATTTTATCAGAAATCCTGGATTTGATACAAATTGCAAAGCCTCAGCTACACCTTCGTATTTAAACTTTCTTTTTTCATTAAACTTATTAACGTGCCTCAAGTCCAAAATCAATCTCCTTTTACCAGAGTCGTTAACTGACACCGATAACGGATTAACGATAAAAGGAATGTGATCTTTCACCTCACGAATCACACCTGTTGACAATAAATCTATAATTGACGACTCAACAAAAGGTGTGTGTTTTATAGCTGAACTGTTGTTCTTTAAAAAAGCTGACGGAGGCAATTTGTAAAAAGGTATCAGGTATCCAAATTCGACAACATTAAGAACAAAATTATTAGCATTTAAAGTATTTCTCCAAAAATCTAAATTTGTCCGTAAATTATCTACTCTAAACGAGCTGGCTGAGGAGCACTCAAATTCGAAATCTTGATCGTGACTTAAAAAAGGAGATAAATTGTACTTAACTGTTTCATCACTTTGCTCCTAAAGAACCGCTGGTCTCGGCTGGTTGGAACCTACGTCTCTTTGGGCAGTGATAGGCCCAGTGACCCTCGCCATTGCAGTAATAACACTTGTCTGTTGGTTGTGAACTGGTAAAGTACTCATTCTGGTTGTAGATACCGGTACGAGATCCTGTGCGGGTTTGTGATCCTTGAGCAGCCGGGTATTTGTAGTTTCTAGGTACTTCTCTTGTAGATGCTGATGAAGTTTTTCGAAAAGGCTCATCTTGAGGAACTTGGGAACTCTCTGGTTCTGGAATATAAGGAGTAGGACGGGTCCTTACTTTGTCGCGTCTCTTAGCTTTAGCCCGGTAATCGGCTTGTCTTAGCTTTGTTGCGTCGTCGGTCCCCTCTGTAATAGGGTCGTCTATATATTCGTCCACTACGTCCCACCCGTACTTATCGGCTATGCGAAGAAGCTTATTTCTTTCCTTTAGGGCCTTTATGCTCTTTTCTAAATACTGAATGGCTAAAGCCGGAGAATCTTTCTCTATGAGTTTGAGGGTCTTTTCAAGTTCTGATAAACGTTCTCCGTTAAAACTAAATTGTTTTTCATTACCGTCGTACCTGAATTTAGGAGTCTGTTTTACCGGCGGTACACTTTCAGCTTCTTTAGCACCAATTCTCGTGTCAATCTCCTTAAATAGCTCTTCTTTGTGCTTTCTCAATGTCAAATCAAGGCTCTGGGTAAACAGCGATAAGGCATCCTCAGGTGACAATCGATTAGACCCTTCACCTTCTTCACTGCGTTGAATTCGTATAGGCGATTCCGGTTCAGGTTCACTCATATTACCAAGGTCAGTATACGTGTCGAACTGATCAGTAATTTTTTCTCGACAAGAGAAAAGGCGCGAAATCTAGATATATATGTGTGAAAATCGAATTACTGATTTAAGCGTATGCGAATATTTATACGCCAAATTAAGAAATGAATTTATTTATTATATTGAAATACTAGTCAAAACTCGTCTGTAACACAATTTTGTAAAATAAAATGATACAAAATTTTTCTCAGGTTTCTTCAAGTTTTTCTTAGAAATATTGTTTTGTCAGGCAAAAAGAGAAAACAGTTAATCTGATTAATTAGAAATAGGATGATGTGGTATGGATGCCAATGAGACAACTAAGTTCCTTTTAAATAAGTTAATCTGATTAATTAGCAATACGATGATGTGGTATGGGTGCCAATGAGACAACTAAGTTCCTTTTAAATAATTTAATCTGATTAATTAGAAATAGGATGATGTGGTATGGGTGCCAATGAGACAACTAAATTCCTTTTAAATAAGTGAATCTGATTAATTAGAAATAAGATGATGTGGTATGGGTGCCAATGAGACAACTAAGTTCCTTTTAAATAATTTAATCTGATTAATTAGAAATAGGATGATGTGGTATGGGTGCCAATGAGACAACTAAATTCCTTTTAAATAAGTTAATCTGATTAATACGATATAAGATGATGTGGTATGGGTGCCAACGAGACAACTAAGTTTCTTTTGAATAAGTTAATCTGATTAATTAGAAATAAGATGATGTGGTATGGGTGCCATTGAGACAGTTAAGTTCCTTTTAAATACGTTAATCTGATTAATTAGAAATAAGATGATGTGGTATGGGTGCCAATGAGACAACTAAGTTCATTTTAAATAAGTTAATCTGATTAATTAGAAATAAGATGATGTGGTATGGGTGCCAATGAGACAACTAAGTTCCTTTTAAATAAGTGAATCTGATTAATTAGAAATAAGATGATGTGGTATGGGTGCCAATGAGACAGCTAAGTTCCTTTTAAATACGTTAATTTGATTAATTAGAATAGTATGATGTGGTATGGGTGTCAACGAGACAACTAAGTGCCTTTTAGTAAGTCAATCTGATTAATTAGCAATAAGATGATGTGGTAAGGTTGCCAATGAGACAGTTAAGTTCCTTTTGAATAAGTTAATCTGATTAATTAGAAAAAACATTATGTGGTATGGGTGCCAATGAGACAACTAAGTTCCTTTTAAATAAGGTAATCTGATCAATTAGAAATAAGATGATGTGGTATGGGTGCCAATGAGACAACTAAGTTCCTTTTAAATAAGTGAATCTGATTAATTAGAAATAAGATGATGTGGTATGGGTGCCAATGAGACAGCTAAGTTCCTTTTAAATACGTTAATTTGATTAATTAGAATAGTATGATGTGGTATGGGTGTCAACGAGACAACTAAGTTCCTTTTAAATAAGTTAATCTGATTAAATAGAAATAAGATGATGTGGTATGGGTGCCAATGAGAAAACTAAGTTCCTTTTAAATAAGGTAATCTGATTAATTAGAAATAAGATGATGTGGTATGGGTGCCAATGAGACAACTAAGTTCCTTTTAATTAAGTTAATCTGATTAATTAGAAATAAGATGATGTGGTATGTGTGCCAATGAGAAAACTAAGTTCCTTTTAAATAAGTTAATCTGATTAATTAGAAATAAGATGGTGTGGTATGGGTGCCAATGAGACAACTAAATTCCTTTTACATATTAAGTTAATCTGATTAATTAGAAATAAGATGATGGGGTATGGGTGCCAATGAGTCAGCTAAGTTCCTTTTAAATAAGTTAATCTGATTAATTAGAAATAAGATGGTGTGTTATGGGTGCCAATGAGACAACTAAGTTCTTTTTAAATAAGTTAATCTGATTAATTAGAAATAAGATGATGTGGTAAAGATGCCAATGAGACAACTAAGTTCCTTTTAAATAAGTTAATCTGATTAATTAGAAATAAGATGATATGGTATGGGTGCCAATGAGACAGCTAAGTTCCTTTTGAATAAGTTAATCTGATTAATTGGTAATAATTTATGTGGTATGGGTGCCAATGAGAAAACTAAGTTCCTTTTAAATAAGTTAATCTGATTAAATAGAAATAAGATGATGTGGTATGGGTGCCAATGAGACAACTAAGTTCTTTTTAAATAAGTTAATTTGATTAATTAGAAATAAGATGATGTGTTATGGGTGTCAATGAGAAAACTAAGTTCCTTTTAAATAAGGTAATCTGATTAATTAGAAATAAGATGATGTGGTATGGGTGCCAATGAGACAACTAAGTTCCTTTTAAATAAGTTAATCTGATTAATTAGAAATAAGATGATGTGGTATGGGTGCCAATGAGACAACTAAGCTCCTTTTTAATAATAAGAAAACGTAATTTCCTTTTTGCCGTAAAATGTCATCAGAGCATACTGAAAGAAATATAACTTTAATAAATTACCTATAAAGACTTTATTATCCAAAGCATCAGTTTTATATATTTCTATATAAATGTTTACCAATTTAACCTCCATGCTCATTCTTAATATAAGATGCGTAATGTTTGTAATGTATCTCCCTGCTTATTATTTCTAAGAAAGATGTCAATGATTTGGATATAGTTTATGATAAATTCGAGGACGTTTTTGTTCTCAAAATTGTATTTAAATATATAAAATATATAAATAGTATATGATAAATATGAGGAAGTTTTTGTTCTTGAACTTTAAACCTATATAAATAGTATATGATGAATTTGAGGAAGTTTTTGATCTGGAATTTTAAATCAATATCTAATTATAAAGTTCAAGGAATCAAATATACAAACTGTGTAAACTACAAATACTTCCTTGCTGATGTTTAAAATATGTAGTATGCTCTTTTATTGATATTAGTTTACTTTTCTTCTGACATAAAATCACATGCGTTTAAACATGATTGAGTTTTTCTAACACGAGCAGACTTCTCATCACTTTAGAATATAATAAACACGGACATATTTTAGGAATCAAGTTAAAATCTAGATCTAGAGCTGTCAGGTTTTTTGACTATCACTACTGGTAGACTAATTTAATGTATATAATGAATTGATATATAAGTTCTAGGCACAGATAACTAACTGGTATGAAGAATGGACAATAATACTATCCCTGAGGCAATGAGTAAAACTTCAACAATGCATTTAGGGCTTGATGAATTAAAACTTTTCGACCAGGAGTAGAATGCATATATAAATGACCAGTCAATTTAAATTTAGATTCTACAAAGTTGATCGATCATGCTGAAGAGCAGGACATGTAAACTGCGACTGTTATAAATGGGTGTGTTGAAGAAGAGTCGTATTTTCCAAATCTTGTAATCCCAATCTAGTATTACAACATGTATCCCGCAGAATATTTGAGAAGAGTAGAATTTTCCATATGTTGTAATCCCATTCTAGTATTACAACATGTATCCCGCAGAATATTTGAGAAGAGTAGAATTTTCCATATGTTGTAATCCCATTCTAGTATTACAACATGTATCCCGCAGAATATTTGAGAAGAGTAGAATTTTCCATGTAAGTTATAGGACAAGACTATTGTGTCAATATTATGACTGCAATGATAACACGTATGTTTCAATCAGCATTGATGTTGTTTTCGTTGCTCATTGTTAAACATGTATATGATTTAGTCAATTTAGTCATGACACAATTTGCATGGATCATATCGATCATGACCATAGATTCTACATATCTAATGTTAAATACAGTTTATATGAACGTTGTTATAGAACCTTTACATTAAAATCTTCCAAGACTTCCAAGATACATGTAACATTCAATCGTCTTGATTATAATCAGTAAAAAGGCTAGACATCTCCATGTGTTTTCACTCAGGTTTACCTATACATTGTTTTACTTATGTTTATGTTTATAATATAGTTCAAGGATTTGTATAAAAGTAATTTAATAGTGCTATAGTTTTTAAATAATTTCTTTTAACATTTTAAAACAACCTATCTAAATATAAGATTTGGAAATCCGTCTAAATTAAGAAGAGTTCCTATCTAAACATATCTGTGGTTTTACTATATTTAGTATTGTTTCTATTTAAACATAGATCTGGTTTGACTAAGTTTAGGATTGGTTCTATCTAATAATAGCTCTGGTTTGGCTATATTCAAGATTGTTTCTATCTGAAATAGCCCCAATTTGACTATATTTAGTACTTATTATATCTAAACATCGTTGTGGTTTGACTTTCTTCAGATTTGTTTTTAATGTAACATCGCCCTGGTTTGACTATATTCAAAAATGGTTCCCTGGAAAAATTCCTCTGGTTGACTAAATTTAGGATTTTTTTTCTATCTAAACATAGCTTCGGTTTGACTATATATTAAGAATTGTTTCTATGGTTTGACTATATTTAGGATTATTTCTTATTAGAGCTTTCTTACAAAGTGACGAAAGGTACGAACGAACGTAAAGGGAGCACGTATTTCATTTCTACAATAACAGTTAGAAGAGTCTTTGTTTTATCCAGTAAAACAGCATGCTTTTCTAAATCAAGTTACAATAATACACGATTTTAATATAATCAAACAGAGAAAAATTGTGTCAAATACACTTACGTCCGATACGTTACTTACGTAAACCACGAGTACACACATTTCCGCGGGAATTTTTTAAGCACGAGTTTCACGATTAACATTTCAATGACATTATTGAAGTATGTTAGTCTAAATTTAACGACAAGATTCACATTTATTTTTATTTGTTACAGTACACTTTCTGCAAATTATCAAAGTGGAATATCGAGATTTGCAAAAAAATGATGCTACAATGTTTTTAAAAAGTAATGTTGAATAAATCTAGAAAAAGACTTTGTTTATCAAGAAAATAAATCTACAATTTTGCACCATATATATATTGTGGATTTTATAATGACGATTTAACAGTACAAATGTTTGGAAGATAGACGAGAAGTTGTCACTTATCGTCCAGTGGCTAATATTTCATGAATGTTCAGGACTATAGGCAAAACGCAGTTATACGCTAAAATAACCGTTCCATTGCTCCGGTGTATCATATATTCACATTTAGGGGGGGGGGGGGGGGGGGGGGTGGCAATGAATATTACCAGGGGAGAGAGGCGATGATTCAAAAGTTATGAAACGAGCACCAGCATATGGCATAGTATGAAGATCATCTTGTTTTCTTCATTTTCGTTTTATTATTTTGAGCGTTGCAAATTTTGAATCAAGGAAGTATTTGTTAGAGAAGAAGACAATGTATTTGCTTTGACATTTAATTAGGTTACACAGTTCAACATTGTAATATTGAAGAGTGTGTTTTTCGTCTTCTAGGGGCATTTTGTTCGTCTGACTACTCTATATCTAGAATATTTTGTAGTGTTATCTCCGACGACCTGGTGGAATCAATAATCATAATATTCTAACCTATCGTACGTCCTGAAATCCTAAATATATCTCAAGAAAAATCCAATTTTAATAAGTGTCGTTGCATGCACAATAATTGTCCGAAGTTCCACGACTATTATTTAGATATGTCAAAATAAAGGATCCCTAAAACGAGTCTTACGTATGATTCGTCAATCATACGTACCTTTCGTCAATTTGTAAGAAAGCTCTATTAAGCATAGCTCTGGTTGGACTTCATTATTTGGTCATTCGAGTTTATGAGCACTTTCGTGTTTCTATTTGGTTTTAGGTTTTTACATATTTATATATTGATCATATTTGAGGATCATGCCCATGAGGTACAATACAAACGGTACCGTTGATAATTATACACACGTCTGCATGGTCAGGTTGTATATAGCACATGTTCTAACTTTTTCTTCTCTCACACCAAGAAATGTGCAGTATCAAGTACAAGTGTGTAAAATCACAAAAATACTGAACTCCTTTGAAAATTTAAAATGGTAAGTCCCTAATCAAATGGCAAAATCTAACGATAAAACACATGTTACGAATGGATGGATTTTTTGGTAAACTCGAATGACCAAAACATTAAGTCAAACCAGAGCTATGGTTAGATAGAAATATTGGATGCACACATACATCGAATAAAAAGAGATGTATGAATTATTGTTATAGCAACCAATCAGAAAAATTCCATACACAATGTAAAGTATCTACCAGTTTTCGGACATGTAACTCATTAAATTTGAAAAAAAAACATTTGTTATTAAATTCCTATTTTGTTTACTACAGTTTGCAATTATTGTTTCTAAAGTTATTGTTTTCCGAAACCACATCCAAAAATTTTGATGAAATTCATCCTCCAAAATCTTAAGGTTGTTTTCTGATCTGACAGACAATTTGATAAATAAAACTCATTGGAGGCTATATTTATATCAGTTTTAGTAGAAATTATTTACAAATACAAAATGTAATAAAGTTACACGTACAAGTTTGATTGTTATCTACCTTGTAACCAGGTTTAATCAATCAGTATCCACATAAGGATATACATTTACCCAGAATCCATCAGTATCCACATAAGGATATATCTTTACCAAGAATCCATCAGTATCCACATAAGGATATACCTTTACCCAGAATCCATCAGTATCCACATAAGGATATATCTTTACCAAGAATCCATCAGTATCCACATAAGGATATACCTTTACCCAGAATCCATCAGTATCCACATACGGATATACCTTTACCCAGAGTCCATCAGTATCCACATAAGGATATATCTTTACCAAGAATCCATCAGTATCCACATAAGGATATACCTTTACCCAGAATCCATCAGTATCCACATAAGGATATACCTTTACCCAGAATCCATCAGTATCCACATAAGGATATACCTTTACCCAGAATCCATCCGTATCCACATACGGATATACCTTTACCCATAATCCATCAGTATCCACATAAGGATATACCTTTACCCAGAATCCATAAGTATCCACATACGGATATACCTTTACCCAGAATCCATCAGTATCCACATAAGGATATACCTTTACCCAGAAAAGCATACGAATGCTCCTTAAAGTTCGAAATTTTGGTTTACTTCACTTTTTGATCATTTAGATTTTTTTCTACTCTATTTGAGTGCCCTTAAATTGCCCTAATTAATTATTGACAATACGTCGTTTTTTATGTCAATATGAGAAGCTGTTCACAAAATATTGAGTACAAGGTGACGATCTGTATACACATTTCTCTAATTACGTTGCAAAACACATCATACATAATGTTTGATTTTGCCCAGATCATAAATAATGTTTGATTTTGCCCAGATCATAATGTTCATATGGATCAAAATTAAAATGAAAAAGCTTTCTATTGTCATGACATATAAGCATGAACAGAGCATTTTTTTTCTTTAATCAAAAATATATTGTAGGTATTTCGCAGTGTTATATATTAAACAATGCATGTATTTATTTAACTTATACGTCTAATCTTTTTGGAACATACAAAACAATGAAAGCGTATAAAATTTAATCACTCCACGAGCTGTCATCTTTGCATACAAGGCGACGCGAAGACGAGTTTATCATTTGACCATTAGATATCATTAACATAATCAAGGCGGAAGTGTCGTGAATATATATGCAACACTGTGAGGTCAAACCTCGATGTTGGAATGCGGCGTTAAAACTTATTTGAAAAAAAATCCTTTACTATTCTTTAGTTATCTATAAAATATTGAAAACAATGATATTAGTCCCTACCTTCACTTGTTTCACAAACCAATCATTCACTTCATGAAGTCAGCCGCCATTTTGTGACAGACCTATCGTCAGGAAACACTTAGTCAACGGAAATATGTACATATCGAGAAGTTTGATGTATACAAAGAGTTTGAATGATAATGTCTGTATCTTTTTAATGAATTTGTTTGTAAATTTCTTACAAAATTTTCATTGTTTAATGTTGTTTTTTTTCAATAAACCAACACATTATAACTATTGTTTGTTAAAACACTGAAGATGAGTTTTCGCTTATATAACATTAACAAGTTAACAGAAACCACTTATAATTCCACGGCTTGGTTTATAGTTCTAAACATGGAATAGTTATATGAATATAAGATGTTTTTAGTATATCGTATTTATTGAAAATACATTCTGCAGAGGGTATACAAAAAACGGGGATTGCAATTTTAAATAGATTGGTAAATAGCTATTTAAATACAAGATGTCAAATTACATCGTATTTATCGAAAATACATTCTGCAGAGGGTGGATACAAAAAACGGGGATTGAAAGTTTAAATAGATTGGATGAAGTTATATGCATAAAAGATGCTATAAATAGTATATCGTTTTTGTCGAAAATACATTCTGCAGAGGGTGGATACCAAAAACGGGGATTGAAATTTTAAATAGATTGGATGAAGTTATATGCATAAAAGATGCTATAAATAGTATATCGCTTTTGTCGAAAATACATTCCTTCAGAAGGTGAATACTAAAAACGGGGACAAAATGCAGAGAAGGGATACTAAAACGGGGACAATGTGCACAGAGGGGACACTAAAACGGGGACATTGTGCCGACGGGGACACTTAAACGGTTGATTTGTATTCAACAAGAAAGAAACATTACTGTTCGTTTGTTTTGCCTTTGTATACTTTATACAGAAATGTTATCAATGTTGAATTAGAAAACGACATTTAACATAGATATAGGAAGATGTGGTGTGAGTGCCAATGAGACAACTCTCCATACAAATAACAATTTAAAAAGTAAACCATTATAGGTTAAAGTACGGCCTTCAACACGGAGCCTTAGCTCACACCGAACAACAAGCTATAAAGGGCCCCAAAATTACTAGTGTAAAACCATTCAAACGGGAAAACCAACGGTCTAATCTATATAAACAAAACGAGAAACGAGAAACACGTATATATTACATAAACAAACGACAACTACTGTACATTAGATTCCTGACTTAGGACAGGTGCAAACATTTGCAGCGGGATTAAACATTTTAATGGATCCAAACCTTCTCCCTTTTTCTGAAACAATAGCATAACATCACAACAAAGAAAAACATACGATAAAATATCAATTGGCAGACTTAACTCAATCAAAAAACGTATGATTAAACAATGAACGAATAAATTTGATCTGCGATATCTGAATACAAATGCACAGTTAATTAAATATTAGAGACAAACATTCATGACCAAAAAGCTAACAAACAAATTCAAAAACAGGACATGACTGAGAAATATTTAACCAATCAATGTTCACTTTAAAAAAAAACCGGTTTTTTTATAATCTTGAAGTTTATACAAATGTTGTAAGAATAAGTGAAAAATTGAAGATATTACAAATAATCAAAGCTGGTGTACAGACAAGATCCATATAAAATAAAAAATAACAAAAAAGCATTATAAACAGTATCAACAGGTCGAATTTAACATGCATGTTCACTTGAACTTTTGCTATAAAAAAAAATATGTGGTATAATTGCCAATGAAACAACTCTCCGTAAGTGATTAAATGACACAGAAATAAACAACTATAGGTCACCGTGCGGCCCTCAACCATGAGCAAAGCCCATAACGCATCGTCAGGCATAAAAGACCTTACCATATTATAATAGTGAGAAGACAGAGCAAAACATAAAAATGCTAGTTTTTTTATTCAACAACAGCATCGCACACACTGTTAACTAAATCAACTCAATTGATATGGAAAATAAGAACATTCATGCTTAACATACTGAAAAAAGAATACACTTTTCCTAAAACTTCGGTATTTTATATCTATATTACATTTTAGTAAAGTAATGCCAACCTTCTTTTCCATTTAATATGCCGTATATTATATTAAAAGAGAAGGATATTATATTTCAAATATGGTATTGAGTTTTAAACTGTTTTTAGTAATTGGTTTGAATGTGTTCGTCCATTGTGTTGTACGTCTATAATGGTAACACTATGTTTTCATAATTACGTTAAATTGATAATATAAAAAAAATTCAGGCAAAACTAACAAAAGTAATGATTTTTTTTAACAGTCCAGTATCTTAAATTAAAAACAACAATGTTGACACAATGAATAAAGCATACGATAAGCAAATGATAAATTGTAGTTACTTGACACCATATAATCTAAATGTATGAGGTGAATATCATACAATAGATCTTTAGGATCTATATTTACAAAATTTAAAATGCATCTCAAATATTTTCATTTAAGTACACATATGGCCAGATCATTGATACACAAAATTATAAATGTTTAAGCGTAGTGCGAAGTAGATAGTTCTAGTCCCATCTAAGTTGTTCGTGTCGAAAAGAAACTGTTTGCTTGAATGGGTTTGAAGTAACTTCAGTAGCTGACCTATCGACAATCATCAAACAGTTTCTATGAGCTGTCTGTTTACCTGTCACAAGAAAACTTTTATCAATCAGAATAGCTAGTAAACAAATTTAGTTGCTGATTATCATATCACACATAAGAATAATGGCTTAAAAAACAGCCATGCTACTTTAACTAGAAAAATTCCAGAAAAAGTTACTGAAACAGCTGCTTTCACTTCCTTCATCAACACCAGACCCGGCGGTGTACATACTACCAGGAATACTACTCGTCGAAGCGCAAATTGACAAAAGAGCACTGGGATTAATAAACAACATCTGTAACCAAGATGAAAGCAGCATGGAAAAACAACTGGCGCGGAGAAAAATCAGTGTTAAGTCGCTGGACAGTAATAGCTGGTTTATACAAATCAAAAAGATCCTAACAAAATATAACATGGATGAAATCAACACCTACCTTGATATACCTATGAAGAAAGAAAAATAGATCACATTAATAAACCGAATTATCCAAAAACTTTGGAGTGACTAAATAACAAGAATGGTTTCTTACTACAAAGGCGTACAACACTTAAATTACACGGAATTCCACCAAGGCAAGCTACATTCACTACTAAAAATCAAATGTCAATCAGCTAGAGACATAGGAAGAATTCCTCCAAAGCTAAAAATGCTAACTGGCACATACATTCTGCAGTCGCACAGAATTAAAATGTATGATAATGAAACAGACCCGATGTGTCTTATATGTCACCAAGGAGACGAAACGCTGGAACATTTTATCCTTGAATGTGAAGGGTTATCCGATACCAGGAATTCAATTATGGATGAAGTTAGTGCCATTCTGAAGGGTTCAATAAATGTAGACTTTCATGAGCAAACATCAAAAATAAAGATGCAAATTCTTCTGGACATTACAATGTTGCGGGAAAATCTAAAACTAGATACAAAATTAATGGCCGAAATCGAATACTGTAGCCGCCGACTTCTCTTTTTGTTACACACAACCAGATATAGTTTCCTGTCAAAAGGATGGAGAAAGGAAAACGTAAAGGTGTAATAACCCAACAACTGTGATGTGGAAAATGAAAAATGTGTAAATAACTTGTATATATAACAGAAATTCAATCGTATTGGACTTTTACTGCACTATATATATAAAGCACGCAGGTGGGGGCTATTACTGTTAGACATAATGGTGCCTATAAATACACTGGTGAAGTTCTCCTATATGGGGGAGATTAAAAACACAGAGGTAATGTAACGTATTATCATTTACAAGGTTAGTATTCAGCATTTTGGTGTTGACATGAAGACAAATGTTTGGGTCTAATCACTGTTATATTATCATCATTTACAAGGTTAGTAGTCAGCATTTCAATGTTGACATGAATAAAAATGTTGGAGTCTCATCATTGTTACGTTATCATCATTTACAAGGTTAGTAGTCATCATTTCGGTGTTGACATCAATACAAATGTTGGGGTCTAATCATTGTTACGTTATCATCATTTACAAAGTTAGTAGTCAGCATTTCGATGTTGACATGAATACAAATGTTGGGGTCTCATCATTCTGACGTTCTCATCATTTACAAGGTTAGTAGTCATCATTTCGGTGTTGACATGCATACAATTGTTGTGGTCCAATCATTGTTACGTCATCATCATTTACAAGGTTCGTAGTCAGCATTTCGGAGTTGACATGAATACAAATGTTGGGGTCTAATCAGTGTTACGTCATCATCATTAACAAGGTTCGTAGTCAGCATTTCGGTGTTGACATGAATACAAGAGTTAGGGTCTAATCGTTGTAACGTCATCATCATTTAAGAGGTTAGTAGTCAGCAATTTGGTGTTGACATGAATACCAATGTTGGGGTCTAACCAATAATACGTTATTATCATTTACAAAGTTAGTAGTCAGCATTTCGGTGTTGACATGAATTCAAATGTTGGGGTCTCATCATTGTTACGTTATCATCATTTAAAAGGTTAGTAGTCAGCATTTCGGTGTAGACATAAATACAAATGTTGGGGTCTCATCCTTTTTACGTTATCATCATTTAAAAGCTTAGTAGTCAGCATTTCGGTGTAGACAAGAATACAAATGTTGGAGTCTAATCATTGTTACGTTATCATCATTTTAAAGGTTAGTAGTCAGCATTTCTGTGTTGACATGAATACAAATGTTGGGGTCTTATCATTGTTACGTCATCATCATTTATAATGTCAGTACTCAGCATTTCGGTGTTGACATGAATACAAATGTTGAGGTCTAATCGTTGTTACGTTATCATCATTTAAAAGATTAGTAGTCAGTACTTCAGTGTGACATGAAAACCAATGCTGGCGTCTAATCTTTGTTACGTTATCATCATTCACAAGGTTAGTATTTAGCTTTTCGGTGTTGACATGAATACAGATATTGGGGTCTAAACGTTGTTGAGTCATCATCATTTACAAGGTGAGTAGTCAGCATTTCGGTGATGACATGAATTTAAATGTTAAGGTCTAATCATTGTTATGTCATCATCATTTAAGAGGTTAGTAGTCAGCAATTCGGTGTTGAATTGAATACCAATGTTTGGGTCTAACCAATAATACGTTATTATCATTTACAAGGTTAGTAGTCAGCAATTCGGTGTTGGCATGAATACAAGAGTTGGGGTCTAATCGTTGTTACGTCATCATCATTTAAGAAGTAAGTAGTCAGCAATTCGGTGTTGAAATGAATACCAATGTTTGGGTCTAACCAATAATACGTTATTATCATTTACAAGGTTAGTAGTCAGCAATTCGGTGTTAACATGAATGCAAATGTTGAGGTCTAGTCGTTGTTACGTTATCATCATTTAAAAGGTTAGTAGTCAATACTTCAGTGTTGACATGAATACCAATGCTGGGGTCTAATCATTGTTACGTTATCATCATTCACAAGGTTAGTATTCAGCTTTTCGGTGTTGACATGAATACAAATATTGGGGTCTAAACATTGTTAAGTCATCATCATTTACAAGG
Organism: Mytilus edulis; assembly: GCA_019925275.1. Lineage (NCBI taxonomy): Eukaryota > Metazoa > Mollusca > Bivalvia > Mytilida > Mytilidae > Mytilus > Mytilus edulis. Next base: position 110,560,435 of record CM034354.1, on the reverse strand, counting down.
TAAGTAGTCAGCATTTCGGTGTTGACATGAATTTAAATGTTAAGGTCTAATCATTGTTACGTCATCATCATTTAAGAGGTTAGTAGTCAGCAATTCGGTGTTGTAATGAATACAAGAGTTGGGATCTAATCGTTGTTACGTCATCATTATTGACAAGGTTAGCAGTCAGGATTTCGGTGTTGACATGAATACAAATGTTGGGGTCTAATCATTGTTACGTTATCATCATTTAAAAGGTTAGTAGTCAGCATTTCGGTGTTGACATGAATACAAATGTTGGGGTCTAATCATTGTTACGTTATCATCATTAACAAGGTTCGTAGTCAGCATTTCGGTGTTGACATGAATACAAATGTTAGGTTCTAATCAGTGTTACGTCATCGCCATTAACAAGGTTCGTAGTCAGCATTTCAGTGTTGACATGGATACAAATGTTGGGGTCTAATCAGTGTTACGTCATCATCATTAACAAGGTTCGTAGTCAGCATTTCGGTGTTGACATGAATAACAATGTTGGGGTCTAATCAGTGTTACGTCATCATCATTTACAAGGTTCGTAGTCAGCATTTCGGAGTTGACATGAATACAAATGTTGGGGTCTAATCAGTGTTACGTCATCATCATTAACAAGGTTCGTAGTCAGCATTTCGGTGTTGACATGAATAAAAATGTTGGGGTCTAATCAGTGTTACGTCATCATCATTTACAAGGTTCGTAGTCAGCATTTCGGTGTTGACATGAATACAAATGTTGAGGTCTAATCAGTGTTACGTCATCATCATTAACAAGGTTCGTAGTCAGCATTTCGGTGTTGACATGAATACAAATGTTAGGGTCTAATCAGTGTTACGTCATCGCCATTAACAAGGTTCGTAGTCAGCATTTCAGTGTTGACATGGATACAAATGTTGGGGTCTTATCATTGTTACGTTATCATCATTTAAAAGGTTAGTAGTCAGCATTTCAGTGTTGACATGAATACACATGTTGACGTCTAATCATTGTTACCTAATCATCATTTAAAAGGTTAGTAGTCAGCATTTCGGTGATGACATGAATTTAAATGTTAAGGTCTAAACATTGTTACGTTATCATCATTTAAGAGGTTAGTAGTCAGCAATTCGGCGTTGGCATGAATACAAGATTTGGGGTCTAATCGTTGTTACGTCATCATCATTTAAGAAGTTAGTAGTCCCGCATTTCGGTGTTGACATGAATACAAATGTAGGGGTCTTATCGTTGTTACGTTATCATCATTTAAAAGGTTAGTAGTCAGTACTTCAGTGTTGATATGAAAACCAATGCTGGGTTCTAATCATTGTTACGTTATCATCATTCACAAGGTTAGTCGTCAGTACTTCAGTGTTGACATGAATACAAATGTTGGGGTCTAATCATTGTTACGTTATCATAATTTAAAAGGTTAGTAGTCAACATTTCGGTGTTGACATGAATACAAATGTTGAGGTCTAGTCGTTGTTACGTTATCATCATTTAAAAGGTTAGTAGTCAATACTTCAGTGTTGACATGAATACCAATGCTGGGGTCTAATCATTGTTACGTTATCATCATTTATAAGGTTAGTAGTCAGCATTTTCGGTGTTGACATGAATACAAATGTTGGGGTCTCATCATTGTTTTGTTATCATCATTTAAAAGGTTAGTAGTCAGCATTTTGGTGTTGACATGAATACAAATGTTGGGGTCTAATCATTGTTACGTTATCATAATTTAAAAGGTTAGTAGTCAACATTTCGGTGTTGACATGAATGCAAATCTTGAGGTCTAGTCGTTGTTACGTTATCATCATTTAAAAGGTTAGTAGTCAATACTTCAGTGTTGACATGAATACAATGCTGGGGTCTAATCATTGTTACGTTATCATCATTCACAAGGTTAGTATTCAGCTTTTCGGTGTTGACATGAATACAAATGTTAGGGTCTAATCAGTGTTACGTCATCGCCATTAGCAAGGTTCGTAGTCAGCATTTCAGTGTTGACATGGATACAAATGTTGGGGTCTAATCAGTGTTACGTCATCATCATTAACAAGGTTCGTAGTCAGCATTTCGGTGTTGACATGAATAAAAATGTTGGAGTCTAATCAGTGTTACGTCATCATCATTTACAAGGTTCGTAGTCAGCATTTCGGAGTTGACATGAATACAAATGTTGGGGTCTAATCAGTGTTACGTCATCATCATTAACAAGGTTCGTAGTCAGCATTTCGGTGTTGACATGAATAAAAATGTTGGGGTCTAATCAGTGTTACGTCATCATCATTTACAAGGTTCGTAATCAGCATTTCGGTGTTGACATGAATACAAATGTTGAGGTCTAATCAGTGTTACGGTCATCATCATTAACAAAATTCGTAGTCAGCATTTCGGTGTTGACATGAATACAAATGTTAGGGTCTAATCAGTGTTACGTCATCGCCATTAACAAGGTTCGTAGTCAGCATTTCAGTGTTGACATGGATACAAATGTTGGGGTCTTATCATTGTTACGTTATCATCATTTAAAAGGTTAGTAGTCAGCATTTCAGTGTTGACATGAATACACATGTTGGCGTCTAATCATTGTTACCTAATCATCATTTAAAAGGTTAGTAGTCAGCATTTCGGTGATGACATGAATTTAAATGTTAAGGTCTAAACATTGTTACGTTATCATCATTTAAGAGGTTAGTAGTCAGCAATTCGGCGTTGGCATGAATACAAGAGTTGGGGTCTAATCGTTGTTACGTCATCATCATTTAAGAAGTTAGTAGTCAGCATTTCGGTGTTGACATGAATACAAATGTTGGGGTCTAATCAGTGTTACGCCATCATAATTTACAAGGTTAGTAGTCAGCATTTCGGTGTTGACATGAATACAAATGTTGGGGTCTAACCAATAATACGTTATTTTATTTACAATGTTAGTAATCAGCATTTCGGTGTTGACATGAATAAAATTGTTGGGTTCTAATCAGTGTTACGTCATCATCATTAACAAGGTTCGTAGTCAGCATTTCGGTGTTGACATGAATACAAATGTTAGGGTCTAATCAGTGTTACGTCATCGCCATTAACAAGGTTCGTAGTCAGCATTTCAGTGTTGACATGGATACAAATGTTGGGGTCTTATCATTGTTACGTTATCATCATTTAAAAGGTTAGTAGTCAGCATTTCAGTGTTGACATGAATACACTGTTGGCGTCTAATCATTGTTACCTAATCATCATTTAAAAGGTTAGTAGTCAGCATTTCGGTGATGACATGAATTTAAATGTTAAGGTCTAAACATTGTTACGTTATCATCATTTAAGAGGTTAGTAGTCAGCAATTCGGCGTTGGCATGAATACAAGAGTTGGGGTCTAATCGTTGTTACGTCATCATCATTTAAGAAGTTAGTAGTCAGCATTTCGGTGTTGACATGAATACAAATGTAGGGGTCTTATCGTTGTTACGTTATCATCATTTAAAAGGTTAGTAGTCAGTACTTCAGTGTTGACATGAAAACCAATGCTGGGGTCTAATCATTGTTACGTTATCATCATTCACAAGGTTAGTTGTCAGTACTTCAGTGTTGACATGAATACAAATGTTGGGTCTAATCATTGTTACGTTATAATCATTTAAAAGGTTAGTAGTCAGTACTTTAGTGTTGACATGAATACAAATGTTGGGTCTAATCATTATTACGTTATCGTCATTTAAAAGGTTAGTAGTCAGCATTTTGGTGTTGACATGAATACAAATGATGGGGTCTAATCATTGTTACGTTATCATAATTAAAAGGTTAGTAGTCAACATTTCGGTGTTGACATGAATACAAATGTTGAGGTCTAGTCGTTGTTACGTTATCATCATTTAAAAGGTTAGTAGTAAATACTTCAGTGTTGACATGAATACCAATGCTGGGGTCTAATCATTGTTACGTTATCATCATTTATAAGGTTAGTAGTCAGCATTTCGGTGTTGACATGAATACAAATGTTGGTGTCTCATCATTGTTTTGTTATCATCATGTAAAAGGGTAGTAGTCAGCATTTTGGTGTTGACATGAATACAAATGTTGGGGTCTAATCATTGTTACGTTATCATAATTTAAAAGGTTAGTAGTCAACATTTCGGTGTTGACATGAATGCAAATGTTGAGGTCTAGTCGTTGTTACATTATCATCATTTAAAAGGTTAGTAGTCAATACTTCAGTGTTAACATGAATACCAATGCTGGGGTCTAATCATTGTTACGTTATCATCATTCACAAGGTTAGTATTCAGCTTTTCGGTGTTGACATGAATACAAATATTGGGGTCTAAACATTGTTAAGTCATCATCATTTACAAGGTAAGTAGTCAGCATTTCGGTGTTGACATGAATACAAATGTTGGGGTCTAATCATTGTTACGTTATCATCATTTAAAAGGTTAGTAGTCAGCATTTCGGTGTTGACATGAATACAAATGTCGGGGTCTAATCATTGTTACGTTATCATCATTAACAAGGTTCGTAGTCAGCATTTCGGTGTTGACATGAATACAAATGTTAGGGTCTAATTAGTGTTACGTCATCGCCATTAACAAGGTTCGTAGTCAGCATTTCAGTGTTGACATGAATAAAAATGCTGGGGTCTAATCAGTGTTACGTCATCATCATTTACAAGGTTCGTAGTCAGCATTTCGGTGTTGACATGAATACAAATGTTGGGGTCTAATCAGTGTTACGTCATCATCATTAACAAGGTTCGTAGTCAGCATTTCGTTGTTGACATGAATAAAAATGTTGAGGTCTAATCAGTGTTACGTCATCATCATTTACAAGGTTCGTAATCAGCATTTCGGTGTTGACATGAATACAAATGTTGAGGTCTAATCAGTGTTACGTCATCATCATTAACAAGGTTCGTAGTCAGCATTTCGGTGTTGACATGAATACTAATGTTAGGGTCTAATCAGTGTTACGTCATCGCCATTAACAAGGTTCGTAGTCAGCATTTCAGTGTTGACATGGATACAAATGTTGGGGTCTTATCATTGTTACGTTATCATCATTTAAAAGGTTAGTAGTCAGCATTTCAGTGTTGACATGAATACACATGTTGGCGTCTAATCATTGTTACCTAATCATCATTTAAAAGGTTAGTAGTCAGCATTTCGGTGTTGACATAAATACAAATGTTGAGGTCTAATCATTGTTACATAATCATCATTTAAAGGGTTAGTAGTCAACATTTTGGTGTTGACATAAATACAACTGTTGGGGTCTAACCAATAATACGTTATTATCATTTACAAGGTTAGTAATCAGCATTTCGGTGTTGACATGAATACAAATGTTGGGGTCTAATCAGTGTTACGCCATCATAATTTACAAAGTTTGTAGTAAGCATTTCGGTGTTGACATGAATACAAATGTTGGGGTCTAATCATTGTAACATAATCATCATTTAAAGGGTTAGTAGTCAACATTTTGGTGTTGACATAAATACAACTGTTGGGGTCTAACCAATAATACGTTATTATCATTTACAAGGTTAGTAATCAGCATTTTGGTGTTGAAATGAATATAAATGTTGGGGTCTAATCATTGTTACGTTATCATCATTTAAAAGGTTAGTAGTCAGCATTTCGGTGTTGACATGAATACAAATGTTGGGGTCTAATCAGTGTTACGCCATCATAATTTACAAGGTTAGTAATCAGCATTTCGGTGTTGACATGAATACATATGTTGGGGTCTAACCAATAATACGTTATTTTATTTACAATGTTAGTAATCAGCATTTCGGTGTTGAAATGAATATAAATGTTGGGGTCTAATCAGTGTTACGCCATCATAATTTACAAAGTTTGTAGTCAGCATTTCGGTGTTGACATGAATACAAATGTTGGGGTCTAATCAGTGTTACGTCATCGCCATTAACAAGGTTCGTAGTCAGCATTTCGGTGTTGACATGGATACAAATGTTGGGTTCTTATCATTGTTACGTTATCATCATTTAAAAGGTTAGTAGTCAGCATTTCAGTGTTGACATATATACATATGTTGAGGTCTTATCATTGTTACGTTATCATCATTTAAAAAGTTTGTAGTCAGCATTTCGATGTTGACATGAATACAAATGTTGGGGACTAATCATTGTTACGTTATCATCATTTACAAGGTTAGTAGTCAGCATTTCGGTGTTGACATAAATACAAATGTTGAGGTCTAATCATTGTTTCATAATCATCATTTAAAGGGTTAGTAGTCAACATTTCGGTGTTGACATGAATACAACTGTTGGGGTCTAACCAATAATACGTTTTTATCATTTACAAGATTAGTAATCAGCATTTCGGTGTTGACATGAATACAAATGTTGGGGTCTAATCAGTGTTACGCCATCATAATTTACAAGGTTTGTAGTCAGCATTTCGGTGTTGACATGAATACAAATGTTGGGGTCTAATCATTGTGACGTTATCATCATTAACAAGGTTAGTAGTCAACATTTCGGTGTTGACATGAATACAAATGTTGGGTCTAATCATTGTTACGTCATCATCATAAACAAGATTCGTATTCAGCATTTCGGTGTTGACATGAATACAAATGTTGGGGTCTAATCAGTGTTACGCCATCATAATTTACAAGGTTAGTAGTCAGCATTTCGGTGTTGACATGAATACAAATGTTGGGGTCTAACCAATAATACGTTATTATCATTTACAAGGTTAGTAATCAGCATTTCGGTGTTGACATGAATAAAAATGTTGGGGTCTAATCAGTGTTACTTCATCATTATTAACAAGGTTTGTAGTCATCATTTTGATGTTGACATGAATACAAATGTTGGGATCTAATCAGTGTTACGTCATCATAATTTACAAGGTTTGTAGTCAGTATTTTGGTGTTGACATGAATACAAATGTTGGGGTCTAATAAGTGTTACGTCATCATCATTTACAAGGTACGTAGTCAGCATTTCGGTGTTGACATGAATACAAATGCTGGGGTCTAATCAGTGTTACGTCATCGCCATTAACAAGGTTCGTAGTCAGCATTTCAGTGTTGACATAAATACAAATGTTGGGGTCGAATCAGTGTTACGTCATCGCCATTAACAAGGTTCGTAGTCAGCATTTCGGTGTTGACATGAATACAAATGTTCGGGTCTAATCAGTGTTACGTTATCATCATTTACAAGGTTCGTAGTCAGCATTTCGGTGTTGACATGAATACAAATGTTGGGGTTTAATCAGTGTTACGTCATCACCATTAACAAGATTCGTAGTCAGCATTTCGGTGTTGACATGAATACAAATGTTGGGGTCTAATCGGTGTTACGTCATCGCCATTAACAAGGTTCGTAGTCAACATTTCAGTGTTGACATGGATATAAATGTTGGGGTCTAATCATTGTTACGTTATCATTATTTAAAAGGTTAGTAGTCAGCATTTCAGTTTTGACATGGATACAATTGTTGGGGTCTTATCATTGTTACGTTATCATCATTTAAAAGGTTAGTAGTCAACATTTCGGTGTTGACATGAATACAAATGTTGGGGTCTAATCATTGTTACGTCATCATCATAAACAATATTCGTATTCAGCATTTCGGTGTTGACATGAATACAAATGTTGGGGTCTAATCAGTGTTACACTATCATAATTTACAAGGTTAGTAGTCAACATTTCGGTGTAGACATGGATACAAATGTTGGGGTCTAATCAATGTTACGTTATCATCATTTACAAAGATTGTAGTCAGCATTTCGGTGTTGACGTGGATTAAAATGTTCGGATGTAATCATTGTTACGTAATCATCATTTAAAAGGTTTGTAGTCAACATTTCGGTGTTGACATGAATACAAATGTTGGGGTCTAATCAGTGTTACGCCATTATCAATAACAAGATTCGTAGTCAGCATTTCAGTGTTGACATGAATACAAATGTTGGGGTCTTATCAGTGTTACGCCATCATAATTTACAAGGTTTGTAGTCAGCATTTCGGAGTTGACATGAATGCAAATGTTGGGGTCTAATCAGTGGTACGTCATCATCATTTACAAGGTTAGTAGTCAACATTTCGGTGTTGACATGAATACAAATGTTGGGATCTAATCATTGTTATAGTATCATCATTAACAAGGTTCGCAGTCAGCATTTCGGTGTTGACATGAATACATATGTTGGGGTCTAATCAGTGTTACGTCATCATCATTAACAAGGTTTGTAGTCAGTATTTCGGTGTTGACCTAAATACAAATGTTGGGTCTAATCAGTGGTACGTCATCATCATTTACAAGGTTTGTAGTCAGCATTTCGGTGTTGACATGAATACAAATGTTGGGGTCTAATCAGTGGTATGTCATCATCATTTACAAGGTTCGTAGTCAGCATTTCGGTGTTGACATGAATACATATGTTGGGGTCTAATCAGTGTTACGTTATCATCATTTACAAAGTTCGTAGTCAGCATTTCGGTGTTGACATGAATACAAATGTTGGGGTCTAATCAGTATTATGTCATCATCATTAACAAGGTTCGTAGTCAGCATTTCGGTGTTGACATGAATACAAATGTTGGGGTCTAATCATTGTTACGTCATCATCATAAACAATATTCGTATTCAGCATTTCGGTGTTGACATGAATACAAATGTTGGGGTCTAATCAGTGTTACACTATCATAATTTACAAGGTTAGTAGTCAACATTTCGGTGTAGACATGGATACAAATGTTGGGGTCTAATCAATGTTACGTTATCATCATTTACAAAGATTGTAGTCAGCATTTCGGTGTTGACGTGGATTAAAATGTTCGGATGTAATCATTGTTACGTAATCATCATTTAAAAGGTTTGTAGTCAACATTTCGGTGTTGACATGAATACAAATGTTGGGGTCTAATCAGTGTTACGCCATTATCAATAACAAGATTCGTAGTCAGCATTTCAGTGTTGACATGAATACAAATGTTGGGGTCTTATCAGTGTTACGCCATCATAATTTACAAGGTTTGTAGTCAGCATTTCGGAGTTGACATGAATGCAAATGTTGGGGTCTAATCAGTGGTACGTCATCATCATTTACAAGGTTAGTAGTCAACATTTCGGTGTTGACATGAATACAAATGTTGGGATCTAATCATTGTTATAGTATCATCATTAACAAGGTTCGCAGTCAGCATTTCGGTGTTGACATGAATACATATGTTGGGGTCTAATCAGTGTTACGTCATCATCATTAACAAGGTTTGTAGTCAGTATTTCGGTGTTTACCTAAATACAAATGTTGGGGTCTAATCAGTGGTACGTCATCATCATTTACAAGGTTTGTAGTCAGCATTTCGGTGTTGACATGAATACAAATGTTGGGGTCTAATCAGTGGTATGTCATCATCATTTACAAGGTTCGTAGTCAGCATTTCGGTGTTGACATGAATACATATGTTGGGGTCTAATCAGTGTTACGTTATCATCATTTACAAAGTTCGTAGTCAGCATTTCGGTGTTGACATGAATACAAATGTTGGGGTCTAATCAGTATTATGTCATCATCATTAACAAGGTTCGTAGTCAGCATTTCGGTGTTGACATGAATACAAATGTTGGGGTCTAATCATTGTTATAGTTTCATCATTAACAAGGTTTGTAGTCAGCATTTCGGTGTTGACATCAATACAAATATTGGGGTCTTATCATTGTTACGTTATCATCATTTAAAAGGTTAGTAGTCAGCATTTCAGTGTTGACATGAATACAAATGTTGGGGTCTAATCATTGTTACGTTATCATCATTAACAAGGTTAGGAGTCAACATTTCGGTGTTGACATGAATACAAATGTTGGGGTTTAATCATTGTTACGTCATCATCATTAACAAGATTCGTATTCAGCATTTCGATGTTGACATGAATACAAATGTTGGGGTCTAATCAGTCTTACACCATCATAATTTACAAGGTAAGTAGTCAGCATTTCGGTGTTGAAATGAATACAAATGTTGGGGTTTAACCAATAACACGTTATTATCATTTACAAGGTTAGTAATCAGCATTTCGGTGTTGACATGAATAAAAAAGTTGGGGTCTAATCAGTGTTACGTCATCATCATTAACAAGGTTTGTAGTCATCATTTCGGTGTTGACATGAATACAAATGTTGGGGTCTAATCAGTGTTACGCCATCATAATTTACATGGTTTGTAGTCAGCATTTCGGTCTTGACATGGATTCAAATGTTCGGGTCTAATCATTGTTACGTAATCATCATTTAAAAGGTTTGTAGTCAGTATTTCGGTGTTGACATGGATTCAAATGTTCGGGTCTAATCATTGTTACGTAATCATCATTTAAAAGGTTTGTAGTCAGCATTTCTGTGTTGGCATGCATTCAAATGTTCGGTTCTAATCATTGTTACGTAATCATCATTTAAAAGGTTTGTAGTCAGCATTTCGGTGTTGACCTGGATTCAAATGTTCGGGTCTAATCATTTTTAAGTAATCATCATTAACAAGGTTTGTAGTCATCATTTCGGTGTTGACATGAATACAAATGTTTGGGTCTAATCAGTGTTACGCCATCATAATTTACAAGGTTTGTAGTCAGTATTTCGGTGTTGACATGAATACAAATGTTGGGGTCTAATGAGTGTTACGTCATCATCATTTACAAGGTTCGTAGTCAGTATTTCGGTGTTGACATGAATACAAATGTTGGGGTCTGATCAGTGTTACGTCATCATCAGTTACAAGGTTCGTAGTCAGCATTTCGGTGTGACATGAATACAAATGTTGGGGTCTGATCAGTGTTATGTCATCATCATTTACAAGGTTCGTAGTCAGCATTTCGGTGTTGACATGTAAACAAACGTTGGGCTCTAATCATTGTTACGTTATCATCATTTAAAAGGTTAGTAGTCAACATTTCGGTGTTGACATGAATACAACTGTTGGGGTCTAACCAATAATACGTTATTATCATTTACAAAGTTAGTAATCAGCATTTCGGTGTTGACATGAATACACATGTTGGGGTCTAATCAGTGTTACGTCATCATAATTTACAAGGTTTGTAGTCGGCATTTCGGTGTTGACATGAATACAACTGTTGTGGTCTAATCAGTGTTACGTCATCATCATTAACAAGGTTCGTAGTCAGCATTTCGGTGTTGACATGAATACAAATGTTGGGGTCTAATCATTGTTACGTTATCATCATATACAAGGTTAGTAGTCAGCATTTTGGTGTTGACATGAATACAAATGTTGGGGTCTCATTATTGTTACGTTATCATCATTTACAAGGTTAGTAATCAGCTGCAGCATTTCGATGTTGACATGACTACAAATGTTGGGGTCTAATCATTGTTACGTCATCATCATTTACAAGATTCGTAGTCAGCATTTCGGTGTTGACATGAATTTAAATATTGGGGTCTAATCAGTGTTACGCCATCATAATTTACAAGGCTAGTAGTCAACATTTCGTTGTTGACATGAATACAAATGTTGGGTCTAATCAGTGTTACGCCATCATAATTTACAAGGTTAGTAGTCAACATTTCGGTGTTGACATGGATACAAATTATGGGGATTAATCAGTGTTACGTCAGCATCATTTACAAGGTTTGTATTCAGCATTTCGGTGTTGACATGGATTCAAATGTTCATGTCTAATCATTGTTACGTTATCATCATTTAAAAGGTTAGTAGTCAACATGTCGGTGTTGACATGAATACAACTGTTGGGGTCTAACCAATAATACGATATTATCATTTACAAGGTTAGTAATCAGCATTTCGGTGTTGACATGAATACAAATGTTGGGGTCTAATCAGTGTTACGTCATTATAATTTACAAGGTTTGTAGTCAGCATTTCGGTGGTGACATGAATACAACTGTTGGGGTTTAATCAGTGTTACGTCATCATCGTTAACAAGGTTTGTAGTCAGCATTTCAGTGTTCACATGAATACAAATGCTGGGGTCTAATCAGTGTTACGTCATCATCATTAACAAGGTTAGTAATCAACATTTCGGTGTTGACATGAATACAAATGTTGGGGTCTAATCAGTGTTACGCCATCATAATTAACAAGGTTTGTAGTCAGCATTTCGGTGTTGACATGAATACAAATGTTGGGGTCTAATCAATGTTACGCCAACATCATTAACAAGGTTTGTAGTCAACATTTCGGTGTTGACATGCATACAAATGTTGGGGTCTAATCATTAATACGTTATCATCATTTACAAGGTTAGTTTTTAGCATTTCGTTGTTGACATGAATACAAATGTTGGGGTCTAATCATTGTTACGTTATCATCATTTAAAAGGTTAGTAGTCAGCATTTCGGTGTTGACATGAATACAAATGTTGGGGTCTGATCAGTGTTATGTCATCATCATTTACAAGGTTCGTAGTCAGCATTTCGGTGCTGACATGTAAACAAACGTTGGGCTCTAATTATTGTTACGTTATCATCATTTTAAAGGTTAGTAGTCAACATTTCGGTGTTGACATGAATACAAATGTTGGGGTCTAATCAGTTTTACGCCATCATAATTTACAAGGTTAGTAGTCAACATTTCGGTGTTGACATGGATACAAATTATGGGGATAAATCAGTGTTACGTCAGCATCATTTACAAGGTTTGTATTCAGCATTTCGGTGTTGACATGGATTCAAATGTTCAGGTCTAATCATTGTTACGTTATCATCATTTAAAAGGTTAGTAGTCAACATGTCGGTGTTGACATGAATACAACTGTTGGGGTCTAACCAATAATACGATATTATCATTTACAAGGTTAGTAGTCAGCATTTCGGTGTTGACATGAATACAAATGTTGGGGTTGAATCAGTGTTACGTCATCATCGTTAACAAGGTTTGTAGTCAGCATTTCAGTGTTCACATGAATACAAATGCTGGTGTCTAATCAGTGTTACGTCATCATCATTAACAAGGTTCCTAGTCAGCATTTCGGTCTTGACATGAATACAAATGTTGGGGTCTAATCAGTTTTACGCCATCATAATTAACAAGGTTTGTAGTCAGCATTTCGGTGTTGACATGAATACAAATGTTGGGGTCTAATCAATGTTACGCCATCATCATTAACAAGGTTTGTAGTCAACATTTCGGTGTTGACATGAATAAAAATGTTGGGGTCTAATCATTAATACGTTATCATCATTTACAAGGTTAGTTTTCAGCATTTCGGTGTTGACATGATTACAAATGTTGGGTCTAATCATTATAACGTTATCATCATATACAAGGTTAGTAGTCAGCATTTTGATGTTGACATGAATACAGATGTTGGGGTCTAATTATTGTTACGTTATCATCATTAACAAGGTTAGTAATCAGCATTTCGATGTTGACATGACTACAAATGTTGGGGTCTAATCATTGTTACGTCATCATCATTTACAAGATTTGTAGTCAGCATTTCGGTGTTGACATGAATACAAATATTGGGGTCTAATCAGTGTTACGCAATCATAATTTACAAGGTTAGTAGTCAACATTTCGTTGTTGACATGAATACAAATGTTGGGGTCTAATCAGTGTTACGCCATCATAATTTACAAGGTTAGTAGTCAACATTTCGGTGTTGACATGGATACAAATGTTGGGGATTAATCAGTGTTACGTCAGCATCATTTACAAGGTTTGTATTCAGCATTTCGGTGTTGACATAGATTCAAATGTTCAGGTCTAATCATTGTTACGTAATCATCATTTAAAAGATATGCAGTCAGTATTTCGGTGTTGACATGGATTCAAATGTTCGGGTCTCATTATTTTTACGTAATCATCATTTAAAAGGTTTGTAGTCAGCATTTTGGTATTGACATGAATACAAATGTTGGGGTCTAATCAGTGTTACGCCATCATAATTTACAAGGCTAGTAGTCAACATTTCGTTGTTGACATGAATACAAATGTTGGGGTCTAATCAGTGTTACGCCATCCTAATTTACAAGGTTAGTAGTCAACATTTCGGTGTTGACATGGATACAAATTATGGGGATTAATCAGTGTTACGTCAGCATCATTTACAAGGTTTGTATTCAGCATTTCGGTGTTGACATTGATTCAAATGTTCAGGTCTAATCATTGTTACGTTATCATCATTTAAAAGGTTAGTAGTCAACATGTCGGTGTTGACATGAATACAACTGTTGGGGTCTAACCAATAATACGATATTATCATTTACAAGGTTAGTAATCAGCATTTCGGTGTTGACATGAATACAAATGTTGGGGTTGAATCAGTGTTACGTCATCATCGTTAACAAGGTTTGTAGTCAGCATTTCAGTGTTCACATGAATACAAATGCTGGAGTCTAATCAGTGTTATGTCATCATCATTAACAAGGTTCGTAGTCAGCATTTCGGTCTTGACATGAATACAAATGTTGGGGTCTAATCAGTGTTACGCCATCATAATTAACAAGGTTTCTTGTCAGCATTTCGGTGTTGACATGAATACAAATGTTGGGGTCTAATCAATGTTACGCCATCATCATTAACAAGGTTTGTAGTCAACATTTCGGTGGTGACATGAATAAAAATGTTGGGGTCTAATCATTAATACGTTATCATCATTTACAAGGTTAGTTTTCAGCATTTCGGTGTTGACATGATTACAAATGTTGGGGTCTAATCATTGTTACGTTATCATCATATACAAGGTTAGTAGTCAGCATTTTGAAGTTGACATGAATACAAATGTTGGGGTCTAATTATTGTTACGTTATCATCATTAACAAGGTTAGTAATCAGCATTTCGATGTTGACATGACTACAAATGTTGGGGTCTAATCATTGTTACGTCATCATCATTTACAAGATTCGTAGTCAGCATTTCGGTGTTGACATGAATACAAATATTGGGGTCTAATCAGTGTTACGCCATCATAATTTACAAGGTTAGTAGTCAACATTTCGTTGTTGACATGAATACAAATGTTGGGGTCTAATCAGTGTTACGCCATCATAATTTACAAGGTTAGTAGTCAACATTTCGGTGTTGACATGGAAACAAATGTTGGAGTTTAATCAGTGTTACGTCATCATCATTTACAAGGTTTGTATTCAGCATTTCGGTGTTGACATGGATTCAAATGTTCAGGTCTAATCATTGTTACGTAATCATCATTTAAAAGATATGCAGTCAGTATTTCGGTGTTGACATGGATTCAAATGTTCGGGTCTCATCATTGTTACGTAATCATCATTTAAAAGGTTTGTAGTCAGCATTTCGGTGTTGACATGGATTCAAATGTTCGGGCCTAATCATTGTTACGTAATCATCATTTATAAGGTTTGTACTCAGCATTTCGGTGTTCACATGAATACAAATGTTGGGGTCTAATCAGTGTTATGTCATCATCATTAACAAGGTTCGTAGTCAGCATTTCAGTGTTGACATGAATACAAATGTTGGGGTCTAATCAGTGTTACGCCATCATAATTTACAAGGTTTGTAGTCAGCATTTCGGTGTTGACATGAATACAAATGTTGGGGTCTAATCAGTGTTACGTCATCATCATTTACAGGGTTTGTAGTCAGCATTTCGGTGTTGACATGAATACAAATGTTGGGGTCTAATCAGTATTACGTCATCATCATTTAAAAGGTTAGTAGTCAGCATTTCGGTGTTGACATGAATACAAATGTTGGGGTCTCATCATTGTTACGTTATCATCATTTAAAAGGTTGGTAGTCAGCATTTCGGTGTTGACATGAATACAAATGTTGGGGTTTCATCATTGTTACGTTATCATCATTTAAAAGGTTAGTAGTCAGCATTTCGGTGTTGATATGAATACAAATGTTGGGGTCTAATCAGTGTTACGTCATCATCATTTACAAGGTTCGTAGTCAGCATTTCGGTGTTGACATGAATAGAAATGTTGGGGTCTTATCAGTGCAACGTCATCATCATATTTTACAAGGTTTGTAGTCAGCATTTTGGTGTTGACATGAGTACAAATGTTGGGGTCTAATCATTGTTACGTTCTCATCATTAACAAGGTTAGTAGTCAACATTTCGGTGTTGACATGAATACAAGTGTTGGGGTCTAATCAGTGTTACGTTATCATCATTTAAAAGGTTAGTAGTCAACTTTTCGGTGTTGACATGAATACAAATGTTGGGGTCTAATCATTGTTACGTTATTATCATTTACAAGGTTCGTAGTCAACATTTCGGTGTTGAAATGAATACAAATTATATGGTTATATTTATCAATTTACTGTTTGTGAAAAGTATGAATTGTTTGAAATACTAAGGACTGTTTTATCACAGGCAAATATTACCGCAGGCGTAATTTGAAATTTTTGATCTTCAATACTTGCAAATGGCTTTAATTTGTAAGTTAACAACACAGATCATATAACGGGTCATCTCTATTGTGTATCGTTCAAATGATTCTGAACGACAATTTAAACTAGTCCAGTAGATATAAAGAACAAGAGGAGGTGTCATGATTGACCATGAGAAAACTGTTTATCTGAGATAATATGACATAAACGTTAAATTGTGGAAACTATAAATTACCGTATCGCTTTTACAAAAAATGTTACAATGAGTATATCACAAAACAGATGAAAGAATGGGGATTGGGCACTGCAGGGACAACGTTTGATGTTGAAAAAATGCAACGTCTAGGCATTTACCATATGTATTGGATATGAAGAGTACGATGTGGGCTAGATTTGATTGATACAACAAAATATTCCAAAAGCATTGGAGTTTAATAAAGTTGAATGCATTTGTTCTTTTTTGGACAACATTGTAAATGTAAAGAATTTGCTAGGATATATATTGGTAGGTGAAATAAACAAATAGTACGAAATTGTGTCTATCCAATTTATAGGTTTCACCAAATTCGTGTAATGTGTCATTAACACAATCACTTGTCCATAGCTTTAATTGGCCAGTTGACAACATATATCATATAACGAGTCATCTCTAATGTGTATCGTTCAAATGATACTGAACGACAATTTAAACTAGTCCAGTAGATATAAAGAACAACAGGGGTCTGTTGTTCAACTTGTGATTAAACTAATCATATGATTAATTTTAATCACTCGTTAAAAGTTAATCGGATGATTAGTGAATGCAATGATTAAATTGCGTTGTTCAACTTATTTTAATCATTGTATTTACTAATCATCCGATTAATTTTTAATCATATGATTAAATTTGGGTAGTTAGCAAGTGTTTTCCACAATGCATTGTAAATCAGGGCCTACAAAACTTCCTTTGATGCATTAAATTATAACATTCTTCTTTTAAACAGGTTTTGGGTGCCAATAATTATTGAATAAATATCTTATAACATGTTCATGTTTTTTTCTTATGGAAACATACAAATATTTTAGATATGTTTCCAGTTCAAAATGAAATATGCTTGAATGAAAAAATAATTTCAGTGAATGTACTGATTAAGTAGTCTCAAATTCAAAAGTAATATGCATTTATTTACCATAAAAATGGTTTAGGGTGCATTTTGTAATAATCTGCATCTGCATTCCACTTTAAATTATGACTAGGGCCAGAGTTTTTCATGTTATTGCTCATAGATCTTGTTATCTGAAATGATGAGGTCATGCAGGTGGTCGAAAAACCAACATTCAATGAGTATAAGGGAGCTACCATTTGATTTTTTTTTTTGGGGGGGGGGGGGGGGGCTAGGATGAAATTTGAAAAAAAGAGGCAGGACAGGAGTTTTGAGTAAAAAAAAAAGGCAGGATGAGAAACTTGCAAAAAAAAAAAGGTCAGGACGACAATTTAGGTAAAAAAAAGTCAGGATAACTTAGAAAAAAAAGGCAGGACCGAACAGACTGAAAAATAAAAAGGCAGGACAGAGATTACAGCTAAAAAAATGCATAATAATACAGAATACACTAGCAATACTTACACACCTGGAGAAGCTACCAATCAAATCATATTCCTCGAAATCAAATTTAAAAGTAAAAGCTATCACTTCATGTGAACTGAAAAAAAAAAGAAAACATTTACACAGCATATGTATATTGGAAAAGAAAGTCTGAATGTATTACAAAAAATAGCTGACATCCAATTGTAACGTAAGCATTTATGTATATATATGATCAAATAGCAAAATCAAAAGTTCATACACATCAAACACATTAAATGATTTAAGAACAACTGTCATATAAATAACTGGGTACAGGCATTTCATGTTGTAATTTGTTTAACTTACCTAGCTTTGGTATTATTCATTCTTTTATTTCGAGCATGTTTTATTGTTATATGCCTACATTAAACCATAAAGACACGTATTGATTTAGTTTTGTAGATCTATAAGTACATGTAGGACTTGTTCTTTTATATTAATAGAAAAATATCAACAGAACAGAGCAAAAACATACTTTACAGCTCCTGCATGCTTTCTTCAGAGCAGAAAATGCATTAATGCAATTCAAATGAGCACCAAGTAAGCCGAGGTTGCGGACAAAAAAAACAGTTGCTTACTGGGACTTTTATGTATAGTTGTAATTAATTTAATTTTGGATGTAATGTGTCTTCTGCTGACGTTGTTTTGTGTATCAGCTCAGACTAGATTTAGTCATGTAATCCTGACGTCATCAATGTTTTTTCATGGTTTACTCAGGTTAGAGATATAATTTAGACTTAAATTATAAGAAATAACTGTGATATTTTTTTCTGTCTATTCGAAATAACATAAAAAATGTGCACACTATAAAAAAACCCCGCTACGCAGGTTATTTAGTGTGCACCACATTTTTTGTGTTATTTCTTCATAGACAGAAAAGATATTACAATAATTCCTTAAATAGTAAAAGTCCTATATAAATCAACAAACACTACGGAATTGTGTCAATCCAATTGATAGGATTCACCAAATACTTATAATGTGTCATTAACACAGACATTTGTCCATACCTTTAGTTGGCTAGTTACATTTTTTTAGCAACATATATCATATAACGAGTCATATCTGATGTGTATCGTTCAAATGACTGAACATCAACGCCATGGCGTTGTCAGTTTGTTTTAGATTTATGAGTTTGACTGTCCCTTTGGTATCTTTCGTCCCTCTTTTATTACCACTGGGTCGATGTCTCTGCTGGTGGACATTTTGTCCCGAGGACATCATCCGCCCAGTAGCAAAACTACAATTGCATGAACTTACGAAGATCAAACAGGAAACTGGCTCGGACGTCGCCCAGTATAAAAAGGTCCGAAACAGACGTCACCATGGACACGGTGTCGTCTGATATGGCAGGTGTCCCCTCATCACCAGACATGACAAATATCTCAAACACGACTCATTCAGATCATCGTCCTAGTGACAATAGCAATATTACACATATACAGCCATGTTCAGTTCTCCTTAAAGACATTTTGGTTTTTGATGACACAGTACAACACTGTCGCATTTCAAAATGTGAGACCAAAGGCTGCAAAACTTGTGCTATTTTAATTACAGATGCTGAATTCACTAGCAATTTGACCAAGAAGTCATATTTTACCAGAAGTTACGATGATCTAAATTGTAAATCGATAAATGTCGTCTACGGATTAGAGTGCAACCTTTGCGGATCGGTGAAACGAAAGGAAGGCTAAACAAACGTATCTGCGGTCATAGATCAGACATTAACCTCAATTCAAACGACATTCTATACCAGCATTTCAATCAGCCCGATCATTCCATCGTTTCTATGACAGTTCGCATTATCGAAAAGATATACCATAGCTCTAACAATTCTTATCTTTCAACGACTCTCCGTAGACAAAAAGAAGACTACTAGATTAGACAATTGGGAACTGCAACACCGTATGGCTGCAATGACAAAATTGATGGTATAGGTATTCTATCTAGTCCTTCGTGTAACTCGGTGAATGTGATGAATATTTTCAACTCGACTCCTCGACGTAGACGCAGTCATGGTCATCGTCATTATACATCACCTTCTCTACATGATGTCTCTATTAATGATTTGCTGCCATTCATACAAAAGCCGTTAGGTATTCATCACATTCGCACGAAACTTTATTCATTACCCCTTTCAAAACTTCATTCTCTGTTCAATTTATGTTTGGAATCCACTGTTACAAACCCTCATTCAAACCAATACAAACTTCAAGCTATAATTTCGGATATTGCAAGTCATAGACTTTTCAAGCCAGTTCGCATTGGAAAAGATGAAAAAGAGAAAAGATCTTTTCTAAATGTTTCCTGTGCCAACAAAGGTCTCGATGTCGTCAACCTAGGCAATATCCTTCATCATAAATTAGTTCAATCGAAAATACCTCCTTATTTCAAAGACCAGTCTGTATCAATAATTTCTTATACCTATACCAAACCTATTGCAACTAAAATTTTCAATTACAAACGCGTTTTGCAGAATCTCGATAATGACGACTTCAAGTCTAAACCTCCTGATTGCACTTGTGCTAGTTCCCAATTCACATATAATCCTGCTAGCCACGTTATTACCGGTGACCTTAACATTGTTAATAACACTTCTCTACGAAATGTGTTATCGAAAGGTCCGAAATATCATGAGCCTAAATCCATCAATTGGAAATACAACTTTAAAATTTTGATGGATTCAGTCGAGGATTATGCCACACAATGGGCTAAACGTGAAAAGGAAGACGTAGACAATCTATCCGAATGGATTAAGGTCGTTAATACAAATCAGAATTAAGAAACTGAATGGGTCCATCAATGCCCATGCTACGTCAATCTGTTGCTAAACATTTATCCGACCTCCATGATAAATATGTTGTTGTCCCCGCAGACAAAGCCCTAAATAACATCGTTTTTTTTTCTGTAAAAGTCACATTACATTAATTGCTTGATAAACGAATTAGGTATAGACAATTCACTTGGAAACTCAACATATACCCTCACGACACTTACCAAAGAGGAAATCCTGGATAATCATAGGTCTGTTCTTTGTTCCTTTGGTATTTCAACCAAAGATGAAGAACTGGATCTTCCATCACTGTATTGGATACCTAAACTACATAAGTGTCCTTACAAACAACGGTATATTGCTGGGTCTTCCAAGTGCTCCACGAAACCTCTTTCTAAATTATTAACATCTATTTTATC
Organism: Mytilus edulis; assembly: GCA_019925275.1. Classification (NCBI taxonomy): domain Eukaryota; kingdom Metazoa; phylum Mollusca; class Bivalvia; order Mytilida; family Mytilidae; genus Mytilus; species Mytilus edulis. The sequence goes on along the minus strand of CM034354.1, from coordinate 110,539,312 downwards.
AGCAATCAAAGACGGGCTTCAAAGTTATTGTGAAACTGCCTATTCTAGAGGTGGCGTGAATCAGATCTGGAAACTTAAAAATTCCAAAGATCTTTTAGAGTACATACAATCTAACTCTCTTTCATCTTGTAACAGTATTAAAACATTTGACTTTTCTACTCTTTACACAAGTATTCCACATTCCAAACTAAAAGACAAATTGAAGGAGTTGGTATATTACTTTGCTTCATAAAAAAGAATGGCCAACGTAGATACAAGTATCTTGTCTTAGGGAGGGATAAATCATACTTTGTAAAGAATCACTCTGATACAAACAAAAAATTCTCTGAAACCGATATTATCAAGATGCTTGATTTCTTGATTGACAACATATTTGTAACGTTCGGAGGACGTGTTTTTCAACAGACTGTCGGCATCCCAAACGGAAACAAATTGTGCCCCTCTACTTGCCGACTTGTTTCTTTATTATTATGAGGATGACTTCATGCAGGAACTTCTTAGGAAAAAAGATAAGAAGTTAGCAATATCCTTTAACTCTACTTTCTGCTATATAGATGACGTTCTTTCCCTAAACAATTCAAAATTTGTTGACTATGTGGAACGCATCTATCCCATCGAATTGGAGATAAAGGATATTACAGATACAGTTAAGTCGGCTTCATATCTTGACTTACATCTAGAAATTGACAATGAGGGTCGGTTGAAAACAAAACTTTACGACAAAAGAGATGATTTCAGCTTTCCAATTGTGAACTTTCCAGTTCTAAGTAGCAACATTCCAGCAGCACCTGCATACGGGGTATATATCTCCCAATTGATACGATATGCCCGTGCTTGCATTTCCTATCATGATTTTCTTGATAGAGGGTTACTGCTCACAAGGAAGCTATTAAACCAAGAGTTCGAAATGGTGAAGTTGAAATCATCCCTTCGTAAATTTTACGGACGCCATCACGAGTTGGTTGACCGTTATGGAATAACCGTTTCACAAAATGATATCGGATATGTTCCTTGCGTCGTTACTACAATCCCCTTCCCTTTCATGAATGTGACCTACCGAATTAGACTATTTACCGGATTTGTAATGACATAAGCAACACGACGGGTGCCACATGTGGAGCAGGATCTGCTTACCCTTCCGGAGCACCTGAGATCACCCCTAGTTTTTGGTTGGGTTCGTGTTGTTTATTCTTTAGTTTTCTATGTTGTGTCATGTGTACTATTGTTTTTCTGTTTGTCTTTTTCATTTTTAGCCATGGCGTTGTCAGTTTGTTTTAGATTTATGAGTTTGACTGTCCCTTTGGTATCTTTCGTCCCTCTATTAAACTAGTCCAGTAAAATAAAAAAAAGAGGAGGTGTCATAGTTGACCATAAGAAAATTGTTCACCTGATATCAATTGATAACATGACATACACATTAAACTGTGGACACTACAGTTTATCGTATCGCTTTTACAAAACAAATGTTAATAAAGGCAACAGTAGTATACCGCTGTTCAAACTCATAAATCCATGGACAAAAAACAAAATCGAGGTAACAAACTAAAACTGAGGGAAACGCATTAAATATAAGAGGAGAACAACGACACAACACTACAATGTAACACACGCAGAAACGGACCAAGCATCAGACAAAATCCCACGAGAAAAACAAATATAACATCAAATCCAAATACATGAATTTGGGATAGACAAGTACCGTGACACGTCTTATCGCAATGTGAATTCACACTCAAAATTAAGAGAAAACAAACGACGCAACGTTAAAATGTAACACATACAGAAACAAACTATAATATAACAATGGCCGTATTCCTGACTTGGTACAGGACATTTTTAAAGACAAAAATGGCGGGTTGAACCTGGTTCTGTGGCATGCCAAACCTCCCCTTTTATAGCCATGTGAAATATAACATTAAAAGGACAACTCAACACCACAGGACTACAATATAAATAAATTGGAGAATACAATTGACAAAGAAACAATGAGTATATCACAAATACAGATCTAAGAATGGGGATTGGGCAGTGCAGGGACAACGTTTGCTGTTGAATAAAGGAAACGTCAAGGCATTTATCATATGTGTTGCTCCTTAAGATGGAGCAAAGCTTGGATCTTTAAATACAAATTAAAATCTCCCCCGCCCTGCTCGTCCAAATTAAAAGTATTTAATCTCAAAATTAAATAGACTATAAACAGGACAAACACAGATATTGGATTAGTTACTCGCATTACCATATTATTTGTTCTTGCGATGCAATCCTTAATTTTACTTTATTGACCAGATTTCTTCGATTTAAACAACATATAAATACATGACATATAACATTGTTCCTCTTTTGCTTCGTTTTGTAGCAAACGGGAAAACTTTTAAACGAAATGAAATATATGTATTCATAACGTTGTCTAGCTAACGGACGATGTCTGATATAAACATACATGTAGTTATCCATTTAATTGACTGTCGTATTTATAATGATGATCTAGTTTTATTTACTGACAATGCATTAGTAGTTGGTAGTTACAGAACATATATAACTAGAAACTACTTGCAATACTGGTGGTATTGATTATATTGAAAACAAAACGGCCTGGAATAGTATGATTTTTAAACTACATAATTGGCCTGTAGTAGTTTTAAATCAAGTTGAATTCTTTGAATCATCGTTTTTATGTCATGTCAACTATACAATTGGACGTGGTTACATTTATTCTAATAGATATGGATTATTACAAGGCATTTTCATATCAGAATCTTTATCGGCCCTAGGTCATGATATCAGCCCCTTAACAATGTACAAAATATATGTATTTTTACCACATTAACTTAACGCTTAACGCTTGTTGTTCATGCGGTACTTTATGTCGTTTTAAAAAAAAAAATAACCAGAAACCTTATGTGTAAATCGGAGAAATTGGAAATTAAATATGGTGTGTATCTTCGATCTTCATGTTGTCTGTCTCTGGTTTAATTAAAACCCGGCATTAACGATTCAAACAACAAGATATGGTCGGTTTTAAAGGCAGAGTATGAACGTGGTGATGTCTAAGTATAAACCCCGATAGAAACAAAAAAAGCTAATTGGTCTATTAATATTTGCCAGACCGATGTCTCTTGTGAATCAAAATGAATGTACTTCTGCACTTACTTAGCCATGAATGAAGGACATTAATAATTTTAGACTGTAAGGAAAGGAATCTCTGTGTAACTTCTACAATATTTTCGTGGTTTCAAAAGAATGTTTTATACATATTTTTTTTATTATATAAGAATAAGAATAAGAATACTTTATTAATCCAATCATGGACCCTTGCGGGTTTTAAATTTCCCACAATGATTACAATGATTTATATTATAACAATGAAATAATAAAATGAAATACATGACAATAGAATACTGAACAGTTGCATGCACATGGAAGAGAAAGTAATATGGGAGACAATCAATTTCTGTAAGGAGTATTCCCCTTTAAACAGATAGGGTGTTTTGAGCTGCATAAAAATGATATGCAGCCCCAACTGATTAGATATAAGGTTATTTTTCTCCCATGTACACACGGCAACCAATTACTAGATATTTGTGTATATAAGTATATTTCTTTCACAATTGCAAGAATATGATAACCACCTTAGAGATTTGACTGCAGTTTATTAATGCATACATAAGCATTAACATATTAATAGATGAAATATGCATACACATATATAGAGAAATGTGTATTAGAATTCAATTTTTGAATTCAAAATATATATATGGACAAACTAAAAGAGATTTAGCCATTAACATAATTGTTGGATCTCAATTCAAAACTCTGGATAAGAAAAATATATTTTTTTTTTAATTTGTTCATCTTCAGTGGTCATTAACCATATTTTTTTTGATTTGCAGTCATAAATGAAACCGGTTGTAGGATATACGATTGTAGTTTCGGGAAACAATGTCAACTAAATCTAAAGTTATTTGTCTTCTTTTTCAGAATGTCTTGATAGCTTTTAATTTATTAAGTCGACACAAAGTAATTATATCAGTAACTGAACGCTAGCGCAAAGTAAATAATAACATTATTCAAATCTTTAAATGACTTTGAGCTAGCTTTCGGTAAATGGAAGTTGTATCAAATAAAAATTTGATTGAATTGTCATGTATGTAGTTATTCAGTTCAGGATTACCAATCCGTGATCACAGATTAATAATCCTTATTTTTTTTATTTATTTTTAAGTTAACATTTAGGCACCAGGTATCACAGTATTATTCCAATGCCTTCAAGCGCTTTTGAAGTCCATCAGCAGAATCAGAAAATACAATGACATCATCTGCATGCATAAGACAGTCTATGTGACTAGTGCTGAGTTTTACACTATCAGGACAATTTAGTAAATAGTTAGGTAGATCATTTATGAATAGATTAAAAAGGGCAGGGCTTAACAAAAACCTTGTCTAACCCCAATACAAGAGTTAAAATATGGACCTAGTGTGCTATCAACTTTTACTCTTAGATTATTAAGTGTATACATGTGTTTAATCAACTGGTACAATTTTCCCCCAGTGTCTGACTTGAGCATTTTGATAAGGATACCTGGGTGTATCACAGTATCAAAACCTCCTTTAAAGTCAATAAAACATGCATAAAATTTACTTCCCTTACAATTAGTATATTTATCAATTAAGCATTTGAGGATAAACATGTGATCTGTTGTCCTTGATTTATTTCTGAAGCCAGTTTGGCAATCAGTCAAAATATTTCTCTCATCTAAATGTTTAGAAAGTCTTGTATTTAACACAACATTAAATAACTTTCCAATACAATAATTTATATATACACATTTTATCGATCGAATTGTAGCGATAAACTTAGCAAGTTATTGCTATACAGAAACTAACTTTAATACAGATTGTGTTAAGGGACAGCTATTAAGGTCAAAATTTGTTTGGAGAACTAGTTTAGCGGATCTGTTAACAGCTTTACTTAAAGTTGAGCACCAAATAACTTTAACACATATTGACTAAAGCTACAGCTTTCAAGGTCAAACTTCATTTGTTTACAGTACTAGTTTAACGGATATATTAAAAAGTTTACTTAATGTGGAGCATCAAATAACTTTAACACATATTGTGAAAAGCGACAGCTGTCAAGGTCGAATTCTTTTTTTTTGCAGTACTCGTTTATTAGATCTTTTAAAAAGTTATCTGAGTGTGGAGCATACACGAGCAGAAGTTAGAATAACAGAAACATACTTTAATTAATATTTTGTTTATTTACAGCTGTCTATGTCAAAACTCTTTGTTTGCAGTACTAGTTGAGCGTTTACGTAGTTCGGAGCAGACAAGATCAGAAAAAAACTTGAACATAAACTGTGTTAAGCGGCAGGTGTTAAAGTCAAAATTTGTTTGCAGCACTAGTTCAGGGACGACATCAAAAGTTCAATGAAGGATACAAAAACTTAATTCACATAGTTTTTTTCACTGATGCCTCCACTCCCTCTCTAACTTAATTTGGGAAAAATTGGTTGACCAATATGGATATATGTGACAATCAATGTCGGATAAACAGAACTTGCAGCAGTTTACCCCCCCCCCCCCCCCCCCCAACTATTTGATTTAAGTTTTTTATCCTACATTGATCTTTCGATCGATCTGTTAACAGCTTAACTTCATGTTGAACACCAAATATATTTTTTATAACACACGTTGTGTTAAGCGACCGCTGTCAAGGTAGAAATTTGTGGGCAGTACTAGTGGATCTGTTAAATTTATTTTACTTTACTTAATGTTGAACACCAAATAACTATAACACATGTTGTGTAAAACGACCGCTGTCAAGGTCAACATTCATTTCTTTGCAGTACTAGTTTAACGGGTTTGTTAAAAAGTTTTCTGAGTGTGGAGCATACAAGATCAGACGTTAACTGTACATATCTCGTTTAGCTCCGGCTGCTAAGGGTGCAATTTGCGTCTTTGCATTAATAGTTTAGATGATTTATCTTAAGTTAACTTTTTCAACAGTCACTAAAACATTCCAACAACCGATTATTGACAAACAAAATGTGTTATCCATTCGTTTGATATGTTTTGAGATTTTTAATTTGCAATTGATCTTTCCTAAAACGTCTATCAGGATAACCTTTAATTCTTAAAGTTGTTATGTTGTATCTATGTTAAATTTTAATAGGACAATAACAATCAAAACCAAAGAGTAAACAAAGACTCACAAAACCAAAGGACATTTACATCAACAGTTATAAATAATAATTAAGAAACAATACGAACTTCACTAAAAACTGGGAGTGAAATCAAGTGCTCCGGAACGGTAAGCATTATCTGCACCGTATACGGCACCCTGAGTCTAGTTTGTGACAAAACACCAGATTGTGTATTAATGATGCGACATTAGATTTGGAAACAAGTATTAGTAAACTATTTATCTAGTCTATTTTCCTCCATCTTATTACCAATATAAATTTTTGTTAATTATTTTTAAAAAATGAAATTACATTATATTACGTTCATTATAATATAAAAACCGAAATATTTCAACAGCAGTAAAAACTATGCATATTACAATCAGCATGACATTATCAGATCACAATACGACTACCAAACAAAGGCATAATTTCTTTAATTCAGCCACGGACCCGCGATGTCGTTGGTTGTTTGCGATCTTAAACATGCATACATATTTATGAAATATGAGAAACAATATCATTATACATGTACCCATTGATAATTTTTATTTTAAATCTAATGTCGCACCATTAATACATAATATGTTATTTAGTCATAAAGTCTTCTTCAGGAAACTTATACTTTAACACCGGACATGTTTACGTATATAGCGATATAAGGTTGTTTTAAACATTTAGTGTGAACGTTAATCATCATTTATCAACAATTTATGATGAATTATAGATTTGTATTTCATATTGAATGCCGTATATTATCATATAATTGATTTTTAGCTGATATTGCATATGTCATATGTTCCTATTAGTCCAATAGGAGCTTGAAAACAGTAAACTAATGGTATATCATTTAAGAAAGATTGTGAGAAGAGAAAGATTGTGAGCAGAGATAGATTGTGAGAAGAATTTAATACTCACAATATGTCAGGTCATCATTAACCCCAATATTAATGCATACTACAGTTTATAAAACAATATTAGATAATAATCGTGTGTTGTTGACATTTCGGGGTTTTCAATCCAATTTTCAATTTTCAATATTCCTTAAAAATATTGTAAGTAAAATATGTTACTTTATTTATTATATTGTAAAACTAGTCAAAAACTCGACTTGATCACATTTTTGTAAAATAAAATGACACCAATTTTTCTCAGGATTCTCCAAGTTTTTCTTAGAAATATTGTTTTGTCAGGCAAAAAGAGAAAACAGTGATTAATTATAAATAAGATGATGTGGTATGGGTGCCAATGAGACAACTAAGTTCCTTTTAAATAATAAGAAAACGTAATTTCCTTTTTGCCGTAAAATGTCAACAGAGCATACTGAAAGAAACATAACTTTAATAAATTACCTATAAAGACTTTGTTATACAAAAGCATCAGTTTTATATAATTCTATATAAATGTTTACCAATTTAACCTCCATATAATAAGAAGATGTGGTATGATTGCCAATGAGACAACTGTCCACAAGAGACCAAAATGACGCAGACATTAACAACTATAGGTCACCGTACGTCCTTCAACAATGAGTAAAGACCATATCGCATAGTCAGCTATAAAAGGCCCCGATAAGACAATGTAAAACCATTCAAACGAGAAAACTAACGGCCTTATTTATACATGTTATATAGATATATATAAAAAAAAATATGTAACACATAAACAAACGACGACCAATGAATTACAGGCTCCTGACATGGGACAGGCACATACATAAATAATGTGTCGGGGTTAAACATGTGAGCCGGATCCCAACTCCCTCCCTAACCTGGGACAGTGGTATAACACTACAACATAAGAACGAACCATGCTCATTCTAGTTATAAGATGTGTAATGTTTGTAATGTATCATCTCCCTGCTTATTGTTTCTAAGAAAGATGTCAATGATTCGGATATAGTTTATGATAAATTCGAGGACGTTTTTGTTCTCAAAATTGTATTTAAATATATAAAATATATACATAGTATATGATAAATATGAGGAAGTTTTTGTTCTAGAACTTTAAATCAATATATAAATAGTATATGATGAATATGAGGAAGTTTTTATTCTTGAACTTTAAATCTATATATAAAAAGTATTTGATGAATTTGAGGAAGTTTTTGTTCTAGAATTCTAAATCAATATATAAATATAAATTTCAAGGAATCAAATATAGAAACTGTGTAAACTACAAATACTTCCTTGTAGATGTTTAAAATATGTAGTATCCTGTTTTATGGATATTAGTTTATTTTTCTACTGAAATAATATCATACGCGTTTAAACATGATCGAGTTTTTCTAACACATGCATGCTTCTCATCACTTTAGAATATAATATACACGGACATATTTTAGGAATTATATCAAATTCTAGATCTAGAGCTGTCTGGTTTGTTGACTATCACTACTGGTAGACTATTTTAATGTCTATAATGAAATGATATATAAGTTCTAGGCATACACAGAGAACTCACAAGTATGAAGAATGGATAATAATACTATCCCTGAGGCAATGAGTAAAACTTCAACAATGCATTAAGGACTTCATGCATTAATAATTTTCGACCAGGAGTAGAATGCATATATAAATAACTACATGTAGTCAATTCAAATTTAGATTCTACAAAGTTGATCAATCATGCTGAAGAGTAGGACTTGTAAACTGCGACTGTTATAAATGGGTGTGTTGAAGAAGAGTCACATTTTCCAAATCTTGTAATCCCATTCTAGTATTACAACATATATCCCGCAGAATATTTGAGAAGAGTAGAATTTTCCATATGTTGTAATCCCATTCTAGTATTACAACATGTATCCCGCAGAATATTTGAGATCTCATAAACATGTTTAACCCCGCCGCATTTTTGCACCTGTCCCAAGTCAGGAGCCTCTGGTCTTTGTTAGTCTTGTATTTTTTTTTTATTTTAGTTTCTTGTGTACAATTCAGAAATTAGTATGGCGTTCATTATCACTGCACTAGTATATATTTGTTTAGGGGCCAGCTGAAGGACGCCTCCGGGTGCGGGAATGTCTCGCTACATTGAAGACCTGTTAGTGACCTTCTACTGTTGTTTTTTCTATGGTCGGGTTGTTGTCTCTTTGACACATTCCCCATTTCCATTCTCAATTTTATTTTCCATATGTTGTAATCCCATTCCAGTATTATAACATGTATCCCGCAGAATATTTGAGAAGAGTAGAATTTTCCAGATGTTGTAATCCACTTTTATTATTACAGCATAAAGAACGCAGAAAAACAATAGACAACTTCCTTTAACGACAGTACAGGACACTACAAACAGTTACTTTTTTGTGACGTATATATATATATATATATACATAATCTTGAAATTCATACAATTATGTTGAACAAGAAAGAACATTCACATTTATTTTCACAATACTAGTGTAAAGATGTATCATGATTAGGACGATATATAAAGACTTAATATTTGTAAAGAGGAGTATATTAGATATATAACTACACTCAACATAGAAAACTAAAGACTGTAAAAAGTTGAAAAGCTGAGTAGTAACAACAAGTACTTGGTATATACAACAGATGTATATTGTTTCTATGTTAAGGTTATTAATATCATAAGTCTGTTGTCAGTAGTTGTTATATTGAGTGCCAACATAGACTGGGTATTTTAAAAGATGTATGTTGTTTACATGGTCAATGTTATCAAGCTCATATTTATGTTGCTCAATAAAAGGCGCATACGATACATAGTGATGCCAAATTTTGGCATTTATTTGTATATAGCGTCAAACTTGTCTAGTTCAAGCCGCTGTTAATAATAATTGGTTCAAACAATTGATAACAAAATTATTTTAAGTTATAGGACTGTAATTTATTTTGTGTCAATATTATGACTGCAATGATAACACGTATGTTTCAATCAGCATTGATCTTGTTTTCGTTGCTCATTGTTAAACATGTATATGATTTAGTCCATTTAGTCATGACACAATTTGCATGGATCATATCGATCATGACCATAGATTCTACATATCTAATGTTAAATACAGTTTATATGAACGTTGTTATAGAACCTTTACATTAAAATCTTCCAAGACTTCCAATATACATGTAACATTCAATCGTCTTGATTAATCAGTAAAAAGGCTAGACATCTCCATGTGTTTTCACTCATGTTTACCTATACATTGTTTTACTTATGTTTATGTTTATACATGTAATATAGTTCAAGGATTTTTATAAAAGTAATTTAATAGTGATATATTTTTCAAACAATTTCTTTTAACATTTTAAAACAACATATCTAAATATAAGATTTGGAAATCCGTCTAAATTAATGAGTGTTCCTATCTAAACATATCTCTAGTTTGACTATATTTAGTATTGTTTCTATTTAAACATAGCTCTGGTTTGACAATGTTTAGGATTGGTTCTATCTAATTATAGCTCTGGTTTGGCTATATTCAAGACTGTTTTTATCTGAAATAGCTCCAGTTTGACTATATTTAGTACTTATTATATCTGAATATCGCTCTGGTTTGACTTTCTTCAGATTTGTTTTTAATTTAACATCGCCCTGGTTTGACTATATTCAAAAATGGTTCCATGTAAAAATTGCACTGGTTTGACTAAATTTAGGATTTTTTTCTATCTAAACATAGCTTCGGTTTGACTATATATTAAGAATTGTTTCTATGGTTTGACTATATTTAGGATTATTTCGTATTAAGCATAGCTCTGGTTTGACTTCATTATTTGGTCATTTGAGTTTATGAGCACTTTCGTGTTTCTATTTGGTTTTAGGTTTTTACATATTTATATATTGATCATATTTGAGGATCATGCCCGTGAGGTACAATACAAATGGTACCGTTGATAATTATACACACGTCTGCATAGTCTGGTTGTATATAGCACATGTTCTAACTTTTTCTTCTCTCACACCATGACATGTGCAGTATCAAGTACAATTGTGTAAAATACCAAAACATTAAGTAAAACAGAGCTATGGTTAGATAGAAATATTGAATGCACACATACATCGAATAAAAAGACATGTATGAATTATTGTTATAGCAACCAATCAGAACAAATCCATACACAATGTAGAGTATCTACCAGTTTTCGGACATGTAAATCATTAAATTAGAAAACAAATCATTAGTTATTAAATTCTTATTTTGTTTACTACATTTTGCAATTATCGTTTCTAAAGTAATTGTTTTCCGACACCACATTCAAAATCTTTGATGAAATTTGTCCTCCAAAACCTAAAGGTTATTTTCTGATCTGACAGATAATTCGATAAATAAAACTCATTGGAGGCCATATTTATATCAGTTTTAGTAGACATTATTTACAGATACAAAATGTTATAAAGGTACACGTGCAAGTTTGATTGTTATCTACCTTGTAATCAGGTTTAATCCACCAGTATCTACATAATGATATACCTTTACCCAGAATCCATCAGTATCCACATAAGGATATACCTTTACCCAGAATCCATCAGTATCCACATAGAGATATACATTTACCCAAAATCCATCAGTATCCACATAAGGAAATACCTTTACCCAGAATCCATCAGTATCCACATAAGGATATACATTTACCCAGAATCCATCAGTATCCACATAAGGATATATCTTTACCCAGAATCCATCAGTATCCACATAAGGATATACCTTTACCCAGAATCCATCAGTATCCACATAAGGATATACCTTTACCCAGAATCCATCAGTATACACATAAGGATATACATTTACCCAGAATCCATCAGTATCCACATAAGGATATACCTTTACCCAGAATCCATCAGTATCCACATAAGGATATACCTTTACCCAGAATCCATCAGTATCCACATAAGGATATACCTTTACCCAGAATCCATCAGTATCCACATAAGGATATACCTTCACCCAGAATCCATCAGTATCCACATAATTTATTTAACTTATATATTGTAGGTATTTATCAGTGTTATATATTAAACAATGCATGCATTTATTTAACTTATACGTCTAATCATTTTGGAACATACAAAACAATGAAAGCGTATAAAATTAATCACTCCACGAGCTGTCATCTTTGCATACAAGGCGACGCAATGACGAGTTTATTACTTGACCATTAGATATCATTAACAAAATTAAGGCGGAAGTGTCGTGAATATATATGCAACACTGTAAGGTCAAACCTCGATGTTGCAATGCGGCGTTACAACTTATTTGAAAAAAAATCCATTTGCTATTCTTTAGTTATTTATAAAATATTGAAAACAATGATATTAGTCCCTACCTTCACTTGTTTCACAAACTAATCATTCACATAATGAAGTTAGCCGCCATTTTGTAACAGACCTATCGTCAGGAAACACTTAGTCAACGGAAATATGTACATATCGAAAAGTTTGATGTATACAAAGAGTTTGAATGATAATGTCTGTATCTTTTTAATGTATTTGTTTGTAAATTTCTTACAAAATCTTCATTGTTTAATGTTTTTTTTTTCTCAATAAACAGCATATTATAACTATTGTTTGTTAAAACACTGGAGATGAGTTGTCGCTCATATAACATTAACAAGTTAACAGAAACAACTTATAATTCCACTGTTTGGTTTATACTTCTAAACATGGAATAGTTATATGCATATAAGATGTTTTTAGTATATCGTATTTATCGAAAATACATTCTGCAGAGGGTAAACAAAAAACAGGGATTGCAATTTTAAATAGATTGGTAAATAGCTATTTACATATAAGATGTCAAATTACATCGTATTTATCGAAAATACATTCTGCAGAGGGTGGATACCAAAAACGGGGATTGAAATTTTAAATAGATTGGATGAAGTTATATGCATAAAAGATGCTATAAATAGTATATCGTTTTTGTAGAAAAAAAACTTTCTGCAGAGGGTGAATACTTAAAACGGGGAAATTATGCAGAGAAGGGATACTAAAACGGGTACAATGTGCACAGAGGGGACACTAAAACGGGGATATTGTGCTGACGGGGACACTTAAACGGGTGATTTGTTTTCGACAAGAAAGGAGCATTTATCATTGTTTGTTTTGCCTTTGTATATTGTATACAGAAATATTATAACTGTTGAATTGGAAAACGACATTTAAGATGCATGTTCACTTGAACTTTTCATATAAAAAAGAAGATGTGGTATGCTTTCCCATGAAACAACTCTCCGTAAGTGATTAAATGACACAGAAATTGACAACTATAGGTCACCAAACGTCCATCAACCATAAGCAAATCCCATATCACATCGTCAGCTATAAAATACCTTACCATTTTATAATAGTGAAACGACTTAGCAATACATATACATGGTATTTTTCTTATTCAACAACAGCATTGTCTTCTGTTAATCCATCTTCTATCAGGATATCCTTTAATTCTTAAAATTGTTATTTCATATCTATGTTACATTTTAGTAATTTACTTTATATTACGTTCATTGTAATATAAAAACAAAAAAGATTTTGACAGCAGAGAAAACTTCGACCTTACAATCAGCATTACTTGATCTGATCACAATACGACTACCAAACACAGGCATGGGTACAATACTTCAGTCACGAACCCGCGATGTCGCTAGTGGTTTGTGGTCTTAAACATATATAAATATTTATAATATATAAAAACAATATCATTATACAATAACAAAAAAACAATATCATTATACAATAACAATCGAAACCAAGGAGTAAACAAAGACTAAAAAAACCAAAGGACATTTACATCAGCAGTTATAAATAATAGATAAGAAACAACATGAACTCCACTAAAAACCGGGAGTGAAATCAGGAGCTCCGGAAGGGTAAGCATTATACATGTGCCCATTTAAACTTGTTTCCAAATCTAATGTAATCGCATCATTAATACACAATATGTCATTTAGTCACAAACCTGTCTTCAGGAAACTTACACTTTAACACCGGACATGTTTACGTTTATAGCGATAAGGTTGTTTTAAACATTTAGTGTGAAGGTTAAAGCTCTACTATCATTTATAAACCATTTATAATGACAACCTTCTTTTCTGTTTGATATTGAATGACGTACATTTTCATATAAATGATTTTAGCTGATATTATATCAAAAGATTAGGAGTTATCACCCAATTATTATATTACAAATATGCGTTTCATTTATATATTGATTCTAGTTATTTGTTTGAATTTGTTAGTCAATTGTGTGTTGTACGTCTTTGATGGTAAATGCTATGTTTTCATATTTACGTTAAATTAGTTACATTAAAAAATTCAGACAAAACTACGCCAGTATGCATAATCTATACTTCAAAACCATCGTGTATTATTTGTGAAGTTGAAGCAGACTATTTATAAAAAAAAGTCTTGCTACCTTCTAAAGATTTTTTTCGAAATTAAGTGTAGTAGGAACACATCCTCTATTATCTGTGAGACGGATACTCCACTCAACATAGAAACGTAGTAGTTGTCGTTTGTTGATGTGGTTCATTGTTTCTCGTTTTTTATATAGATTATATCGTTTGAATGGTATAACACTAGTGAATGTTTGGCGCCCTTTATAGCTTGCTGATCGGTGTGAGCCAAGGCTCCGTGTTGATCACCGTACTGTGACCATAATTGTTTTCTTTTAAAATTGTGACTTATTGTAAACATATTTTATTAATTAAATTCAGATAAAGTAATATAAACAAATAGGCATTTACATAATAATACGTCAAGTGAATAATTAATCGGATCTAGAAACAAGGTGTTAGCTTATATTTATCCGTTTCCGAATTGTGACTTGGATGGAGAGTTTTATTATTGGAACTCATACCACATTTCTTATATCTATATGCATATTGCATATATCATATGTTCCTATCAGTCCAATTGGAGCTTGAAAACCGTAAAATAGTGGTTAATATATCATTTAAGAAAGATTGTGAGAAAAAATGTGTCAGGTCATCATTAACCCCAATATTCATGCATACTACAGTTTTATCAAACATTATTATATAATAATCGTGTGTTGTTGACATTTCTGGATTTTCAATCCAATTTTAAATTTTCAATACTCCTTTAAAATATTGGAAGTAAAATATGTTACTTTATTTATTATGTTGAAATACTAGTCAAAATCTCGTCTTGAACACAATTTTTTAAAATAAAAAGATACACAATTTTCTCAGGATTCTCCAAATTTTTCTTAAAAATATTGTTTTGTCAGGCAAAATAAAGAAAACAGTTATTCTGAATAATTAGAAATAAGATGATGTGGTATGGATGCCAATGAGACAACTAAGTTCCTTTTAAATAATAAGAAAATGTAATTTGCTTTTTCGCCGTAAAATGTCATAAGGGCATATCGAAAGAAAAATAACTTTGATAAATTACTGAATTATTAAATAAAGACTTTATGATACCAAAGCATCAGTTTTATTTAATTCTATATAAATTTTTGACAATTTAACCTCCATATAAAAAGAATATGTGGTATGATTGCCAATGAGACAACTGTCCACAAGAGACCAAAATGACACAGACATTAACAACTATAGGTCACCGTACGTCCTTCAACAATGAGCAAAGACCATACCGCATAGTCAGCTATAAAAGGCCCCGATAAGACAATGTAAAACAATTCAAACGAGAAAACTAACGGCCTTATTTATATATATATACACATACATAAATAATGTGGTGAGGTTAAACATGTTAGCCGGATCCGAACCCTCTCCCTAACCTGGGACAGTGGTATAACACTACAACATAAGAACGAACCATGCTCATTCTAGTTATAAGATGTGTAATATTTGTACAATTAACCTCCATGCTCATTCTAGTTAGAAGATGTGTAATGTTTGTACAATTCAACCTCCATGATCATTCTAGTTATAAGATGTGTAATGTTTGTACAATTTAACCTCCATGCTCATTCTAGTTATAATATGTGTAATGTTTGTACAATGTAATCTCCATGCTCATTCTAGTTATAAGATGTGTAATGTTTGTACAATTTAACCTCCATGCTCATTCTAGTTATAAGTTGTGTAATGTTTGTACAATGTAATCTCCATGCTCATTCTAGTTATAAGATGTGTAATGTTTGTACAATTTAACCTCCATGCTCATTCTAGTTATAATATGTGTAATGTTTGTACAATTTGTCCTCCCTGCTCATTCTAGTTATATGATGTGTAGTGTTTGTACAATTTAACCTCCATACTCATTCTAAATATAAGATGTGTAATGATTGTAATGTGTCATCTCCCTGTTTATTGTTTCTAAGAAAGATGTCAATGATTTGGATATAGTTTATGATTAATTCGAGGACGTTTTTGTTCTCAAAACTATATTCAATATATAAATAGTATATGATAAATATGAGGAAGTTTTTGTTCTTGAACTTTAAATCAATATATAAATAGTATATGATGAATTTGAGGAAGTTTTTGTTCTAGAACTCTAAATCAATATATAAATATAAATTTCAAGGAATCAAATATACAAACAGTGTAAACTACAAATACTTCCTTATTGATGTTTAACATATGTAGTATCCTGTTACATAGATATAAGTTTACTTTTCTACTGAAATAATACCATACGCGTTTAAACATGGTCGATTTTTTCTAACTCATGCAAGCTTCTCATCATTCTAGAATATAATATAAACGGACATATTTTAGGAATTATATCAAATTCTAGATCTAGAGCTGTCAAATTTGTTGACTATCACTACTGGTAGACTAATTTAATGTATATAATGAAATAATAAAAGTCCTAGGCCTACACAGAGAACTAACTCGTATGAAGCAGGAACAATATTACTATCACTGAGGCAATGAGTACAACTTCAACAATGCATTAAGAGCTTGATGAATTAAGTAATCATTTTCGACCAAAGGTGGAATGTATATATAGATGACCAGTCAATTAAAACATAGATTATACAAATTTGATCAGTCATGATGAAGAACAAGAAAAGTATACTGCGACAGCTAAAAATGTATAAATTGGTGTGGGAAGAGAAGCATTTATCAATTGTTGTAATCCCGTTTTCTTATTACAACATATAGACCGCAGAATAACAATATCTAAACATAGCTCTGGTTTAACTATATTTAGGATTGTTTCTATCTAAACATAGCATTCGTTTGACTATATTTAGGATTGTTTATCTAACATTGCATTGGTTAACTATATAATAATTGTGTCTACTAATTATAGCTCTGGTTTGATTATATGTAATAATTAGTTTCTATCTAATATAGCTCTGGTTTGATATATTATTTTCTACTATAGCTTGGTTGACTATATTAGATTTTTTCTACATATATCGCTCTGGTTTGACTATATTTGAGGTTTGTTTCTATCTACATATACGCTCTGGTTTGACTATATTTAGATGTTTCTATATACATATAGCTCTGGTTTGTTATATTAGGATGTTCTATTACATATCTACATATAGCTCTGGTTTGACTTTATTTAGGATGTTTCTATGTAAATACAGCTTGGTTTGATTATATTTAGGATTGTTTCTATTTAAACATTGCTTTGGTTAGACTATATTCAGGATTGCTTCAATGATTTGATAATATGGTGGATCATTTCTATAAAAGCATAGCTCTGGTACTGTTATTTTGGTCATTCGAGTAATTCAGTTCTTTCGTTTTTCTATTTGGTGTTGCAATCTTTACAAATGTATATATTGAGTCTTTTTAGAAGACCATACCCATTTAGTACAATACAAATGGTACCGTTGATAATTATACACACGTCTGCATGGCCTGGTCGTGTATCGCACATGTTTTAACTTTTACTTCTCTTGTGCAGTATATTGAATGCACATATACATTGATTAAAAGAAATGTATGAATTATTGTAACAGCAACCAATTAGAACAAATAGAGTATCAACCAGTTTTTAGACATGTAAATGATCAATTAGAAAAAAATCATTAGTTTTTTTATTCTTATTCTGTTTACTACATTTTGCAATTAGTGTTTCCAAAGTAATTGTTTTCCGACACCATGTATGCAAACATAAGTAACCAGAATTCGAGCAATAAGATTGATATCGAATTTGAAATCTAACACAATCAAGGAGAACGCAAACTCAACATTGATATAATGGATTTGAGGACATTTTACAAATGGTGATATCTTCATCGAATGTTTTTAAGACATTAATCCACTATATGATTGTTGTTTAGAATTCCTGCTACAAAACAACAAAATGAACAATTGAAGGCAACAGTAGTATACCGCTGTTCAAAACTCATAAATCCATGGACAAAAAACAAAATCGGAGTAACAAACAAAATCTGAGGGAAACGCTTTAAATATAAGAGGAGAACAACGACACAACATTAAAATACAACACACACACACAGACACGGACTAACAAAACATATCCAGCATGTCTAGCGAGTACATGCTGTCATGCACGATGTCTATACAATATCCCCCGATTAATTCTAAACTGGTTTTATCAATCAAAACTCATCAATATCTACTATTCGTCAATCCAGTTTGTTCTCATTCCATTCAGAAGAAAAATGTTAAATTTTGATGAAATTCATTCTCAAATACCTTAACGTTGTTTTCTGATTTGACAGACAATTCGGTCATTAAAACTCATTGAAGCTTATTTTTATATCAGTTTTATTAGAAATTATTTTCAGATAATAAAGTTCCACGTTCATCGTTCGAAGTACTTGATATTTTGCGATATAATTGCTACATATGGTTTCTTCGCAACGGTTGGCAATTCTCTTTTTGAACCTAGGGTAGTCTTGTGGTATTAGTCATCGCTTCAAACTAGATCAGAATATGAAACTTTTGTTTAAAAATGTGTTTTACGTTATTTGTTTTATACTTTATATTCAATGGTATCGAATATTCAGTATATTTTGTCTCTATATGGCAAAGACAGGCTTTTGTAAGTTCATTATTTTGAATAGGTAAAACAATTAGATTTTGTGTATGGGTTGTAACTATCAAAGATTTTCATTCTATTATTACCGTAAGGTACAATATTACAAAGTTCTTCGTTTATTTGTTTCAAAGGTAACCCACATGATTGTGTACGACTGTCATGCAAGTGAGCCCGTTATAAGCTATTAAACCAGGTTTAATCCATCAGTATCTACATAAGGAAATGCCTTTCCCAAGACAGATCATTTTGCCATTTGATATGAACCTTGAGTTCCAAATGGTGAAGTTGAAATCATTCCTTCGTAAATTTTACGGACGCCATCACGAGTTGGTTGACCGTTATGGAATAACCGTTTCACAAATGATATCGGATATGTTCCTTACGTCGTAACTACAATCCCCTTCCCTTTCATGAATGTGACCTACCGAATTAGACTATTTACCGGATTTTTAATCACATAAGCAGCACGACGGGTGCCACATGTGGAGCAGGATCTGCTTACCCTTCCGGAGCACCTGAGATCACCCCTAGTTTTTGGTGGGGTTCGTGTTGTTTATTCTTTAGTTTTCTATGTTGTGTCATGTGTACTATTGTTTTTCTGTTTGTATTTTTCATTTTTAGCCATGGCGTTGTCAGTTTGTTTTAGATTTATGAGTTTGACTGTCCCTTTGGTATCTTTCGTCCCTCTTTGAAAGATACAGGTTTGTTTGATTTTGCCCAGATCATAACGTTCATCTATATCAAAATCTAGCTTTCTTTTGTCATGACATATAAGCATAAACAGAGTTATTTTCTTTTAATCACATTTTTTTTCAGGTATTTATTAATTAGCAGTGTTAGATACTAAACAATGCATGCATTTATTTAACATAATTATACTGTTAACAATTATACGTCTTATCTTTGTACTAAATATACTAAATAATGAAAGCGTATAACATTTAATTTTCTACGAGCTGTCATCTTTGGTAACAATACAACGCAATTAGAATTACATTACTTGGCCATCAGATAACATTAACATTAAACTTTAAAAGCGCTAACAATTCGAAGTTGTTTCTTTATAGAATTTATAGAAAAAAGATAAAAAAAACTTAAACATGCTGAAAATTTTCAATGCAGTTGAAATAGATGGTACAAATTAGACTTTCGTGCTGGGATCAGCTAACATGACGGAACATGCAATCATCACTGAATAATTGTAAAAATAGGACTGGATTACTCCTATATTTGCTTACAAATCAACAAATGATCATCTTAACACATCATATTTAAAAGAAATCAAGCTGTTTAAGGATGTTCTTATTATTGATCTGATGTCTTGAGAAGTAAAATTCTAAGGATGCCAATGGTGTAGGGGTATGATGAACTAACCAAAAGCGGAAAGACCACGTGTTCCTGTTGCTTAGTCTTTAGTTTCAATATTAATTGTTAACTGTATTGATAACCGTCTGGTATCTTTCGCCTCTATTTTACATTATATTATTCCATCAAAGATGTACTAGGGTGTTTGTGAAGGGTCAGCATTAAATACATCATATCATACCATCATTATATTATTCCATCAAAGATGTACTAGAGTGTTTGTGAAGGGTCAGCATTAAATACATCATATCATACCATCATTATATTATTCCATCAAAGATGTACTAGGGTGTTTGTGATTGGTCAGCATTAAATACATCATGTCACACCATCATTATATTATTCCATCAACGATGTACTAGGGTGTTTGTGGAGGGTCAGCATTAAATACATTATATCATACCATCATTATCTTGTGGTGGTCTTATTATATTCCATCAAAGGTGTACTAGGGTGTTTGTGAAGGGTCAGCATTAAATACATCATATCATACCATCATTATAGTATTCCATCAAAGGTGTACTAGGGTGTTTGTTAAGGGTCAGCATTAAATACATCATATCATACCATCATTATATTATTCCATCAAAGATGTACTTGAGTGTTTGTGAAGGGTCAGCATTAAATACATCATATCATACCATCATTATCTTATTCCATCAAAGATGTACTAGGGTGTTTGTGATTGGTCAGCATTAAATGCATCATATCACACCATCATTATATTATTCCATCAAAGATGTACTAGGGTGTTTGTGATTGGTCAGCATTAAACACATTATATCATACCATCATTATATTATTCCATCAAAGATGTACTAGGGTGTTTGTGATGGGTCAGCATTAAATACATCATATCATACCATCATTATAGTATTCCATCAAAGATGTACTAGGGTGTTTGTGATTGGTCAGCATTAAATACATCATATCATACCATCATTATATTATTCCATCAAAGATGTACTAGGGTGTTTGTGAAGGGTCAGCATTAAATACATCATATCATACAATCATTATATTATTCCATCAAAGATGTACTAGGGTGTTTGTGAAGGGTCAGCATAAAATACATTATATCATACCATCATTATATTATTCCATCAAAGATGTACTCGGGTGTTTGTGATGGGTCAGCATCAAATACATCATATTATACCATCATTATATTATTCCATCAAAGGTGCACTAGGGTGTTTGTGAAGGGTCAGCATTAAATACATCATATCATACCATCATTATATTATTCCATCAAAGGTGTACTAGGGTGTTTGTGATGGGTCAGCATTAAATACATCATATCATACCATCATTATATTATTCCATCAAAGGTGTACTAGAGTGTTTGTCAAGGGTCAGCATTAAATACATTATATATCATACCATCATTATATTATTCCATCAAAGGTGTACTAGGGTGTTTGTCAAGGGTCAGCATTAAATACATCATATTATACCATCATTATAGTATTCCATCAAAGGTGTACTAGGTTGTTTGTGAAGGGTCAGCATTAAATACATCATATCATACCAGCATTATATTATTCCATCAAAGATGTACTAGGGTGTTTGTGATTGGTCAGCATTAAATACATCATATCATACCATCATTATATTATTCCATCAAAGATGTACTAGGGTGTTTGTGAAGGGTCAGCATTAAATACCTCATATCATACAATCATTATATTATTCCATCAAAGATGTACTAGGGTTTTGTGATGGGTCAGCATAAAATACATTATATCATACCATCATTATATTATTCCATCAAAGATGTACTAGGGTGTTTGTGATGGGTCAGCATTAAATACATCATATTATACCATCATTATATTATTCCATCAAAGGTGCACTAGGGTGTTTGTGAAGGGTCAGCATTAAATACATCATATCATACCATCATTATATTATTCCATCAAAGGTGTACTAGGGTGTTTGTGATGGGTTAGCATTAAATACATCATATCATACCATCATTATATTATTCCATCAAAAGTGTACTAGGGTGTTTGTCAAGGGTCAGCATTAAATACATTATATCATACCATCATTATATATATTCCATCAAAGGTATACTAGGGTGTTTGTCAAGGGTCAGCATTAAATACATCATATCATACCATCATTATAGTATTCCATCAAAGGTGTACTAGGTTGTTTGTGAAGGGTCAGCATTAAATACATCATATCATACCATCATTATATTATTCCATCAAAGATGTACTAGAGTGTTTGTGAAGGGTCAGCATTAAATACATCATATCATACCATCATTATATTATTCCATCAAAGGTGTACTAGGGTGTTTATTATGGGTCAGCATTAAATACATCATATCATACCATCATTATATTATTCCATCAAAGATGTACTAGGGTGTTTGTGAAGGGTCAGCATTAAATACATCATATCATACCATCATTATATTATTCCATCAAAGATGTACTAGGGTGTTTGTGAAGGGTCAGCATTAAATACATCATATCATACCATCATTATATTATTCCATCAAAGGTGTACTAGGGTGTTTGTGATGGGTCAGCATTAAATACATCATATCATACCATCATTATATTATTCCATCAAAGATGTACTAGGGTGTTTGTGATGGATCAGCATTAAATACATCATGTCATACCATCATTATATTATTTCATCAAAGGTATACTAGGGTGTTTGTCAAGGGTCAGCATTAAATACATCATATCATACCATCATTATAGTATTCCATCAAAGGTGTACTAGGTTGTTTGTGATGTACTAGGGTGTTGTGAAGGTCAGCATTAAATACATCATATCATACCATCATTATATTATTCCATCAAAGGTGTACTAGGGTGTTTGGATGGGTCAGCATTAAATACATCATATCATACCATCATTATATTATTCCATCAAAGTGTACTAGGTGTTTGTGATGGGTCAGCATTAAATACATCATTCATACCATCATTATATTATTCATCAAAGGTGTACTAGGGTGTTTGTGAGGGTCAGCATTAAATACATCTATCATACCATCATTATATTATTCCATCAAAGTGTACTAGGGTGTTTGTATGGGTCAGCATTAAATACATATTCATACCATATTATATTATTTCATCAAAGGTGTACTAGGGTGTTTGTAGGGTCAGCATTAAATACATCATATCAACATCATTATATTATTCCATCAAAATGTACTAGGTGTTTGTGAGGGTCAGCATTAAATACATATATATACCATCATTATATTATCCATCAAATGTACAGGGTGTTTGTCAGGGTCAGCATTAAATACATCATATCATACCATCATTATATATTCCATCAAGGTACTAGGTGTTTGTGAAGGTCAGCATTAAATACATATATATCATACGTTTTATTATTCCATCAAAGGTGTACTAGGGTGTTTGTGAGGGTCAGCATTAAATACATCATATCATACCATCTTATATTATTCCATCAAAGGTTACTAGGGT
The DNA here is from genome assembly GCA_019925275.1 of Mytilus edulis. NCBI lineage: Eukaryota > Metazoa > Mollusca > Bivalvia > Mytilida > Mytilidae > Mytilus > Mytilus edulis. The sequence goes on along the minus strand of CM034354.1, from coordinate 110,515,377 downwards.
GTTTGTAAGGGTCAGCATTAAATAATATATCATACCATCATTTATTTCCATCAAAGGTGTACTAGGGTGTTTGTGAAGGGTCAGCATTAAATACTCATATCATACCATCATTATATTATTCCATCAAAGTGTACTAGGGTGTTGTGAAGGGTCAGCATAAATACATCATATCATACCATCATTATATTTTCCATCAAAGATGTACTAGGGTGTTTGTGAGGGTCAGCATAAATACATTATCATCCATCATTATTTATTATCATCAAAGTGTACTAGGGTGTTTGTGAGGTCAGCATTAAATACTATATCATACCATCATTATATTATTCAATCAAAGATGTACTAGGGTATTGTGAGGGTCAGCATTAAATACATCATATCATACCATCATTATTTATTCCATCAAGTGTACTAGGTGTTTGTGAGGTCAGCATTAATACATTTATCATCCATCATTATATTATATTCATCAAAGTGTACTAGGGTGTTTGTGAAGGTCAGCATTAAATACATCATATCATACATCATTATATTATTCCATCAAGGTTACTAGGGTGTTTGTGAGGGTCAGCATTAAATACTCATATCATACCATCATTATATATTCCATCAAAGGTATAGGTTTGTGAGGTCAGCATTAAATCATCATATACCATCATAATTATTCATCAAGGACTGGTGTTTGTGAAGGTCAGCATTAATAATCATATCATACCATCATTATATTATTCCATCAAGTGTACTAGGTGTTGTGATGGGTAGATTAAATACTATATCATACCCTTTATTATTCCATCAAGTTACTAGGGTTTTGTAAGGGTCGCATTAATACATTATCATCTCTTATTGTTCTCAAAGTGTACTAGGGGTTTGTGAGGGTCAGCATTATACATATCAACATCATTATATTTTCCATTAAAATGTACTAGGTGTTGTGAAGGGTCAGCATTAAATACATCATCATACCATCATTAATATTCCATCAAAGTGTATAGGGTGTTTTAGGGTCAGCATTAAAATCATATCATACATCATTATATTTCATCAAGTGTACTGGGTGTTTGTGGTCAGCATAAATACATATTCATACCATCATATATTATTCCATCAAGGTGTACTAGGGTGTTGTGATGTCACATAAAACTCATATCATACTCATTATATTTCCATCAATGTACTAGGTTTGTGAGGGTCGCATTAATACATATATCATACCATCATTATATTATTCATCAAAGATGTACTAGGGTGTTTGTGAGGTCAGCATTAAATACTCATATCATACCATCATTATATTATTCATCAAAGGGTGTATAGGGTGTTTGTATGGGTAGCATTAAATACATATATATACATCTTATATATTCATCAAAGGTGTACTGGGTGTTTGTAAGTCAGCATTAATACATCATATATACCATCATTAATTATTTCCCAGGTGTACTAGGGTGTTTGTATGGGCACATTAATCATATATCATACCATCATTAAGTATTCGTCAAGGTGTATAGGTGTTAATCACATTAATATTATATCATACCTACATTTGTATTACATCAAAGATGTACTAGGTGTTTGTGATGGGTCAGCATTAAATACATCATATCATACCATCATTATATTATTCCATCAAAGATGTACTAGGGTGTTTGTGATGGGTCAGCATTAAATACATCATTATCATACCATCATTATAGTTATTCCATCAAAGGTGTACTAGGGTGTTTGTGAAGGGTCAGCATTAAATACATCATATCATACCATCATTATATTATTCCATCAAAGAGTGTACTAGGGTGTTTGTGAGGGTCAGCATTAAATACATCATATCATACCATTCATTATATTATTCCATCAAAGATGTACTAGGGTGTTTGTGAAGGGTCAGCATTAAATTATCATGCATATCATTATCTTGTGTTATTTATTCCATCAAGGGTGTACTAGGGTGTTTGTGAGGGTTAGCATTAAATACATCATATCATACCATCATTATATTATTCATCAAAGATGTACTAGGTGTTTGTGAAGGGTCAGCATTAAATACATCATATCATACCATCATTATTATTATTCCATCAAGTGTATAGGGTGTTTGTGAAGGGTCAGCATTAAATACTCATATTAATCCATCATTATATTATATCCATCAAAGGTGTACTAGGGTGTTTGTGAAGGGTCAGCATTAAATACATTATATCATACCATCATTTATTAATTTCATCAAAGGTGTACTAGGTGTTTTGAAGGGTCAGCATTAAATACATCATATCATACCATCATTATAGTATTCCATCAAAGGTGTACTAGGGTGTTTGTGAGGGTCAGCATTAAATACATCATATCATACCATCATTATTATTCCATCAAAGTGTACTATGGGTGTTTGTGAAGGGTCAGCATTAAATACATCATATCATACCATCATTATATTATTCCATCAAAGATGTACTAGGGTGTTTGTGATGGGTCAGCATTAATACATCATATCATACCATCATTATATTATTCCATCAAAGATGTACTAGGGTGTTTGTGATGGTCAGCATTAAATACATCATATCATACCATCATTATATTATTCCATCAAAGTGTACTAGGGTGTTTGTGATGGGTCAGCATTAAATACATCATATCATACCATCATTATATATTCCATCAAAGATGTACTAGGGTGTTTGTGATGGGTCAGCATTAAATACATCATATCATACCATCATTATATTATTCCATCAAAGGTGTACTAGGGTGTTTGTGAAGGGTCAGCATTAAATACATCATATCATACCATCATTATATTATTCCATCAAAGATGTACTAGGTGTTTGTGAGGGTCAGCATTAAATACATCATATCATACCATCATTATATTATTCATCAAAGTGTACTAGGGTGTTTGTGAGGGTCAGCATTAAATACATCATATCATACCATCATTATATTATTCCATCAAAGATGTACTAGGGTGTTTGTGAAGGGTCAGCATTAAATACATCATATCATACCATCATTATATTATTCCATCAAAGGTGTACTAGGGTGTTTGTGAAGGGTCAGCATTAAATACATCATATCATACCATCATTATATTATTCATCAAAGGTGTACTAGGGTGTTTGTGAGGGTCAGATTAAATACATCATATCATACCATCATTATATTATTCATCAAAGGTGTACTAGGGTGTTTGTGAAGGGTCAGCATTAAATACATATATCATACCATCATTATATTATTCATCAAAGGTGTACTAGGGTGTTTGTAAGGGTCAGCATTAAATACATCATATCATACCATCATTATATTATTCATCAAAGGTGTACTAGGTGTTTGTGAAGGGTCAGCATTAAATACATCATATCATACCATCATTATATTATTCATCAAAGATGTACTAGGGTGTTTGTGAGGTCAGCATTAAATACATCATATCATACCATCATTATATTATTCATCAAAGTGTACTAGGTGTTTGTGAAGGGTCAGCATTAAATACTCATATCATACCATCATTATATATTCATCAAAGTGTACTAGGGTGTTTGTGAGGGTAGCATTAAATACATCATATCATACCATCATTATATTATTCATCAAAGTGTATAGGGTGTTTGTGATGGGTCAGCATTAAATACATCATTATACCATCATTATATTATTCCATCAAAGGTGTACTAGGGTGTTTGTGAAGGGTCAGCATTAAATACATCATATCATACATCATTATATTATTCCAAAGGTATAGGTTGTGGTCTTAATAATCATATTACATATTATATTATTCATCAATGTACTAGGGTGTTTGGGGTCACTTAATACATATTCTACATATTATATTATCATAAGTTACTAGGTTGTGAGGTACATTAAATACATCTATTACCATCATTATTACATCATGCTGGTGTTGTGAAGGGTCAGCATTAAAACATCATATCATACTCATTATATTATTCATCAAAGGTGTACTAGGGTGTTTGTGATGGGTCAGCATTAAATACATCATATCATACCATCATTATATTATTCCATCAAAGGTGTACTAGGGTGTTTGTAAGGGTCAGCATTAAATACATCATATCATACCATCATTATATTATTCCATCAAAGGTGTACTAGGGTGTTTGTGAAGGGTCAGCATTAAATACATCATATCATACCATCATTATATTATTCCATCAAAGTGTACTAGGGTGTTTGTGAAGGGTCAGCATTAAATACATCATATCATACCATCATTATATTATTCCATCAAAGATGTACTAGGGTGTTTGTGAAGGGTCAGCATTAAATACATCAATCATACCATCATTATATTATTCCATCAAAGATGTACTAGGGTGTTTGTGAAGGTCAGCATTAAATACATCATATCATACCATCATTATATTATTCCATCAAAGGTGTACTAGGGTGTTTGTGAAGGGTCAGCATTAAATACATCATATCATACCATCATTATATTATTCCATCAAAGGTGTACTAGGGTGTTTGTGAAGGGTCAGCATTAAATACATCATATCATACCATCATTATATTATTCCATCAAAGGTGTACTAGGGTGTTTGTGAAGGGTCAGCATTAAATACATCATATCATACCATCATTATATTATTCCATCAAAGTGTACTAGGGTGTTTGTGAAGGGTCAGCATTAAATACATATATCATACCATCATTATATTATTCCATCAAAGTGTACTAGGGTGTTTGTGAAGGGTTAGCATTAAATACATATATCATACCATCATTATATTATTCCATCAAAGGTGTACTAGGGTGTTTGTGAAGGGTCAGCATTAAATAACATCATATCATACCATCATTATATTATTCCATCAAAGTGTACTAGGTGTTTGTGAAGGGTCAGCATTAAATACATTCATATCATACCATCATTATATTATTCCATCAAAGGTGTACTAGGTGTTTGTGAATGGGTCAGCATTAAATAATCATATCATACCATCATTATATATTCCATCAAAGATGTACTAGGGTGTTTGTGAAGGGTCAGCATTAAATACATCATATCATACCATCATTATATTATTCCATCAAAGGTGTACTAGGGTGTTTGTGAATGGGTCAGCATTAAATACATCATATCATACCATCATTATATATTCCATCAAAGATGTACTAGGGTGTTTGTGAGGGTCAGCATTAAATACATCTATATCATACCATCATTATATTATTCCATCAAAGATGTACTAGGGTGTTTGTGATGGGTCAGCATTAAATACATCATATCATACCATCATTATATTATTCCATCAAAGATGTACTAGGGTGTTTGTGAAGGGTCAGCATTAAATACATCATATCATACCATCATTATATTATTCCATCAAAGGTGTACTAGGGTGTTTGTAATGGGTCAGCATTGAATACATCATATCATACCATCATTATAATATTCCATTAAAGGTGTACTAGGGTGTTTGTGAAGGGTCAGCATTAAATACATTTTATCATGCCATCATTATCTTGTGGTGGTCTTATTATATTCCATCAAAGGTGTACTAGGGTGTTTGTGAAGGGTTAGCATTAAATACATCATATCATACCATCATTATATTATTCAATCAAAGATGTACTATGGTATTTGTGAAGGGTCAGCATTAAATACATCATATCATACCATCATTATATTATTCCATCAAGTGTGTACTAGGGTGTTTGTGAAGGGTCAGCATTAAATATATTTTATCATGCCATCATTATCTTGTGGTGGTCTTATTATATTCCATCAAAGGTGTACTAGGGTGTTTGTGAAGGGTCAGCATTAAATACATCATATCATACCATCATTATATTATTCCATCAAAGGTGTACTAGGGTGTTTGTGAAAGGTCAGCATTAAATACATCATGTCATACCATCATTATATTATTCCATCAAAGATGTACTAGGGTGTTTGTGATGGGTCAGCATTAAATACATCATATTATACCATCATTATATTATTCCATCAAAGGTGCACTAGGGTGTTTGTGAAGGGTCAGCATTAAATACATCATATCATACCTTAATTATATTATTCCATCAAAGGTGTACTAGGGTGTTTGTGATGGGTTAGCATTAAATACATCATATCATACCATCATTATATTATTCCATCAAAAGTGTACTAGGGTGTTTGTCAAGGGTCAGCATTAAATACATTATATCATACCATCATTATATTATTCCATCAAAGGTGTACTAGGGTGTTTGTGAAGGGTCAGCATTAAATACATTTTATCATGCCATCATTATCTTGTGGTGGTCTTATTATATTCCATCAAAGGTGTACTAGGGTGTTTGTGAAGGGTCAGCATTAAATACATCATATCATACCATCATTATATTATTCCATCAAAGGTGTACTAGGGTGTTTGTGAAAGGTCAGCATTAAATACATCATATCATACCATCATTATATTAATCCATCAAAGATGTACTAGGGTGTTTGTGAAGGGTCAGCATTAAATACATCATATCATACCATCATTATATTATTCCATCAAAGATGTACTAGGGTGTTTGTGAAGGATCAGCATTAAATACATCATATCATACCATCATTATATTATTCCATCAAAGATGTACTAGGGTGTTTGTGAAGGGTCAGCATTAAATACATCATATCATACCATCATTATATTATTCCATCAAAGGTGTACTAGGGTGTTTGTGAAGGGTCAGCATTAAATACATCATATCATACCATCATTATATTATTCCATCGAAGGTGTACTAGGGTGTTTGTGAAGGGTCGGCATTGAATACATCATATCATACCACCATTATATTATTCCATTAAAGGTGTACTAGGGTGTTTGTGATTGGTCAGCATTAAATACATCATATCATACCATCATTATATTATTTCATTAAAGGTGTACTAGGGTGTTTGTGATGGGCCAGCATTAAATACATCATATCATACCATCATTATATTATTCCATCAAAGGTGTACTAGGGTGTTTGTGATGGGTCAGCATTAAATACATCATATCATACCATCATTATATTATTCCATCAAAGATGTACTAGGGTGTTTGTGAAGGGTCAGCATTAAATACATTGTATCATACCATCATTATATTATTCCATCAAAGATGTACTAGGGTGTTTGTGAAGGGTCATCATTAAATACATCATATCATACCATCATTAAATTATTCCATCAAAGATGTACTAGAGTGTTTGTGAAGGGTCAGCATTAAATACATCATATCATACCATCATTATAGTATTCCATCAAAGATGTACTAGGGTGCTTGTGAAGGGTCAGCATTAAATGAATCATATCATACCATATTTATAGTATTCCATCAAAGGTGTACTAGGGTGTTTGTGATTGGTCAGCATTAAATACAACATATCATACCATCATTATATTATTCCATTAAAGATGTACTAGGGTGTTTGTGATGGGTCAGCATTTAATACATCATATCATACCATCATTATATTATTCCATCAAAGGTGTCCTAGGGTATTTGTGAAGGGTCAGCATTAAATACATCATATAATACCATCATTATATTATTCCATCAAAGATGTACTAGGGTGTTTGTGAAGGGTCAGCATTAAATACATCATATCATACCATCATTATATTATTCCATCAAAGATGTACTAGGGTGTTTGTGAAGGGTCAGCATTAAATACATCATATCATACCATCATTATATTATTCTATCAAAGGTGTACTAGGGTGTTTGTGATGGGTCAGCATTAAATACATCATATCATACCATCATTATATTATTCCATCAAAGATGTACTAGGGTGATTGTGAAGGGTCAGCATTAAATACATCGTATCATACCATCATTATATTATTCCATCAAAGATGTACTAGGGTGTTTGTAATGGGTCAGCATTGAATACATCATATCATACCATCATTATAATATTCCATTAAAGGTGTACTAGGGTGTTTGTGAAGGTCAGCATTAAATACATCACTTCATACCATCATTATATTATTCCATCAAAGGTGTACTAGGGTGTTTGTGAAGGGTCAGCATTAAATACATCATATCATACCATCATTATATTATTCCATCAAAGGTGTACTAGGGTGTTTGTGATGGGTCAGCATTAAATACATCATATTATACCATCATTATCTTGTGATGGTCTCATTATAAGATGTTCCGAAAGGGGATCATCGTTTATTATAATCCTGGTACCTTTGATAACTTATACTATTAAAGCATACCATTTTTTATTCAATGGTGTACTAATTTATTCCAATCTAGTGGTAAACTAAGTTGTTCCGAAAGGGTCAGCCTATTTGATATTTAATCATGTCATTCTTTATTCAGTAGAGTTATACGGTGTTCCAAAACGGTCAGCATTATTTACATTATATCAACCAATTAATTTCCCAGTGTTGAGCTAAGGTGTTCCGCAAGGTTCACCAATACAGTTGGGTGCAGACCAAGCATTACATGTAGACGGGCCGAAAAAGTTAACGCGGCGTTTACTCGCGTGCACTTCATGTAAACGCCGCGTTAACTGTGCGTTAACTCCGAAATTGCAGTAGACATTAAAAGTAAACGGGCGTTTACTTTCGCGTTTACCTCCGCGTTAACGCAAAAACGGCGCGTCTTCTAATTTTGTAAAGAGTAAACGGGCGTTTACTTTCGCGTTTACCTCCGCGTTAACGTGGAAAAATGCGCGTCTTCTATTTTCCTAAAAAGTATAAACGCGCGTTTACTGTTTGTAGTAAACGGCCGTTAACGCAGATTGTCATCATAACCTGGATACACTGACCTAAAATATGAAATGATAAGGAACATCAAAATTAATTGACCAACCGTTCATTTCTGCTTGACATATTGACGATAAAAATTATTTAAAAATGTCACACATTTGTATTTAATTGAACAATAATTATAGTAAATTTCTTGTTCATCTTAGACAGACTGACTCGTAAAACAAAATTATTTGATATCATTAACCAAAACTGACAATATTTACCTCTTAACAAGTTATCTTATTCTATATAGAAGTAATTCAGTTATATTTTCATGCCATAATTGACCATATAATACGTAACAATTGACAGCAATTTTTGTACCAGCCTGACGGACATGACCTCTTTTTATTTAAAATATTGAATAGTAAACAAAATTCAGTAGTTTTCATACATCAGACTAACTCGTAATATATAATTATTTGTTTGCAACACCAAAACTGACCATATAAGCAATTTATTATGTAAATCTTTATAGCCGGCATAGTAAATGAGTTATATTTTGATATAAAGATTGATTGTATAATAAAAAAGGAAGCAATATTTAAATATAATGACATAATTTTTTTTTTGCATCAGTTAAGAGTGACAGCATGTCCTTTTTCATTCAAAATATTGAATCACAAACAAAATTCAATAGTTTTCTTACCTTAGACTGACTCGTATAATAAAATTATTTGTCCGCAACCCTCAAAACTGACCATATAAGCATTTCATTATGTAAATTTATATAGCCGCACAGTAAATGAGATATATTTTCATGTAAGAATTGATTGTATAAGAAAATAGGTAGCAATATTTGAATATTATGACTAAAAAATTTTGTTCGCATCAATTTAGAGTGCCAGCATGTACTTTTTAATTCAAAATATTGAATCGTAAACAAAATTCAGTAGTTTTCATACCTCAGACTGACTCATATAATACAATTATTTGTCCACAAGAACCAAAACTGACCATATAAGCATTCTAGTATTTAAATCTATATAGCCGCATAGTAAATGAGTTATATTTTCATGTAAGAATTGATTGTATAATGAAAGAGATAGCAGTATTTGAGTATTATGACTAAAAAATTTTACTCGCATCCATTTAGAGTGTTAGCATGTCTTTTTTTTCCTTCAAAATATTGAATCGTAAACCAAATTCAGTAGTTTTCATACCTCAGACTGACTCATATAATAAAATTATTTGTCTGCAACAACTAAAACTGACCATATAAGCATTCTAGTATTTAAAACTATATAGCCGCATAGTAAATGAGTTATATTTTCATGTAATGATTGATTGTATAATAAAATAGGTAGCAATATTTGAATATTATGAATACAAAATTTTGTTCGCATCAATTTAGAGGGCCACCATGTCCTTTTTTATTCAAAATATTGAATCGTAAACAAAATTCAGTAGTTTTCATACCTCAGACTGACTCATATAATAAAATTATTTGTCCGCAACAACCAAAACTGACCATATAAGCATTCTAGTATTTAAATCTATATAGCCGCATAGTAAATGAGTTATATTTTCATGTAAGGATTGATTGTATAAGAAAATAGGTAGCAATATTTGAATATTATGACTAAAAAATTTTGTTCGCATCAATTTAGGTTGCCAGCATGTCCCTTTTTTATTCAAAATATTGAATCGTAAACCAAATTCAGTAGTTTTCATACCTCAGACTGACTCATATAATAAAATTATTTGTCTGCAACAACCAAAACTGACCATATAAGCATTCTAGTATTTAAATCTATATAGCCGCATAGTAAATGAGTTATATTTTCATGTAAGGATTGATTGTATAAGAAAATAGGTAGCAATATTTGAATATTATGACTAAAAAATTTTGTTCGCATCAATTTAGGTTGCCAGCATGTCCCTTTTTTATTCAAAATATTGAATCGTAAACCAAATTCAGTAGTTTTCATACCTCAGCATAGTAAATGAGTTATATTTTCATGTAATGATTGATTGTATAATAAAATAGGTAGCAATATTTGAATATTATGACTAAAAAAATTTGTTCGCATCAATTTAGAGGGCCAGCATGTTCTTTTTTTATTCAAAATATTGAATCGTAAACAAAATTCAGTAGTTTTCATACCTCAGACTGACTCATATAATAAAATTATTTGTCCGCAACAACCAAAACTGACTATATAAGCATTTAATTATGTAAATCTATATAGCCGCATAGTAAATGAGTTATATTTTCATGTAATGATTGATTGTATAATAAAATAGGTAGCAATATTTGAATATTATGAATGAAAAAATTTTGTTCGCATCAATTTAAAGGGCCAGCATGTCCTTTTTTATTCAAAATATTGAATCATAAACAAACTTCAGTAGTTTTCATACCTCAGACTGACTCATATATAAAATTTTTTGTCCGCAACAACCAAACTGACCATATAAGCATTCTATTATGTAAATCTATATAGCTGCATAGTAAATGAGTTATATTTTCATGTAAGGATTGATTGTATAAGAAAATAGGTAGCAATATTTGAATATTATGACTAAAAAATTTTGTTCGCATCAATTTAGAGTGCCAGCATGTACTTTTTTATTCAAAATATTGAATCGTAAATAAAATTCAGTAGTTTTCATACCTCAGACTGACTCATATAATAAAATTATTTGTCCGCAACAACCAAAACTGACCATATAAGCATTCTAGTATTTAAATCTATATAGCCGCATAGTAAATAAGTTATATTTTCATGTATGGATTGATTGTATAATAAAATAGGTAGCAATATTTGAATATTATGACTAAAAAATTTTGTTCGCATCAATTTAGAGGGCCAGCATGTCCTTTTTTTATTCAAAATATTGAATCATAAACAAAATTCAGTAGTTTTCATACCTCAGACTGACTCATATAATAAAATTATTTGTCCGCAACAACAAAAACTGACCATATAAGCATTTAATTATGTAAATCTATATAGCCGCATAGTAAATGAGTTATATTTTTATGTAAGAATTGATCGATAAGAAAATAGGTAGCAATATTTGAATATTATGACTAAAAAAATTTGTTCGCATCAATTTAGAGTGCCAGCATGTACTTTTTTATTCAAAATATTGAATCATAAAAAAATTCAGTAGTTTTCATACCTCAGACTGACTCATATAATAAGATTATTTGTTCGCAACAACCAAAACTGGCCATATAAGCATTCTATTATGTAAATCTATATAGCTGCATAGTACATGAGTTATATTTTCATGTAAGGATTGATTGTATAATGAAAAAGGTAGCAATATTTGAATATTATGACTAAAAAAATTTGTTTGCATCAATTTAGAGTGCCAGCATGTACTTTTTTTATTCAAAATATTGAATATTGAAACAAATTTTAGTAGTTTTCTAACCTCAGACTGACTCGAATTTTAACCAAAACAGACCATATTAGCACTATATATAGCTGCATAGTAAATTAGTTTATTATATCCATGTAAAGATAGCAATATTTGAACATTTAAATTGACGAGATGACCGGTACAAATGTACATACTTATATTACCCTTTATCGATATCCCTTTCAATACACTGTACAATTTGTCAAAACAGAATCTTATCATGTAAATCCAAGGCAAACAAGGTGAATTTCGATTAAAAAATAATGGTTTTAAATACCCCGAGTTATAGTAGGAGTTCGAAGAGACAATTATAAATGGGAAACGAAACAATAAAAACGATGATGTTTATATCCCATCATATTGAAATATTCTCCCGATGTCTCGGATAACCTCTCTTTTCGTATTGATATTTGCACATGTAACTTTTGGAAGAACAATATAGAAAATCTGCCTATCAGTAAAGTTAATGGACTTAATGAAAGTGATTTTGTGTAATTTAATATTTCGAATTAAAAGAGTTTTTGAATTGTTCTGGTTTGAAACACATATACGTAAAATATTAAGACTAAAGGTCGTTTTTATAAAATAAATGTGCAAATGAACTTAAAGTTTATTTCTAAATTTACCCAATCAGTTAACGCGAAAAGTAAACGTGCGTTTACTTTCAAGTGCACGTAAAAATATACTTGTAAAATCTGTACTAAACGCCCGTTTACTTTTAAGTGCACGTAAAAATACATTTGAAGAATTCTGAAGTAAACGCCCGTTTACTACTGACTAAACGGACACATAGTAAACGCCCGTTTACTAAGGTAGACATTAGAAATTTCCATTTCAGCCACGTTAACGTAATTATAGTAAACGTGCGTTTACTAGTAAACAGGAGATTTGAAGTTAACTAACGAAATATGTGCACGCGGCGTTAACTTGCGTTTACTTTATGTAATGCTTGGTCTGCACCCAACTGTAGTTACTTTCTATCATTCGATTCACCACCAAATAGTGTCCCTAGCATTGATTACATTATATCAACTAATGTATTATTCAGTGATGTTCTTTGTTGTTATTTAAGGGTCAGTATTGATTACATTATATCAACTAATGTATTATTCAGTGATGTTCTTTGTTGTTATTTAAGGGTCAGTATTGATTACATTACATCAACTAATGTATTATTCAGTGATGTTCTTTGTTGTTATTTAAGGGTCAGTATTGGTTACATTATATCAACTAATGTATTATTCAGTGATGTTCTTTGTTGTTATTTAAGGGTCAGTATTGATTACATTATATCAACTAATGTATTATTCAGTGATGCTCTTTGTTGTTATTTAAGGATCAGTATTGAATACATTTTATAATCCAATTCATAATGCAGAGGTGTTCATACAGGGTCTATATTAAATACGTAATAGCATCCCATTCATTATAAAAAAAAAATAGCATTCAAAACATATGATATTTAATTATGTCATTCGTTATTCAGTAGAGTTATACGGTGTTCCAAAACGGTCAGCATTATTTACATTATATCAACCAATTAATTTCCCAGTGTTGAGCTAAGGTGTTCCGCAAGGTTCACCAATAGTTACTTTCTATCATTCGATTCACCACCAAATAGTGTCCCTAGCATTGATTACATTATATCAACTAATGTATTATTCAGTGATGTTCTTTGTTGTTATTTAAGGGTCAGTATTGATTACATTATATCAACTAATGTATTATTCAGTGATGTTCTTTGTTGTTATTTAAGGGTCAGTATTGATTACATTACATCAACTAATGTATTATTCAGTGATGTTCTTTGTTGTTATTTAAGGGTCAGTATTGGTTACATTATATCAACTAATGTATTATTCAGTGATGTTCTTTGTTGTTATTTAAGGGTCAGTATTGATTACATTATATCAACTAATGTATTATTCAGTGATGCTCTTTGTTGTTATTTAAGGATCAGTATTGAATACATTTTATAATCCAATTCATAATGCAGAGGTGTTCATACAGGGTCTATATTAAATACGTAATAGCATCCCATTCATTATAAAAAAAAAATAGCATTCAAAACATATGATATTCAATTATGTCATTCGTTATTCAGTAGAGTTATACGGTGTTCCAAAACGGTCAGCATTATTTACATTATATCAACCAATTAATTTCCCAGTGTTGAGCTAAGGTGTTCCGCAAGGTTCACCAATAGTTACTTTCTATCATTCGATTCACCACCAAATAGTGTCCCTAGCATTGATTACATTATATCAACTAATGTATTATTCAGTGATGTTCTTTGTTGTTATTTAAGGGTCAGTATTGATTACATTATATCAACTAATGTATTATTCAGTGATGTTCTTTGTTGTTATTTAAGGGTCAGTATTGATTACATTACATCAACTAATGTATTATTCAGTGATGTTCTTTGTTGTTATTTAAGGGTCAGTATTGGTTACATTATATCAACTAATGTATTATTCAGTGATGTTCTTTGTTGTTATTTAAGGGTCAGTATTGATTACATTATATCAACTAATGTATTATTCAGTGATGCTCTTTGTTGTTATTTAAGGATCAGTATTGAATACATTTTATAATCCAATTCATAATGCAGAGGTGTTCATACAGGGTCTATATTAAATACGTAATAGCATCCCATTCATTATAAAAAAAAAATAGCATTCAAAACATATGATATTTAATTATGTCATTCGTTATTCAGTAGAGTTATATGGTGTTCCAAACATATGATGTTTTAAAATATTAAAAACTGGAGAAAAACTGGTTACACTTAATTTCATACAGTGACATGATGAAATAACTAAAATGAAAATAGAAACGTCTCGACACGTTTCATCTAACTTTCTACTGAGTGTAAATACCAACAAATAACAGAAGAGACAATCGTTGACAGGAAACTAAGTAATTAACTCAATCTTGCTAGATTTAATGTGGATCTTTATACGAACCACTAGTTATTTTACTGTAAAATACTGTAATAATATGTATATTTTGTTAACAATTAATACCAAAGGGATTGAAAGTAATTTATGTATATTTTGTTAACAATTAATACCAAAGGGATTGAAAGTAATTTATGTTTATTTTGTTAACAATTAATACCAAAGGGATTGAAAGTAATTAATGTATATTTTGTAAACAATTAATACCAAAGGGATTGAAAGTAATTTATGCTTATTTTTAGTATCTGTATGTTGTCATAATCTGCCTTTTTGCATAATCTAAAATTGCGAATGGAAATGGAGATGTGTCAAAGAGACAACAACCCGACCATAGAGCAGACAACAGCAGAAGGTCACCAACAGGTCTTCAATGCAGCTAGAAATTCCCTCACCCGGAGGCGCCCTTCAGCTGGCCCCTAAACAAATATATATACTAGTTCAGTGATAATGAACGCCATACTAAACTTCAAATTGTACCCAAGAAACTAAAATTAAAAATAATACAAGACTAACAAAGGTCAGAGGCTCCTGACTTGGGTCAGGCGCAAAAATGCGGCGGGGTTAAACATGTTTATGAGATCTCAACCCTCCCCTATACCTCTAGACAATGCAGAAAAGTAAACGCATAACAATACGCACATTAAAATTCAGTTCAAGGGAAGTCCGAGTCTGATGTCAGAAGATGTAACCAAAGAAAATAACTATATATTTCAATCAACTGTACGTTTTCATAATATGTATATTTTATAGATTACCTTAGCTGTATTTGGCAAATCTTTTAGGAATTTTGATCGTCAATGCTCTTCAACTTCGGACTTTATTTGGACTTTTTAACTTTTTAGGATTCGAGCGTCACTGATGAGTCTTATGTAGACGAAACGCGCGTCTGGCGTATACACAAAATTTTGTCCTGATATCTATGATGAGTTTATTAATAATAAACTGTCTATTTTCATAATCTTTCTATTTCCATTATTTGTATATTTTCATTATCTATATATTTCCATTATCTGTATATTTTCATTATCTGTATATTTTCATTATCTGTATATTTCCATTATCTATATATTTTCATTATCTGTATATTTCCATTATCTATATATTATTATTATATATATATTTCCATTATCTGTATATTTTCATTATCTGTATATTTTCATTATCTGTATATTTTCATGATCTGTATATTTCCATGATCATGATCTGTATATTTTCATAATCTGTATATTTCCATTATCTATATATTTCCATTATCTGTATATTTCCATTATCTATATATTTTCATTATCTGTATACTTTCATTATCTGTATATTTTCATTATCTGTATATTTTCATGATCTGTATATTTTCATGATCTGTATATTTTCATGATCTGTATTTTTTCATAATCTGTATATTTCCATTATCTATATATTTTCATTATCTGTATATTTCCATTATCTGTTTATTTATTATCTGTATATTTTCATTATCTGTATATTTTCATTATTTGTATTTTCATTATCTATATATTTCCATTATCTGTATATTTCCAGTATCTATATGTTTTCATTATCTGTATATTTCCATTATCTACATATTTTCATTTTCTGTATATTTTCATTATCTTAATGAAATTGATATCAATTTGTAAGGGTGACTGGGGTATAGAAATATGGTCACTTGGTCTTCTCCCGACCGGCAGTAAAACGCTTGCTGAAGTGAGGCGTCCGTTTGATTGTGCGGGATGTATCAAGTTCGCAGTCACGTCCGGTCAGTAGGGGACGTTAAATCCGATGCCTCGTGTAAAGAGAGTGCCACGCTCTTTGCACATTAAGAACCCTTGCAACAACTCTTTGAGGGGTCCGTAGGTGGCCTGTTGCATGGATAAATTTCTGTCCCTATCCAATATACCCTCATTTTCCAGTGGCAATCCAAATTTCCCCGACCATCATCCAAGATGGCCTCTATTGTATCAACCTACGTATTGTATTTATTGTGAACTTGTTCTCGTCCTGAATATGCATGAATTATTTGCCACTGGACGTTAACCAACCAACAATCAATCAATCAATTCATTATCTGTATATTTTCATTATTTGTATATTTTCATTATCTTTATATTTCCATTATCTGTATATTTTCATTACCTTAATGAAATAAATATCAATTTGTAAATTATTGAATTTCATGTCGATGAGATATTGTAGATTATTTATATGTAGATGTATGACATATCGTTTGTCAAGCAGTACAATAACAAGAAGACCATTCTACTTGCAAACTGAAATCGAAAATTTCCTTATCAAATGACAAAATTAAACCCCAAAACTTCAACAAACGAGTGGAAACAATGGTCATATTCTGTATTTGGCAAAGCCATTGTCTTAGGTTGAATTCAATATTAATGAGACACAAACTTAATTTATTTGATAGATTTTCAACCAAGTTCTGTTCTAAAAGAAATGCACTACGAATTAATTGTGGTCTCGGACCAAGAAATTAAAATTAAAAAAAAATAATACAAGACTAACAAAGGCCAGAGGCTCCTGACTTGGGACAGGCGCAAAAATGCAGCGGGGTTAAACATGTTTATGACATCTCAACCCTGCCCTTTAACTCTAGCCAATGTAGAAAAGTATACACACTCTTGTTAAAGAGTTATTAATCAATCATTACAGCATGTATTTGTAAGTTAAAACCTTTAGACAGGTTTATTGTAGACTTTTTTATGAATGTTTTCATTTAAATCACATTTTTCCAGAAAGATAAATAACATTTCTATTATAAAACGATAACACGAAAAAGAAGATGCAAATATAAAAAAGTGAAATCACAAAAATACTGAACTCAGAGGAAAATCTTATTGAAAAGTCCATAATCACATGGCAAAAACAAATGACAAAACACATAAAAAACGAATGGACAAGAACTGTCATATTCCTGACTTGGTACAGGCATTTTCAAATGTAGAAAATGGTGGATTAAACCTGGTGTGGTATGACTGCAATTCAGAAAATCATTGTCAACGAAAGGTTCGATTGTCAATTGTGCTTTATTTAGAAACATGTTTACATAAGAAAGATACATGTCAATCCAGTCAACCAAACTGTTTATTTAAGATAGATTGATCAAAACGCCAATAATGGCTTAAGGGAACACCAACGCACTTTGTTGTTTTTCGACGAACACTAGCATATTTAAGATAGATTGATGAAAGCGCCCAAAATGGCTTAAGGGCGCACCAACGCACTTTGTTGTTTTTCGACGAACAACTAAATACACTTATCGTTATGGTCACTAATTTATTATTTCATGTTCATAATTTTGTCATGTTGATAAGTTTTTCATGGTTTCAAACGGAACGAATGGTACATTTCATTTGTATTACTTATAAGTAATCTATTATGAATCAAAATGTTTTAATTGTATGTCTTTGTATATATGTAATTGGTTATTAGAATAAGGACCTTATTGTTTGATCCTTTCGTATATGCGTTACTAGTATTCATTATTGAAAAAAGGTACTCACATGTATATTTATGGATGTACTAGTATATTCTTTGATTAATAGACTCATGTATGTTTCCCTGTGCACATGAGTTTTTTTTTTTATTATAATCGAAATACGTTTTGTATGTCTTTGTATGAAGAATATTCTTTATTTAGATGGGGACCGTACCTGTATATGCCATACATATGCTTTTGTATACATTTTTTTTTAAATGAAGACCTCGCATGTATATGCCATGCATTTATATGTCTTTGTAAATAAATTATTAGAATCAGAACCGACTATTCAGATACTTGTGTCTTCAAGTGTGGAGACAGATTAGTTTAATTCCGAATTGCAGGATAAGTTTGAGTTTTTAATTTTTTTTCATTCTGCATTTTGCATGATATTAAAAATAATAATATTCATATATGGTATGATTCACTACATGTGTTCCTGTTCTATATAAAGGTAACCGTAGTATACCGCTGTTCGAAATTTATAAATCGATTGAGAAAAAAAACAAGTCCGGGTAACAAACTAAAACTGAGGGAAACACATCAAATGTAAGAGGAGAACTACGACACAACAAAAATACACCTTTTAAAAAATGTAACACTCACAGAAACGAACTATAATATAACAATGGCCATTTGCCTGACTTGGTATAGGACATTTTAAGGAAGAAATGGTGGATTGAGCCTGGTCTAAGCAAGTCATTTGTTTAATTAAATATGTTTATATTAAAAAGATTATGTGGTATGATTGACAAAAAGACAACTCTCCACAAGAGACCAACTGACACAATTATTAACAGCTATTGGTCACCGTACGGCATTCAAGGATGAGCAACACAAAAACCGCATAGTCAGCTATAAAAGACCCCATGTTTTAAAGGGCACACTACTTTACTATTACTAAATCGTACATTATTGTATCAATGTCGGCCAGTAGCGATGCTCAATTACATTATTAGTCATTGCAAAACCAACTCTCTGTTGATAGTCTAGTAAATCGATCACAATAAATAAGTTGTCAATTAAATATTCAATAATTATTAAACTGATCACCGAAGTAAAAAAGCTTTAAAGAGACCATGTATCAAATCTTTTAATTGAACATCGAAATGGAAGTTTCAAGAGTAGAAAAATTCAAAAGTTTAGATATTATAACAAATTTAAAAGATGGTGGACATTGTAGTAGATGTTGGGAATTTGTAGAATCATATGATTGGCAACTCTTAATCTGGCCTATAATGTCATGTCCGTCCAGTCACCTCGGTCTGACCACTTAAGGAAGTTCGCTATTAAGTTTCAAAATAAATATCTTTTTATAAAACTATTGATAGGGGATTAATTAAGGTATGAAAAAAACAAAAATATAGAAGTCAATGTGCTTGTTTTCGAGATATAAGCCTTTGAAATTTTGGTGGGAAAATGTTCTCTCTTGATCTTTCATAGTTTTATCATTGACAAGTTAAAGTTCTCAAAAACTTTAAAATTTTTTTTTTTTTAGACTTTTACACATGGCTGATAAAACTGCATGCAAAAGATTTATAAAAAGAAAAATGGGGGTCACTAGACAAAAGATTTTAAGGCATTTTAATGGATAAAACCAGAGGATTCCATAATTCTGACGAAAACTCCAAAACATGACCAGCTAACATCCTTGATCCTCTGTGGGCATTTCATGTCGTGTCGTTCGTCGTTTAACTAGGTATTACCTCTCATCCCTCTATAGGCATATTATGTTGTGTTCTCCCTTCACCTAGGTCTTAAATTTCAATCCTCTGTAGGCAAATTATGTCGTGTTCTCCCTTCAACGAGGTCTTACCTCTCAGTCCTCTGTCGGCATATTATGTCGTGTTCTCCTTTTTCTAAGGTCTTACCTCTCATTCCTCTATAGGCATATTATGTCGTGTTCTCCTTTTACTAAGGTCTTACCTCTTATTCCTCTATAGGTATATTATGTCGTGTTCTCCCTTCCCCTATGTCTTACCTCTCAGTCCTCTGTCGGCATATTATGTCATGTTCACCCTTCACTTAATTCTTACATATTATTCCTCTTTAGGCATATTATGTCGTGTTCTCCTTTCACCTAGGTCTTACCTTTCAGTCGTCTGTCGGCATATTATGTCGTGTTCTCTCCTTTCACCTAGGTCTTACCTCTCAGTTCTCTGTCGGCATGTTATGTCGGTTTCACCCTTCACTTAATTCTTACATCTCAGTCCTCTGTCGGCATATTATGTCGTGTTCACCCTTCACTTAATTCTTACATCTCATTCCTCTTTAGGAATATTATGTCGTGTTCCCCTTTCACCTAGGTCTTACCTCTCAGTCGTCTGTCGGCATATTATGTCGTGTTCTCCTTTCAACTAGGTCTTACCTCTCAGTCCTCTGTCGGCATGTTATGTCGTGTTCACCCTTCACTTAAGTCTAACCTCTCAGTGCTCTTTCGGCATATTATGTCGTGTTCTCCTTTTTCTAAGGTCTTGCCTCTCATTCCTCTATAGGCATATTATGTCGTGTTCTCCTTTTTCTAAGGTCTTACCTCTTATTCCTTTATAGGCCTATTATGTTGTGTTCTCCCTTCACCTATGTATTACCTCTCAGTTTTCTGTCGGCATATTATATCGTGTTAACCCTTCACTTAAGTCTAACATCGCATTCCTCTATAGACATATTATGTCGTGTTCTCCTTTCACCTTGGTCTTACCTCTCAGTCGTCTGTTGGCATATTATGTCGTGTTCTCCCTTCACCTAGGTATAACCTCTCATTCCTCTATAGGCATATTATGTCATGTTATCCCTTCACCTAGGTCTAACGTCTCAGTCCTCTATAGGCATATTATATCGTGTTATCCCTTCAACTAGGTCTAACGTCTCAGTCCTCTATAGGCATATTATGTCGTGTTCTCTCTTTACCTAGGTCTAATCTCTCAGTCCTCTGTCGACACCCTATTAAAATATATCACTCAGTACAGCTCTGGAATATCCTTACTGATGCTACATAATTCAAGTTAGCTGAAGGTTATTATTGAGAAATTAAAGCCCAAACTGTCCAATCAAGTCCAAAAGCCGGTTTCTAAATTTTGTTTTCAATTTATTTTTATTTCGTTATGGTTTTCTATACGTTTATCTTATTTTGTGGTGTTCGTATGTTGACAATGGGGAAATATTGAACCACGTGATTTACTTTCACTTTAGAACAGACGTAGGTTCAGAGTACACAAACACACACTTCTTACTTGTATCATCAATCATGGATCTTGTTCGCGTATTGGAAACATACAGAGGACATGACAGAATAATACGACTCAGTACCTATGTTTGCATGTTTGTAAGTGGGGACCGAAAGGGATTAGCTTTTGATCGGATCCGCGCTATTGCTACAGATCTAGGTGCTTGCAGAGTAATCCTAAGATTATTTGATGACTTGCCAATGCTATTTTACAATCTTTCTTACGGAACAGGGAGTAAGGTAAGAATAAATTAAAGGTCAAGAAATAGGATGTGTGAAAGTATAACAAAGGTCAGAATGTAGGACATATGATATCAATACAGTTTACTTTAAAATGTCTATGAATTTATTTCAATTTTATTTACATTGAGAGAACCAGTTTTGATTGACAGTATTTTTTGGTTTGTTTAATTTAATTTAATTTACAAAATAAAAAAATAGATATTTAAGGAATGACTGTAATATCTATGAAGAAATAACATAAACAATTTGGTGCACACTGAATAACGCGTAGTGGGTTATTTAACAGTGTGCACCACATTTTTTATGTTATTTCGAATAGACAGAAAAAATATTGCAGTCATTTAAATTCTTATAATTTGATTCTAAATTCCATTTTAAACTGTAGAAAACCATGATCGAAAAAACGTCGCAGTCACATGACTAAATTATGTCTATGGGCTGATAACAAAATAATGACAGCCAATCAGAAGACGCGTTACATCCAAAAAACATTTTTTTTGAAAATATCT
The DNA here is from genome assembly GCA_019925275.1 of Mytilus edulis. NCBI lineage: Eukaryota > Metazoa > Mollusca > Bivalvia > Mytilida > Mytilidae > Mytilus > Mytilus edulis. Next base: position 110,492,813 of record CM034354.1, on the reverse strand, counting down.
ATCAAAAACAAAAACCATGAATGATAAAAACAATATGATTGATCCTGGGAAGTCCCTGAGAAGTCCCAGGGTCGAGGCAATGTTAATGGGGGTGTTTAACTTTGAAAAATGGCCTGGTTCTAGCTGGTTAAAGGCCTTGCCAACGGCTTAACTACAATAAATTTTCAACAATACAACATGCATTCATTGCAGAGAACTGTGAGAAGACAATAATCGGGCCGTGTCATGAGAAGACAATAATAGGGCCTCCTTTAGGCAAAAGATGAACCCCGACAGAAAAAGATCCTGCTGCCGCTCATGTCCCTATGAAACCATAGAACTTAAAGTTTCGTAGCATATTCCAGCTAATCATGTAATAAGATCTGTCGCCATCATTACTTGAACAAATCATATTTAACGCTTGGTGTTTCCTACTAAATATGGTATATGATTTTTGTATTACTTTTTTCCGGACGTCGGGATGGGGTGTTTTTAAGCTCGGGATTTCGGGATTGATCCTTTCGGGATCCTGAAATTCTTTTTTCGAATTTCGGGATGTCGGAATTCGAATTTCCTTAAATAATACTATATATGTATAGTGTATATAAAATAACATAAAGAGACAATTGAGTACAGTATACTATACTATAGACTGTCCCTGGTATATACTGATGCAGTGAATTTTGAACTTTCAACATGGTTAATTTTGTCATAATACATATATAATATTTAATTGTATGTGAAGATCCCGAACACCATACATATACGTTAACTTAATGCATGGGTGATTTGGGGCCAGTGTTATTTTTTTATTCAACACATACATGCATCAAGCTGTACATATATTTATCACCGTGCATTTTGTTAAAGTTGTGATGATTCATGTTATTGAAAATTAAAAAAAGTGAGGGCTCACTGACCTAAGAGGGGGCCCACTCTAGTCATGCTACAGTCATTCCATGTTTAATCATCCGAATTTCCCCTAGAAAAGTGATGCTCAGGCCGCCTCCCTGGTCTCCCTCTAAATCCGCCTTTGAATTCATGTTACATTCAAAATTTACAAATACAAGTTTAGCTAAGCATGTGTACGTTATATTTTTGATTAATGTGTATCCCCTGTTTACAATGATAATTTAATGTGCATGTGTATCCCCTGTTTACAATGATAATTTAATGTGCATGTGTATCCCCTGTTTACAATGATAATTTAATGTTCATGTTGATTTTTTTAATACGAGGTAATTTATAAAACAAACTGCATTATATTTGGACATGCAAACGTAAAAGAAATGTATATATGCACTGTGCCACAATGACAATTATTTACCTCGTCGTTTACAGATTGTGTTAGTAGTTTTAATTTGTAAAAGTACGTATGTCAGTAATGTAAAAGGATTAATATATGAATTGATGCAGACAAATACATTTCTAGTGTGTGATAAACATAATTTTAAAACTTCTTCTTATGGAAAATTATGACAAAGTTGTCATGTTGAAAAACATCAATTCCAAGACTTTTGTTAAACTGAAATGCAAGACTCAAAAATGCTTTCAAATGTCCCTATTCTAACCGGACGTGGCTACGTAAATGTACATCCCACACAGCAAGACAGATGCCCTACTCTGGCAAAAAATTTACTGCCGGTCAGAAAAAGACCTCGTTGACCAAATTTCTATTTCCCCGTCATCTTGATAGTAGATTTTCACACAAAAGTCGAAAGATAATTATTATGATTATAATTAAATAAATTCAACAACAGTTACCGTTGTCTTGATGCTATTTTTTCGTAAAATAATCAAATATTTTCTAAATATACGACAGGAATTTAAAAAAAAAAAACCGAACTAACTTTAAATAAATCAAACGTAAACGGAAATGTTGTTTTTTTAGGTGTATATCATGTTTGTGTTTCATTCATTGTTTTGTACATATATATCAGGCCGTTAAATTTCTCGTTTGAATTGTTTTATATTTGTCATTTCGGAGCATTTTATAGCTGACAGATTATGCAGGATGCAATTGCTCATTGGTAAAGGCTGTACGGTGACCTATAGTTGTTAACTTCTAAGTCATTTTGAATATGGTTAAAGGTTGTCTTATTGGTAATAAATGCATGTCCCATTTTAATATGGCCATTAGGTTTTCTGGTCTGAACATCCGTTTGTTCGTCCGTTCGTTCGTTCGTCCGTTTGTTGTTTCGTTCGTCCGTCTTTCCCGCTTCAGGTATAAGTTTTTGGTCGAGGTAGTTTTTGATGAAGTTGAAGTCCAACTTATTACTTGAAACTTAGTACACATGTCCCCTATGCTAAGATCTTTCTGATTTTAATTCCAAATTAGAGATTTTCCACCATTTTCACGGTCCACTAAACATAAAAAATAATAGAGTGGACGGGGCATCCGTGTACTGGGGACACATTCTTGTTATAGTATTATACAATGCTTTTCTATAGGAAGAATTCCGAGAAACACACATCTTTTTTAGTTTACCTTAATCTAAACGTGTATCTATACTTTTTATCAAGTTTGTATGAATTTCTTCAAAAGAATAATTATCTATAAGAGATCACGACCACAAGGTTGATACGTAGAACGTATAAATATTAGATGTTACATCAGATGACTCGTGAATAGCAAAAGTTCCACAAAGAGACACTAAAAAGTTATCAATTGAAAACACCATGGCAATATAATTCGAAAAAGTACTAAAGATAAACAACATTCTAGATAACACTAATTAGAACACTAAAAACTGAGCATCACGAACCTCATAAAAACACGGTGATGATTCCATGTGCTCTGGAAAGGTATTCATATTCAACCCCACACGTGACACCCGTCGTTTTTATCATAGTAATAAAACATTAATTTCCTAAACAAGCTAATTGCATGGCGATATATTTTATAAAGTTAACGAACCAATCATGGCCAAACAAAACTGAAATCCCAGTTGATTGACCGATTTTAAAGATTATTAGAACCTGTGTTTATATATATATATTAATTTGCCATTTGAAACAATGTGCAGATGAAATAAATTAGTATCTGTCCATAGCATGCTGTTTTCTTGAAGAATAATATGTTGATGGCAATCATTGACTGTTTGTGTACTATACTATGTAGTCACAACTTTTGTTGAATCGTGATCATTTATAGTTCGGTATATTGTATAGACATATGTCTATTATTGAAAACCTGCTTGGACGTTTTTTGATTCCGTTGTCATTGGGTTGCTGCAAATTTTACATTCCATATTGAAATCATGTCAATATAAAAAAGAAGATGTGGTATAATTGCCAATGAGACAACTGTCCACAAAGGACCAAAATGACACAGACATTAACAACTATATATATAGGTCACCGTACGGCCTTCAACAATGAGCAAAGCCCATACCGCACAACATGATCAAAGCTACATGTTGTTGGGAAGTACATTGTCAAGTCCGGTCGAAATGGTGACATTATATCTGATGTCTAAGAGTGAGTGACATGCTATCTGCATGTTAAAGAACCCTTACGTAAACTTTGAGATCCAAATGTGCCCTATCCAATATACCCATAGGACTGTTTCATTGGCATTTCAAATTTCGCAGCCTACATTCCGGTCGACCTCTTTTGCAATCTTCTTATCGTTTAAATTGTAAAAGTTGTTCTTGCCCTAAATATGCACGGAATATTCGCACCCGGAAAGATATCAATACTGACACAATCTCTGACTTTGTCGACTAAGTAACTGGACATATGCCGTCATTCGGTCTGACTTCGTTGACATCAATACTGAAGCAATGCCGTCAACCCTGTCGATTTAGTAACTGGACAATTGCTGTCATCTCCGACTTAGTTGATATCAATACTTAAACAATGCCACCAACTCTGACTGTATCGACTAAGTAACTTGACAAATGCGGTCATCCTTGACTTGGTTGACATAAATGCTGAAGCAATGTCGTCATCTCTTACTTTTAGGTTTGAACAGCGGTATACTACTGTTGCCTTTACTTTGTCGACTAAGTATCTTGACAAATGCCGTCATCTCCGACTTTGTTGACATCAATACTGAAGCAATGCCGCCAACTCTGACTTTGTTGACATCAATACCGAAACAATGCCGTCAACTCTGACTGTATCGACTTATTAACTGGACAAATGCCGATATCTCCGACTTGGTTTACATCAATACTGAAGCAATGCCGTCATCTCTGATTTGGTTTACATCAAAAATGAAGCAATGCCGTCAGCTCTGACTTGGTTTGCATCAATACTGAAGCAATGCCGTCATCTCTGACTTGGTTTACATCAATACTGAAGCAATGCCGTCATCTCTGATTTGGTTTACATCAATACTGAAGCAATGCCGTCATCTCTGATTTGGTTTACATCAATACTGAAGCAATGCCGTCAGCTCTGACTTGGTTTACATCAATACTGAAGCAATGCCGTCAGCTCTGATTTGGTTTACATCAATACTGAAGCAATGCCGTCAGCTCTGATTTGGTTTACATCAATACTGAAGCAATGCCGTCAGCTCTGACTTGGTTTACATCAATACTGAAGCAATGTCGTCAGCTCTGACTTGGTTTACATCAATACAGAAGCAATGCCGTCATCTCTGACTTGGTTTACATCAATACAGAAGCAATGCCGTCATCTCTGACTTGGTTTACATCAATACAGAAGCAATGCCGTCAGCTCTGACTTGGTTTACATCAATACAGAAGCAATGCCGTCATCTTTGACTTGGTTTACATCAATACTGAAGCAATGCCGTCAGTTCTGACTTGGTTTACATCAATACAGAAGCATTGGTTCAATCAATACTGAAGCAATGCCGTCAGCTCTGACTTGGTTTACATAAATACTGAAGCAATGCCGTCAGCTCTGACTTGGTTTACATAAATACTGAAGCAATGCCGTCAGCTCTGACTTGGTTTACATCAATACTGAAGCAATGCCGTCAGTTCTGACTTGGTTTACATCAATATTGAAGCAATGCCATCATTTCTGATTTGGTTTACATCAATACTGAAGCAATGCCGTCAGCTCTGACTTCGTTTACATCAATACTGAAGCAATGCAGTCAGGTCTGACTTGGTTTACATCAATACTGAAACAATGCCGTCATCTCTGATTTGGTTTACATCAATACTGATCCAATGCCGTCATCTCTGACTTGGTTTACATCAATACTGAAGCAATGCCGTCAGCTCTGATTTGGTTAACATCAATACAGAAGCAATGCCGTCATCTCTGACTTGGTTTACATCAATACTTAAGCAATGCCGTCAGCTCTAATTTGGTTTCGTCAAAACTGAATCAATGCAGTCAGGTCTGACTTGGTTTACATCAATACTGAAGCAATGCCGTCAGCTCTGACTTGGTTTACATCAATACTGAAACAATGCCGTCAGCTCTGACTTGGTTTAAATCAATACTGAAGCAATGCCGTCAGCTCTGATTTAGTTTAAATCAATACTGAAGCAATGCCGTCAGCTCTGATTTGGTTTACATCAATACTGAAGCAATGCCGTCAGCTCTGATTTGGTTAACATCAATACTGAAGCAATGCCGTCAGCTCTGATTTGGTTTACATCAATACTGAAGCAATGCCGTCAGCTCTGACTTGGTTTACATCAATACAGAAGCATTGGTTCAATCAATACTGAAGCATTGCCGTCAGCTCTGACTTGGTTTACATAAATACTGAAGCAATGCCGTCAGCTCTGACTTGGTTTACATCAATACTGAAGCAATGCCGTCAGCTCTGACTTGGTTTACATCAATATTGAAGCAATGCCATCATTTCTGATTTGGTTTACATCAATACTGAAGCAATGCCGTCAGCTCTGACTTGGTTTAAATCAATACTGAAGCAATGCAGTCAGGTCTGACTTGGTTTACATCAATACTGAAACAATGCCGTCATCTCTGATTTGGTTTACATCAATACTGAAGCAATGCCGTCAGCTCTGACTTGGTTTACATCAATACTGAAGCAATGCAGTCAGGTCTGACTTGGTTTACATAAATACTGAAGCAATGCCGTCAGCTCTGACTTGGTTTACATCAATACTGAAGCAATGCCGTCAGCTCTGACTTGGTTTACATCAATATTGAAGCAATGCCATCTATGACTTGGTTTACATCAATACTGAAGCAATGCCGTCAACTCTGACTTGGTTTACATCAATACAGAAGCAATGCCGTCAGCTCTGACTTGGTTAACATAAATACTGAAGCAATGCCGTCAGCTCTGACTTGGTTTACATCAATACTGAAGCAATGCCGTCAGCTCTGACTTGGTTTACATCAATACTGAAGCAATGCCGTCAGCTCTGACTTGGTTTACATCAATACTGAAGCAATGCCGTCAGCTCTGACTTGGTTTACATCAATACTGAAGCAATGCCATCATCTCTGATTTGGTTTACATCAATACTGAAGCAATGCCGTCAGCTCTGACTTGGTTTACATCAATACTGAAGCAATGCCATCATCTCTGATTTGGTTTACATCAATACTGAAGCAATGCCATCATCTCTGATTTGGTTTACATCAATACTGAAGCAATGCCGTCAGCTCTGACTTGGTTTACATCTATACTGAAGCAATGCAGTCAGGTCTGACTTGGTTTACATCAATACTGAAACAATGCCGTCTTCTCTTATTTGGTTTACATCAATACTGAAGCAATGCCGTCAGCTCCGACTTGGTTTACATCAATACTGAAGCAATGCAGTCAGGTCTTACTTGGTTTACATCAATACTGAAGCAACGCCGTCAGCTCTGACTTGGTTTACATCAATACTGAAGCAATGCCGTCAGCTCTGACTTGGTTTACATCAATACTGAAGCAATGCCGTCTATGACTTGGTTTACATCAATACTGAAGCAATGCCGTCAACTCTGACTTGGTTTACATCAATACAGAAGCAATGCCGTCAGCTCTGACTTGGTTAACATAAATACGGAAGCAATGCCGTCAGCTCTGACTTGGTTTACATCAATACTGAAGCAATGCCGTCAGCTCTGACTTGATTTTCATCAATACTGAAGCAATGCCGTCAGCTCTGATTGTATTGACTAAGTAACTTGACAAATGCCGTTATCTTTGACTTGGTTGACATCAATACCGAAACAATGCCTTAATCTCTGACTTTGTCGACTTTGTAACTGGATTAATACCGCCATTTCCGACTTGTTTGACATCAATACTGAAAAAATGCAGTCCGTTTTTCAAGGTTGCATTTCATATGCCGGAAAATACGACAGCTCAACGTCTGTGACGTAACATGCCAAACAACCACGTCATTCGATATATGACGTCACGACAAAATGACCACTACATTTGGGACCAATTGAAGAAAAACATGACCCTGTTTATTCTTCTGTATTTTAATTGAAAGAGATACAGCATTGATAAGAAGCTTGCATAAATTTATCCATGGACATATGTGTCCCTCCGGCAGCAAGAGGGTTAATCCATGCGTCGTTCGGTCACGCGTTGTCTTATTTTTAATATTCAAATACGGCGATTAGTTATACTATAAATACAGAGCTAATTAATAGGTTTTACTTTAATAGCTGACTATGCAGTTTGGGCTTTGTTCATCGTTGAAGGCCGTACGGTGACATATGTTTTGCTAATTTTTCTGTCATTTGGTCCCTTGTGGAGAGTTGTCTCAATCGCAATCATACCATATTTTCTTTTTGTATTATCTGTACCATAGTTTCGTTACATGTTTGATATTGTATTGGTATACGTTGCCAACAATTGTTTAAAGTTTTATGTTTAATTGTTTGTTTGTAACAATATTTTCTGTTTATTTTTTTTTTTATAAATTTTCTTCGTGTCGTTTTTATTCATTTCTATTCATTCTTTAATTGATTTATTGGATGTAATTTTTATTTAGGAGAAGAGCACACCATTAAGAATATTGAACCTGCTAACAAACATTATTAACCAATCATTTTATCCTGTGGAGCATATTGCCTGGTTAGCGGACAAACAGGTGATCAACACAGACTCCAAGAAATGGTGGGTGCTAGGCGTCATGATCTGGGCTCTTTCTTTAGTGGCTGAAATACTCAAGTAAGTGTGTACAACTATAATTATCTTAAGATATTCTAAATATAATACAAGTGTGGACACATATCAGTGTGAATAGTAAATGTGTACATCTATAAATAGGTATTCTTAATATAGTACAAGTGTGGACACATATCAGTGTGGGTAGTAAGTCTGTACATTTATAATTATCTTAAGCAAGAATTTACTATACAAATCCTTGTCTAAAGGAAGTTCGCTTGTCATGTTTTGGGATGTTTGATAGATTTTCGGAATCCTCTGGTTTTATCCATTTGAATGCCTTAACAAAATTGCCCATTGAGAATTACCCCCATTTTTCATTTTATTAATATTTTACATGTATAATAATTGGCCATTTGTTAAAGTCTTATACAATTTTTATTATTGTTTAATCGTTTTTGAGAACTTAAACTTGTCAATCATAAAGCTATGAAAACTCAAGAGAGAATATTTTCCCGCCAAAATTTCACGAACTCACAACTTCAGTGTTGACTTGCTTGTGATTTCAGTAGACCTGAGTTATAACTACTTATACCACTCGACCACCCATACCTGTCAACCTGTGACAATGAAAATGCAGGTCATGACCTGCATTGAAGAATCAAATCTCAGGTCATAACGCGTACGAACTTTTTCGAGCTGAATTTCAGTATTAATAGTACATTTTCTTATAATGTAAATCAAAGATACCAAAACATCAATGCATGTTCACTTGGTTAAGTCATTTTAAATACTATTAATTATTATTTCATTGCACTTTTAAAGATTTTTATAAATTTGTGTAACAGTCTTATGTTTACTTTTTGTGATGATGAAACACTACAATTTATTATTCAAATGTAATTTAAAATGTTTGAGACTACTGGTTATGTAGGCTTTTCACATATTATCTCACTGTTTACAACGAAATTAGACTATGATAAAAATATAGTAATACAGTTAAAGGAAGTATAAATGTAAAATATAATTTTCAACTTTTTAAAAAAAATTGTATAAAGGTATAAAAATCATAAAAATGTATTTTTCAAAATGTATTTGAATTTTATATCTTTATGATTTAATCTTTTTCACCAATAAAACGTAAATATAAGGAATAATTTTATATGGTGACAAATAAGGGGAAGTAACTCTTAGTTGAAATATGTTTATAAACCCATAATGCAATTTATTTACGACCTAAAGCTAAGGTAATTGGTGTTAATTAACAGTGTGTTTGACACCAAAGCTGTCAAGTGAAGCCATGCACTTAATGGGTCACTTAATTTGACAGTTTACATAGCTAGATGAACTTTCTGTTCATGGAAGAATTACGAATTTGCCGGTATTTCTAAGGAATATTACTTATGAAATCAATCTCAAGGCTAAGAAATACGGGTGAAATCGGGTCATTTTCGGAATTCCCGGGTTATTTCAATGACCCGGCGGGTGTCCCGGGTGATCCCTCAGAATTATGAAAATCTCGGGTCACACTCGCAGAATACGGGTCAGTTGACAGCTATGACCACCTGGTGAAGCCCCTGATGTTTCTTAGTATACGAATATGTCTAATAAAGGATTTAAAGTTTGAAAGGTTTGAGGTCTTACGTGCGACTCCTCGATAAAAAAAATCTCGCTTGTATTTTTTTTACCAAGGGTATACTGAGATTGCCAGCTTAGATGGTAAAGATACCCGCGGTATCCCGCACGGGTCTTACCTGTGACTCCTCGATGAAAATCAATGGCTAATATCTCGAAAACAAGCACATTGACCTATATATTTGTTTTTCTCTTGTGATTCCTTCATTAATCCCCTTTCAATATAAACTAGTGTTTTGAAAAGCTAATTATTTTGAAACTGAGAAGCGAACTCCCTTAAGATACTCTTTACTAGTATATAATCATAATTTGAGCTTTTATTTTGTTTGTTTGTTTTATCTTCTAAGTTTGATTTCACTCTTTCATTATTTCTTTAAATTGTCTCTTGAACACGATTGTAGGACTCAGAAGTCAGAGTTAGGTTAAGAATGCTGTATGAGATAATACAAAATATATGTTTATATTTTAGGGTAAGGTAGGAATTAGATTTAGGGTTAGGCTGACAATGCTTCATGAGATAAGTCATAAGTCAGAGATAGGCTAACAATGCTGTGCTGTATGATATATGTTTATAATTTAGGGTAAGGTAGGGATTAGATTTAGGGTTAGGACGACAATGCCAATATATCATATGTGTATAATTTCAGATAGTTAGAGGGTTAGGGTCGTAATTAGATGTAGGGTTAGGATGACAATGCTTAATGAGATAAGTCAATACATGTTTATAATTTCAGACAATTAGTTAGTATTAGTTTGATAAGCAGAAAGTTGAAACAGACAAAGAAACAGCAATATTTGGAGTCAACTGATGAAAGGTGAGCATTTATGGTATACAAACAGACAGACAGACAGACAGACAGACAGACAGACAGACAGAAACAGACAGACAGACAGACAGACAGACAGACAGACAGACAGACAGACAGACAGACAGACAGACAGACAGACAGACAGACAGACAGACAGAGACAGAGACAGAGACAGAGACAGAGACAGAGACAGACAGACAGACATATTTGGAGTCAACTGAGATTTGCCTACAGGTAAAGGGGTAATCTCATATAACATGTTTAAACCTGCCGTCCCAATGTTTGTAATGATTCCTGTAACTCAGTCAAGATTTCTTTGTAGACTTTGATAGATTGTTGGTCTTTTTTGTTGTTTTTGCCATGATGTTGGCAATTTCTCTTTGGTTTATAAAGTTGCATTGTCCTTTAAGTTAAATCACCTCCTCAATGTGTGCTAATTACTGTTATACATTTGTGCTAATTACTGTTACCCATTTATTTTTTACAGGGAAGAATCCCTAGAGAGCACATCTACAGAAGCCAAAGTATTGAAAGCCAACTTACTGGAAGCACGATTGTCACTTCTCTCGTCTTCATCGGATTTTATCAATGCTATAAACTGGTGCCCTCCTGGTGTTTTATGGGCAGGGAAACTGTCGAGATCATGGACTGGTGTGTTTGGAATGTTGTCTACTAGTATTATGTTATATAAGAACTGGCCTAAAAAGTCGTAAATGAGTATTATGTATATAAATCTTTTCTGTAATCAGAGACCAAACATTTTTTTTAATTTCCCACCTAATTCATTAAAGGAGTCTGTGCGATATAGAAAACCGTATTATAGAATTAGAATACATTTTTTCATAAGGAAAATAAATAATTACTAGTAACCGGAATTAACAAAAGTATTAAGAAAAAGTTCAATAAATACGGATAAAAAAGGTGTTAAGAGAATCTTAAGATATAAAACAAGAAAGGCAAATCTGAAACTATTAAACTAGTACTAAATTTTAAGGGAAAATGAACCAAAAACAACAAGGAAAACGTTTTGAAAAATTAAAGAATAAAGAAAAGAGTCCCCTCAATGCAGACCTTGATAATTGTTATATAGTGCCATTTATTTATAGTCAAGTCTTTCATGCTACAGATTATTTTTATATTGTAAATATTGTTCTACCTGTTATATGCAAATTGATATATTTGGAATATTAAATTTTTATATAGCAGATTTATTGTTCTTTTCATACAAGGATAAATATTAGGTTAGTAGGGAGGCGGGGCTTATCTCATACACGGTTAGTAGTGGAGTTACGTCACTTTATATTCCATATAAGGTAGAAGGGAGGCGGGGCTTATTTCATACACGGTTAGTAGTGGTGTTACGTCCCTTTATAAAAACAAAACGGTACTGAGAAAAAAATCGTAAAGGTTTCAACAGACGAAGAAATTGATGATTAAGATTGAAATAAATTCATATAACACATTTAACCCTCACAAGTTGTTATTGTTGGTATCTGTTCTTGTCGGATCAATCGAAGTAGTTTCTTAATGCTAACAGTATTGAGGACTTGCTCATTTTGATAGGTCTATAAAATTTCTAACGTTAAGATAGTCGATAAGATAAATTCGTTACATAGTGTGTTAGTGACCTAATACGGTATATATGGGGTCAGTAAATTCGTTATGGGGATTCGAGCATTTACTGACCCCATACATATACCGTGCTTCTTGCTATGTTTTGGTATAGTTAGAAGGCCAGCAAATACGAATATTTCATAAAGCTAGTAAATACACGGAGTAATAAATAAATACGGACGTCAAATATGTTGTCTGTTCTCTCTCGTCATTGGTAGCGTGAATAAATGATCAATAGTAAAAATGGTACTTTTATTAAACAGCCGATATGTTTCCATACAAGTACAATATTCCAACAATAATATATAATAAACATACGGGGCGAAGCTACGAAAATAATAATCTTTCTCATGTATTTTCGTACGGGTCAACTGGGATTATCTTACATATTACAATGATAAATACGGTAAATGCAAGGCATACAGCTAATGCGCTGCTTCTTACAAGATAATTATGTTTTTATGGAGTGTGCTATAACTATTTAAAACATCGTTTAGCGTGTGATCTACATACATATGCAGGGTTCATCTCATTTTATCACACATAACTTGTTCTCATATTGCCTCTGCATAGAAATCGCTGACAATAATAATTCTTCAATTTATTTAAATACGTAGATTTATGTTTTGACTTATATATAGAAAGAGACAATGAAAGTGTGCTCCAGTAAACATTATAACAAAATAAAACTGCTTCTGCGATTATTAAGAGTTTGAATTTACATATTCCCACCAATTTAGATTAGTTTTTGCGATTCCTGTTGCAACTGGTTAATAGTGAAAGCACAACACAATTATTGTAAAGTGTTAGTTTATTGTAAGGCATGCTCCGTCTAAAGACTCAAGACATTAAAGCAACTGTGTTAAATTGATCATAAAAACAAAACATGCGAATTCTTCGTAGAGACACATGAAAATTGCAAACTAGATTTCATTCATCGCTATATAAAGTTCAACTTGCAGTAACCTTGTTTCAAATGATTTACTATGTGACTTGGTTATATTTATTCTCTTGACCTACTTCTGATCTTCTTGTAGTTGAAAATGTAACAATATAGAAGCATCATAGTGATTGTAATAACTAACTAACATGTCCAATCGACGCATTTTGGAATAACTATTTTGTAACAGTTTTTCAATTTGTACCAAAATACATTATCGATTACTATATGTTATTTTTCATGCGTTGAGATGTCACCTTTGCAAATACCTTGCAGCATTGACCATCAGACTTCAGACTGACCACCAAATGTCATGGTCCCCGTCGTACATTTGAGTCCTACAGATATGTTACAAGAAATGCAGGAATGATTGAGATCGCTACCGATGTTTTTTTTTCCATATCAAATAAATTTAATGTTCTAAAACTTTGGAAAAAATAGTTACTTTTTGCCCTTCTAAGGCATTTCATAAAAAAATAGCATGCTTAGTAGATGTGATAGTGCTTGCAATGCAATGTTAAATGCATACAACATTCAACGAGACACAACTCGTCATAACAGATATTAAACTTATATTTTAAGAAAGGGAGCAAAAACAAAACGAATATTCAAATTCATTAGTCAAAGACAAACTTGCAACGCCATGACAAAAATAAAACGCAACACTTAAAAAACTCAAACAAGACAATGCTGATATAACCGTTGATAAAGATTGATCAAGATCGGAGTTAATTTATTAATATTTTGAAGGGTACAAATGTTGACGGGTCCATATCTCTTAACATGCTTAAAACAGTTGATCGTTCGAGAAATAACAATGCGATAATTTGTTAACTTATATTTTCAAGTTTTGTTACTCTTACATTATTTATCTGAGCTAATCGAATTTGTTCCGGACATTACTGATATTGGTCTTTGATATACATTTCATGAAAATTTGTAAACAATGTGATCTTTTTATTTTTTGTATATACAAGATTCTAGATGCCCTGTGGGTGATGTAGTTATTAATTCCTCCAGGTTTGAAAGAAATTAAAATTCTTTTGGAAAAAAATCTCAATTTATTTTAGGAGTGACTGTGTCATGTTTCCCGTCTTTAAAGACATAAAGTAAAAAATGAGGTGCAAACTGATAACTGTGATGTTATTTAAGAGGATGCACCACTTGTTTTATGATATTTCGAATAAACAGAACATATATAACAGTCTGTCATGATAATTTAATACTTAATTATCTTTGAAGTAAAAACAATATAGATGACGTCACGGTCACATGACAAAAAATATATATGAGCTGATCGACAATAAACATTAAGGTGGCTCGGGCCTATTCGAAGTTTCTATCAGAAGTGCCGTATTTTTGGTTATTTTATTCTTTAAAGAAAATGAATCAAATTCGTCGAAAAAAGTAGGGGGTCACGGACCGTTTAAGCTCAAAATTTTACTTTTGAACAGGTATGTAAAAGGGACCATTTTTCAATGAAATGATAGGGAAATTACAGGTGTTGACATATTTTTATCGATCTATGAAATTTTTTCAAAACTGTCATATGAAAAGCTGGAATATAGCTTCAAAGAATGAGCCAATAGAAAAATAGAAAACAAATATTTTGCCTTAAAACCTTTTGGCGGGAAAATGGTGAAAATGTGTGAATTGTCATTTTGACCCTTTAACAAATACGGATAATAACGAAAATATTCTATTAGTCACGTAACTACAATGATTTCACATTTCTAATCTGTCAAAATATTTTTAAAAATTATATCGAATTTACGACAAATACTTTTGTAATACATGCGGGAAATTATGCGCAGTCGAATAGTCCCGAGCCACCTTAACCTATCAGAAGACGTGTTCAATCCAAAATCAAAACATTTTTAAGAAAGAATTAACACATTGCTCGATGTTTTAGCAGTGTGTTTGTGAGCTGAATGCACAGGACTGTAAATATTTCTATAAAGCTTAAATTGTGAAATGTCATCACAATACACATATTTATAATACAGATGTGTACATACAAAGAGTATGTAAGGTACACTTCTTGTTCCAAATAAGTATATACTTTTATTTTATTTTTCCTTTTCGCCAGAATGGTCAGGGAGGTCCATGTCAATTTTCCAAGAATAATATAGGGGCATCTGTCAGTGGTTATTATTCTACGATTTCTGGAGATGAAGAAAGTCTAAAACGTGCCGTGGCAACAGTAGGTCCAGTGTCTGTCGCTATCCAAGCTACCCAAAACTTCCAGTCATACCAAAGAGGTATGTATTTACAAACCATGTACATGTGAAAGGTAAACATAGTTTTAGAGTTTAACGGATAACTCTCTCTTGCAGTTAATAGAGCATTTGCCTTAAGCAAGTATTTGCTGGCGTATCCGTATCGATGTATCGTATAGAAGGAAAGAATAAATTAAGGCTAGGTTCCGATGAAAATATTTTATAATGCATTAAATTTAATTGAGATCGAGGTAAAATCATTATTTTAAGTAAATCTGTTTGATACGTATACATCGATCCATGCACGTATTCTGATATGTAAATAATGCATATGTTCTAGTAGTAACAATTATTAATTAAGTAGTAGTATACACTTGATTTTGGTATATTAATGTATTATAGCATGATTAAAGTTTAAGTTTTAAGACAGACAGACAGATACCATAACACATTGAAATAAATATAAAAGGAGTCTGAGCTTATTTTGCTAAATGTATAAAATCAAGATTGACGAAAAAAATGTCATTTATTCAAAATCATCAAATGAAACAAAATATATTTTGCAAATAAAACATTTGACATAAAAGTTCATAATCAATATGAAATTATAATACATAAATATTCAGAAATTACATCAAACTAAAATAATATCAATTAAATAAATGATAAAAAGTAGCAAAGGTTTGTTAGAAAAATTTGCCCAACTAAAATTTAGAACTGTAAAACTACTTGTAAAGATAAAATAAAGGGAGGTTTGCGGGTGAGAAATTTTAACTTAACACAATGTTTTAGATTCGCAGGTCATCAAGACGAAAGATTATGACAAATGGAAGTGCACATATGGCATGTTACTTGTGTTGACCCCGCACGAACAATTAGTTTCCCTTCGAGCGTTTAGAAGAAATACGTCATTTAAAAACATCATTTTTTTTTAAATATTGTACTAAACAGTTAACGTATTATAAAGCATGACAAAAGATTCATTTGATTTATCGTATATTGTAGGTGTACTCAACGACCCAACCTGTAACGGAAATGTAGATCATGCTGTTCTAGTAGTTGGATATGGTGTATCTGGAGGACAAGACTATTGGCTTGTTAAAAACAGGTAAATCGAAATGCCTCACAAATTGTTTATATTAGTTGAACTCTTGAAGATATTTTATAAATGTAATCCACCATACTTTTGATACAATGATACATGTTTTGTACGTGTTTTGCAACCAGTCTCGGGTCAATCTATATAAGTGTAATACCACCAAATCATGGTATGTCACATCCGGTTACATACGAAAGTAAGTCTAAAAAAAATATTCCCTTGAATTTGACCGTTGTAGGTAATTAATCCTACATTTTATTGCAGTAAAACTATTTCTGTGTCATAAACATATGTCTTGGGTATTTAAAACACCATTATTTTTATTTGTGATTTCTATATAGAAAATTTTGTAATCTTGAGGTTACATGGTGACTAAACCTTGTACACAGATAGAATAAGGGGAGAAATTTGATTGGTTAACTTCCAATGATGGTTATTTTCTTATATGCAATGAAATTTTATGTGAAACTTTTTCTAAAGAACTGGACAGGATAAAACTTTACTTATGCCACGTATTTCTTTATTTGAAACCAAGATAAATCCTGCACAATTTTTGGAAAAGTGCAAATTTAACAAAGACTAATTGGGGAAAATCAATGGTGGTATAACACCTAATATACATGTATAATAAAAAAAATTATGATGAAACATGTGAAATCACACGCTATACTATTAGACACAAAAAATATATAAGTAATTATAACACTTGTAAGATTGATCAAGTCATAAAGATATAATAAGATACATTTTATGTTTATTACAAATGAATTAAAAGCGGTTTTCAACAAAAACCACTTCTGATTCATTTTTACTTTTTGTACAGGGGTAAAGAAACATACAGAGTAATTTTTTTTCTATATTAGTGTAATATTTTCAATGTTCAATCCCAACATATTTTGTGGGGCACATGTTTTTATATATACATTTGTATGATATAGAGTATGAACTGTTTCACTGTAGACCAAATACGCGGACACATCTAAAATGACATGTTTTGCACCGAAAGGTAAGGTAAGGTTGTTCGGTCTATGATGAATAGCCAGACGATTTTTTGTAACATTAAATTAATAAAAAATTTAAAAATAATTTCTCTAATTTCAAAACAAAATAAACGAATTTCAATTTCAATAATAAAAAAGAGAAGTGCATGATAGAACCATATGAACAATCTTAAATTGATTTTTTTAAAACAAATTTCTGGTAATAATGAAGGGCATGGAAAATAAAGCATTCCAATCTTCAATCGTCATATTTAAATCTATTTCCAATTTATTACGGGAAGATAAAGATACCACTTTATTATCTTCCAAAAGTAATCTATATAAAGACTTTTTAACTTTTCAATATTATCAAGTATAGGACTACCTTCTATCAAACTTTTTCATCTATTTAAAATATTACTTAAAACACCATAACACTCTACAGAATTATTTTTGATATTATGCTTTTTTTTAAGTTCGTCACCAGATCATTAATAAAAATTATACAGTTAGCAATACATATGTATATTTAAATTTCAGAATCATTTTTCCATTAATTTAGATGTTTTGCTTCAGCAATATGGACTTGGCTAGAATATTAGTATTGTTTTCAACTTCAAACTTATTTGTCTACTACCAGGATATAATATGCATGCCAAAAGTAATTGACTTTTTTCCGCTTAACTTACCAATCCTTCATGATTAAGTGTAATAGTTTTTTTCCCTGCCCTTATGTGTTGTATATCACGAAGCAGAAAAACTCTCCAAGGAGAAAACAGTTTTTTGGTTTAATAATTTAAACAGCCAACAAGCTATTGTTTCAGAAAAAGGGAGAAGGTTTGGATCCATTAAAACGTTTAATCCCGCTGCAAATGTTTGCACCTGTCCTAAGTCAGGAATCTGATGTACAGTAGTTGTCGTTTGTTTATGTAATATATACGTGTTTCTCGTTTCTCGTTTTGTTTATATAGATTAGACCGTTGGTTTTCCCGTTTGAATGGTTTTACACTAGTAATTTTGGGGCCCTTTATAGCTTGTTGCTCGGTGTGAGCCAAGGCTTCGTGTTGAAGGCCGTACATGGACATATAATGGTTTAATTTTTAAATTGTTATTTGGATGGAGAGTTGTCTCATTGGCACTCACACCACATCTTCCTATATCTAAGACACTGTTTACACTTCAACAACACTAGTAATTAGGTCTTTCCACTTTTCTGTGGAAAGCCTATTGTATTTGTTCTGATTATTTTTTTTAATTTTTTTTTCTTCCGCCTAATTTTGTTCTTGTGATAAACATTTGTTTCGCAATATGTCGCTTAGATATTTAGTATATGATATCGAACAGATTATGCGCTTTTGAAATTTACCCTGCGTAAACGAATACTTTTCTTTGTGGGAGTTATCTCCCCAGACACTGTTTTCCTTGTAAGCGCAACTCCTTCGCAACCGTAAAATATTATGACAAATTTATTTTACAAAATTACTCGTTATATCCTTCGCATGATTTGTCTTATTTTGACCGAAGTGATATGAACGCTCCATATGAGAGTTATTTCCCCTTATGCATTTGTTATAAGTGATATGCATTTCTATCTTGTAAACCATAAGTGCTAGAGACCTAGGATCTTTTGATTTGAGGTCCTTGGTCCAAAAAAATGAAAATAAGGTCAAGGTCAAAGGTCAAGGTCATATTTGAGATTTTCATATGTCTTTGATTTCCCTATAATTCTTAAATGGTTATAGATACAGAAAATTTAAGCAGTGGAAAATGTTAAGGACTTCAAGGGGCAACTTTGTTACATTATGACTATATTAGTTTTACCATTGTGTAAGGGACATAATCCCCATTGATGGTTTATATAAAGCCATTATTAGACAAAACTCTTAAACAAAACGACCTTGACCCATAGGGTCTTTTCAATGACATTGTGAAGAAATGACCTTGACAAAGGTCACAAGGTCAAGGTCATGTACATATGTGATTTGGGGCACTACTTGAAGAGTTTTATGTGTGTTTGCCTGCCAACCAACCAACCAACCAACCAACCAACCAACCAATCAATCAATCAATCAATCATGATCATGATCAATCAACCAATAATGATCATGATCAATCAATCAATCACGTTTCCGTCTCGTGTGTTTATCATAGGGTTCAAGATCTTCTTTGTTTCTTTTTCGCTGTTTCAACTGACCCTATCCAACGTGTTTAACCAACCAACCAACCAACTAATCAATCAATCAATCAATCAATCAATCAATCATGATCATGATCAATCAATCATGTATCCGTCTCATGTGTTTATTATACGGTCCAAGATCTTCTTTGTTTCTTTTTCGCTGTTTCAACTGACCCTATCCAACGTGTTTAACCAACCAACCAACCAACCAACTAATAAATCAATCAATCAATCAATCAATCAATCAATCAATCAATCAATCAATCAATCATGATCAATCAATCATGTATCCGTCTCATGTGTTTAATATACGGTCCAAGATCTTCTTTGTTTCCTTTTCGCTGTTTCAACTGACCCTATCCAACGTGTTTAACTAACCAACCAACAAACCAACTTATCAATCAATCAATCAATCAATAAATCAAGTAATCAATCAATCATGATCATGATCAATCAATCATGTTTCATGAAAAATTGAAATTTAATATTGTTCTTGCGTCAGTTCTGAAAAAAAATCAACATGTACTCTGAAACTACAAGTACAATCGACCTCAAAATTTTCAGTCAGCAGGGCATACATGTACTTAAAGTTTATAAAAAAACTTGGTGCAGATATCTCTCAAAGCTTTTCCTAGAGAAAAGAAATGGCAATGCCGTAAAAATCGCTTGCAAGGTCCGTAAATCTCAGTAAAAACCTACAATAAAATGTCCGCTCCGAGATTGAAATACTAATCTGTGTTACAAACAGGTGCTGGAAAATGTACAATATCAGAAAGTAATCAATAAATGTGTTTTAAAGTTACACCGGATCAATTAAATCCAAAACATGCACTGCCCGTGAACTGTGATCCAAATGTCAATTTCCTACAATTACAAAAGAAATTACATTGTGTTTATTCCGTCTCTATACATGTTGTCTGTTCAAAGTCCCCACCTAAAAAGAAATAAAAAGACTAACTTTTCGTTATTATAAACCCGTGTCACGTGATGTGGCGCGCGCGCTGTACCTTCAATAAAAGAAAAACTTTCCAAACTAAACATGAAACTTCTCCGGTAACAATAATATAGACCCCATACAGAAACAAACAAACAAACAAACAAACACCCCCCCCTCCCCAAATTCAATTAATTTTAAAGGGGGAAAGACCGCCTACAATTGCTTTTTTAAAGCAATTGATTTATATTTGTACTTTAATTTGTTCACCTTATCAGTCCGAAAATGCATTTATTAAAAATAAATTTATAACTTTTTGTGTTGTCTACAAAAATAATTCAAATATATACGTTTAACATAGATAATTTATCTCACGAATGAGTACAATTGAACGTCTGTGCGTTTTATCTTCTTATTATCGGATGGTTATTAGACAAAGCATAAGTCATCGGCGCGCTTACGATTACGTTAAAATATGATTAAAAACCAAGACTTTAAATGATCGTATTTTAAATCCCGGCATGCAAAAATCAGGAGAAAACGTCACGACCTACAGGAAGTAGTTGATATTTTTTCATTAATTATTGAATTTCTCCTTTATTACTGCACATATAGCGATAAAACTTTGTGAATATATATATTATGTCATAATGAACATATTTAAACCATAAGTAAAAAACCGTGAATTTTCCCTTTAATGCAAAGCAATGGATCAATTTCTGTTCCTTTAATAAAACATTGTGCTATTTTCACTTTGCTTGTTCGGCTTAAGAAAAATATTTCTCCTCACTAGTGAAATATCTGTTCTCAGCTAATGATTAGTAGAAATTTAATTATGATTACGATCAAATTTTCTTAGTTTCTTTGAAAAGGAAGAATATAATCATTGGAGAAACAGATTCCGACACTATATAAACTCCTGTATTACGAAATATTCATTTGACGCCTGATGGTAAAGGGCATGCCTAACCCAAACCTTAGACATTATGTTAAAACTTAAACTTCAAATTTATTACTGTGACATACCAATCTATTTTCTTTATCTATCTTATTCCCTATGACTATGTATGGGAAATTGTCTTCGTCTTCTGGAATAGCATTGGCCAAAAACTCCTCCAAGACAGATTCAAGATGTTTAAATGTCTCTGGCTGTGTAACATCATACACTAACAAAGCACAGTCTGTTCCACGGTAAAAACTTAGTCCTAAACTTTGGTAATCTTTTTTACTCACTGTATCCCAAACCTGTTATACAATTATACATAATGTTTTTGTCATATAGGTTTTTGATTTGATATTTTTAAAATAGATTTTTTATTAAACAATTATGTATGTATTAAAGTCATATAAGCAAGAATCTTTCTTAAATCAACTTGTAAAGTTAAAGATTTGCATTGAAGCAAAGTAAAAACCATTGAGGAGGTTAATAACACTACAGGGAGATAACTCTGAAAATATCAGCAAAAATGTGTTATTGCTAAGGAAATATAAAGCTTCTCAGTGATAAAATAAGTGATTGTCTAACTCCTATATATCCAATAAAAAAAATTCAATACAGGGTGTGGTTCAAGCTTTTTGAAATTTTTATATTTTGGTCAAAGGGTAAAAATTTCATGAAAATATAAACAAAACGGATAATTTTTTAGCTGGGGTGATTTATGGTACATATCTCCTCAAGGATGGACAAATTGTGAAATAACTCGTGAGAAAACCAATTGCTTGATTTAATAAAACATCAATGAATTTAGTTCAAATATGGCATACAACAACTAATTCAACAACTAACACCAACAACTGGATTCATGTTACTACATTGGAACAAGTTTTTGCCTGTTTCTGAGTTCTGCAACCTTGGATAGAAGTGTAACAAGTATATATACTTTTACTTGTATAGTTTCTAACCTACAGTTAATAATATATATATAAGGAAATTTGATTTTTGAATTTTTTTTTAATCTGTGTCCTTTTTTAAATTAAATCAAAAAGGGTACTTTTAAATGTGTAGCTTGCTATTTGGAGTAAGCCAAGGCTCCGTGTTGAAAACTATACCTTAACCTATAATGGTTTACTTTTATAAATTGTGGCTCAGATGGAGAGTTGTCTCATTGGCACTAATACCACATCTTCTTATATCAATTTACTTGAAAATATAATTATATACCTGTAGTGTAAAATGCTCAGTATCTTTTGGGACTTCTTTCACAATAAAATCTGCTCCAATTGTCACTTTATATTTTTCATTGAATGTACCGTCTGAGTACTGATTCATTAAAGAGGTTTTACCAACACTAAAAAAAATCAAAAATGACTTTATAATATATAAATTTTATATAAAATCCTTTTAAATGCAAAAAGTATATAGAAATTATCACTACTGTAAATTATTGCATGCATTTATATTTGTGATTTTCTCATTTGAGACTTAAATACGATTCTAATTTTTAAGATTTTGAGAAAAATCGTATATATAACATTTCAAAATGCGAGTTTATATTATTGCGTGTTCAACTCTGTCGCATTTTTTGCAATAAGAAAAACCTCGCAATAACAGTTGCTTATCCAGAAATTTCCATAAGTGGGGCCCACTGACTGACCTAAGAGGGGGCCCGCTCCAGTCACACTTCAGTGATTCCCTATATAAGCAACCAAATTTTTTCCCAAAAAGGGGGGCCCGGGCTCTCTGCTCCCCCCTTTAAATCCGCCTCTGAATAATTTCTGAATTTACAGTAACCTTTAAGCTAGTCTGAGGTCTGTAACAAAATGGCTGTCATAGTTCTATAGATAAAATGGAAACCCTTTTTTGGCAATGGCTTGATCTAGACAGGGGTTCCAAGAAAGATAATCAAAGTCTAAAATTATCACAAATCCCAAGCAGATAAGTAATTTTCATGAATGATTACATTTTACAAATTTGATCTCTAAAAATATAAATATATGTTCTTTTAAATTTGAGATTCATATCAATGCTAATCTAAAGATTAGCAGTTGTATGAATTAAATTTTATGTGTGACATGGGTTATGCATTTACCTCACAGAGCACTCTTTCTATTTTTATTTTCTAACTTCTGTATTGTTTTACTGACCTTCCTTGATAAGACAAACTAGGCCCAACACAGCCAAATGCCATTAATTTTCTGTCTTTGTACATGTTGTATCACTTTTCAATTGTTACAAACTATAAATATATTACATACTTAAAACATGTTATAATCAAAGAGCTGAATAGCTCTGAGGGGAAAGACGGCCCTTGTTTCTATTTAATTATTTTTTGGAATAGGGGGGGGGGGGGTATCTTTTGATAGTTTTCATATGAAGAATGAAAATGAGAACAGCTAGAACATGTAGAAATGTTGACAATATTGAAATCAATTGTTGTTAGTGTAATTTCATTTCCTTAGTTTAGGATTCAATTTGGACCAATGGAAGAGATATTCATCTTCTAAATCTAAACATTTGATTAAAGTTGATAGCTAATTATCTAAAACTCACCTGAATTCTGTCATTTCACAACAACTACAATATTTTTTGAAATCTTGATTGTGTACCAGTGAACTGCAGGCTAGGGACATTATCCATTTTTTGTGACAGTACTCTTGGATTTTAAAGTTTTTTCTTAAGAAAGTGATTAATGAAAAATCTATTCAGTTTTAAATTTCCATTGTTAAAGTTCCAGTTACAACTCTCATCACAGAGAAACAGGTACTAATACAAAACCAATATAATTGATGTAAACTGTATGAAGCTTGTTTCCAAATCTTAATTTTTGAAATATTTGTAAATAATAAATATGTTTAAACTACAAAATGCAAATTTTTTTTTATTTTTTTTTACCATTACAATGATTATGTAGGTACACAAAAATTTAGTTTTAATAGAAGACTACTTATCCAATGAAATGTCACATTTTTTAGTGTTTCAATACATTAACTTTTATTTTAGTGGATAATTACTCATCAATTGAGGTGCTCCTGATTTGGAGGAAGATTCTCAGAATTTTTACAGAGAAAAGTGGACTCACTAATTAGCGACAAGAAGAATATTTTGTTCTTGTTGCTAAATGCTAAATAGTCTTCTTGACGCTTCTTGTCGTTTTTTGACGTTTATTGCCGCTAATTAGTGAGACCCGAAAAAAGTAATAAAATCGTTTCTTTCTCCTATCTCATGTAACCCCACGATCTTTGTTTATTTTGAAAGTTGTTGACCTACAAATTAAAGTATTGCATGTGGATGTTTAAATCATCTACAGTAAACAATATTTTGTTTAGATTTAACAATTAAAAATTTGTAATTAGTGCACGATCTCTAAGAATGATTTAAATAACCAGTGAACTGGTGAAGGATATCCCTGCTTCTTCCAAGAATGACGTCACTGTAAAATACAATGTAGGTTGGATATATTTAGAATATCTCGTCATACTAATTTTTCCGGATTGTAAAAGAAACGTTAATAGTGTAAAGGAGAGCTCAAGATACAATAATTTCGTGAGAAACAGAAGGGAAATATGTTAAAAAAGTGTTAAAAGTCAAACTATTCATTTCTGGGTCTCCTTCTCTTCAATCTAAGTAAGATTTGTTGGGGGGTTTTCCACACTATAAAAACAAAATGAATGATGTGAGGGAGTGTCACTCTGGTCAACCCCATCTTGGTTGAATGGCCAGGTCATCTGACACATTTTTCAAACTAGATACCCCAAAGATGATTGTGGCCTAGTAGTTTCAGTGGAGATTTTGTAAAAGATTACTTAGATTTATGAAAAATGGTTAAAAATTGACTATAAAGGGCAATAACTCCTAAAGGGGTCAACTGACCATTTTGGTCATGTTGACTTATTTGTAGATCTTACTTTGCTGAACATTATTGAAGTTTACAATTTATCTCTATCTATAATAATATTCAAGATAATAACCAAAAACAGCAAAATTTCCTCAAAATTACCAATTCAGGGGCAGCAACCCAACAACCGATTGACCGATTCATCTGAAAATTTCAGGGCAAATAGATCTTGACCTGATGAACATTTTTATCCCATGTCGGATTTCCTCAAAATGCTTTGGTTTTTGAGTTATAAGCCAAAAACTGCATTTTACCCCTATGTTCTATTTTTAGCGTTTGCGGCCATCTTGGTTGGTTGACCAGGTCACGCCACACATTTTTTAAACTAGATACCCCAAAGATGATTGTGGCCAAGTTTGGATTTATTTTGCCCAGTAGTTTCAGAGGAGAAGATTTTTGTAAAAGATTACTTTAATTTACGAAAAATGGTTAAAAATTGACTATAAAGGGCAATAACTCCTAAACAGGTCAACTGACCATTTTGGTCATGTTGACTTATTTGTAGATCTTACTTTGCTGAACATTATTGCTGTTTACAGTTTATCTCTATCTATAATAATATTCAAGAAAATAACCAAAAACAGCAAAATTTCCTCAAAATTACCAATTCAGGGCAGCAACCCAACAACCGATTGACCGATTTATCTGAAAATTTCAGGGCAGATAGATCTTGACCTGATAAACATTTTTACCCCATGTCAGATTTGCTCTAAATGCTTTGGTTTTTGAGTTATAAGCCAAAAACTGCATTTTACCCCTTTGTTCTATTTTTAGACGTGGCGGCCATCTTGGTTGGTTGACCAGGTCACGCCACACATTTTAAACTAGATACCCCAAAGATAATTGTGGCCAAGTTTGGATTAATTTGGCCAAGTAGTTTCAGAGGAGAAGATTTTTGTAAAAGATTACGTTAATTAACGAAAAATGGTTAAAAATTGACTATAAAGGGCAATAACTCCTAAACGGGTCAACTGACCATTTTGGTCATGTTGACTTATTTGTAGATCTTACTTTGCTGAACATTATTGCTGTTTACAGTTTATCTCTAACTATAAAAATATTCAAGATAATAACCAAAAACAGCAAAATTTCTTCACAATTACCAATTCAGGGGCAGCAACCCAACAACCGATTGACCGATTCATCTGAAAATTTCAGGGCAGATAGATCTTGACCTGATAAACATTTTTACCCCTGTCAGATTTGCTCTAAATGCTTTGGTTTTTGAGTTATAAGCCAAAAACTGCATTTTACCCCTATGTTCTATTTTAGCCGTGGCGGCCAACTTGGTTGGTTGACCGGTTCACGCCACACATTTTTTAAACTAGATACCCCAATAATGATTGTGGCCAAGTTTGGTTTTATTTGGCCCAGTAGTTTCAGAGGAGAAGATTTTTGTAAAAGTTAACGACGACGGACGACGACGACGACGGACGACGACGGACGACGACGGACGACGACGGACGACGGACGCCGAGTGATGAGAAAAGCTCACTTGGCCCTTCGGGCCAGGTGAGCTAAAAATGAAGAAACTTACAAGTTAATATTTAAGACAAATTTACTTATATATCTCTCGATTTATTGGCGTTTTTTTACAAAACCGTGATTTCTTGTCACAGCCACTTTAAAAAAAAATGTTTTTGATCTTTACAAGTCTTTTTTTGTGCAGTCAGTACATGGAATGAGATTTAACAGTTTTTAAGCAAAGAAACATACTATTTTTAGAGGGACTAATAAGCTATGGATTCCTGGCATTTCCCTAGACGCCCTATTCAACATTTATGCTCAATGTTTGCAAGAGATATAAACATAAGGGTCTTACAAAAGAAATGATGTTTTGATAACGGCACTTAAACTGTTGACAAAAAAGAGCACATCAAATGGACCAGAGTGATACCGTATTTTTGTTAATGTCCACTTCGAAACGGTTCAAATCTCCTTCAGTATCTGGTTTTAAAATTATGAAACAAAATCAGCGTACAGCTTGATACGTGTTTTCATGAATATAACACCATGTAGAACGCCACATGCGGGGTGTCGGCTATGCTTGACATGGGGTGGCAATTTTGAAGCGACAAAAAAGTAACAAGGTAAGTTCAAGCATCAAAATTTCTTATTGTAAGAACTCTCAGTACCATGTAATGTATTGTACGGAAGGAACCGCAACGTAATGTATTTCCAGAAAGCAGAAGCAGTCGTTTTCAGTGCTCAGTTTTCTCAAACACCTCGCCCTAGTTTTCCGTGTTGCAGATTTTGAGGCTTTATATGTAAATTTCGGTATAAAAAACTACTTTACACAACTACCCTCCGTATTATTTATATAGAATTGTATTCCTCTGAAGGACTTCTACCAACTACCAGTTTCTTAGTTAAAATTAATTGGTTTTAAAACTATTATTCATCAAAATATAAAGTGTCGCTCGGGGTGTCAGATTTTGCATGTCAAGGGGTAGAGGCTTGTCATAAAAAAAAATACATTGTCTTAGAAATCGGTCTCTGGCTGATACTTTTTAATTCAAACACACCTACAGCTCTGTACACTGTTTTGATGACAAATTACAAACTTAAGGTATGTCATTTGGTCCATATTTTAGTCTATTAAGAAATGTGCATTTTTATTGATAAACATAGCAAATAGAGCCTCAAAGAAGACAAATAATTGTATATGAATAGAAGTTAAATGTTATTAGTTTTATATTGTACATTTAAATGACAAAAATATTGACAATTGCACGTAAGAATATGAAAATTACACGTACGAATGAAGAAGGGTGTACCCGATTTATAATCAAATTATGAATGACTTAAATTAAGTTGCATAGGAATATAAATTAGTTAAATGCTTTGAACAGACCATTCTGATTTTATTTTATTTAACATGAATCTGACTGTTTCCAGGAAAAAATAAGCGAAATATTGTCTACAAGAGGAAATGTATTTTCTTTTACCATTTGGATAAATGCTAGAAATTCAGCAGCCAAATAATTATTTTTTTTTTAATTTTAAATCGCTGTTTTGAAATCATTTACAATTGTAGTATCATTGTCTTCAGGATTACTTAAAGTTTTGTTGCTATTTGATGAAAAAGATGCTCGTGAGTGTTTCTTTGGAGAGAGTATTCTAATTCTTTTTGGAGTGATGCATTTTTGCGGCGTGCACGATTGCTTTTTAGATGAACCTGGTGATGAAGTATGATGCAGTTTGGCTAGTGGAGGTTTAGGGCAGATCTTATATTGAGAACTTTTTTGTGATTGTCCACCAGGTTTGGGTTTATTGAGTCATAGCCTTGACTTTTGTCTGACAATGGTAGACTGAAAAGAAAAAGAAATAATTTAAAGCTTTAAAACTAAATATGTTGAGCCACTATGTACTATGAATGAAATCAAAAGCATATTTTTTATAAGACTAAAACAGGCAAAATGAATTACCCTTATTTTATCATCTTATAGAAGTTGTGTGATTTAAATTGTATAATATGAAGACTAATATACATGCACATATTTTTTTTTACTGACAAGCCTCTACCCATTGACATACAAAATCTGACACCCGAGCGACACTTTATATTTTGATGTTTTAATAGTTTTAAAACCAATCAATTTTAACTAAGAAGCTGGTAGTTGGTAGAAGTCCTTCAGAGGAATACAATTCTATATAAATAATACGGAGGGTAGTTGTGTAAAGTAGTTTTTATACCGAAATTTGCATATAAAGCCTCAAAATCTGCAACACGGAAAACTAGGGCGAGGTGTTTGAGAAAACTGAGCACTAAAAACGACTGCTTCTGCTTTCTGGAAATACATTACGTTGCGGTTCCTTCCGTACAATACATTACATGGTACTGAGAGTTCTTAAAATAAGAAATTTTGATGCTTGAACTTACCTTGTTACTTTTTTGTCGCTTCAAAATTGCCACCCCATGTCAAGCATAGCCGACACCCCGCATGTGGCGTTCTACACGGTGTATAAGCACTCTTGTTACTATTGCAATATGGAGATTGTAAACATGTAAATATGTCCACTACAAAACGAAACAAGTATAGCAGATTATTATTTTTTTCAATTCTATTCGTGCAAAACAAATAGCAAAAGTTAGTTTCATGTAACTTTCAGTATGTTATCAACATAGTATAGGGTTGATGTCAACTACGAAACTTTTTGTCCACTACGATCCAAGCGGTTTTGTCCACTCGACACTCATGAAAATGTCCACTACGTAACATAAGTTGTACGTTCATATGTGAAGTACTGTCTAATATTTATCGATAAAAAATGGTTCTCGCATTCAGAAAAAAATGAGATCTATCTAGCTTATAAAATTAAACAAATTAGAATGTCTATAGGAGACATTACAATGCAATAAGACGTGCGTTTAAAAGCAGTTTCGTAGTAGACAAATGTCCCCTGCGAAACAGAACATGCATTATGATAATGATATAATTTTAAAGAGTATTTAAGATTGCACTTTTTATTTACAAACATGTCTACAATAGCTGAGGTATTCAAAATAACTCTAGAAATAAAATTTTCGACAAGTTGATTTTTAATTTTTTTTTAGGTCTGAAATTCACACTTTTTTTTAATAATGCCCTTATAACAGACAACAATATGCATTACCTTTTAATGTATACATGTTGAAGGCCGTACAATGACCTATAATGGTTTACTTTTTTTAAATTGTTATTTGGATGGAGAGTTGTCTTATTGGCACTCACACATCATCTTCCTATATCTATGCACCTATAAACCTATTTTATGGTGCAATATGGATACTGTCAATGTCCTATAGGGTAACTATTAGTAAAAAATATTATAATTATTTAAAAAAAAAAAAATCTTAAAATAATTCCACCATTATTTTGTGCTTATGAACCAATTAAAGTTAACCCTTGTTCCGCTAATATTTTTTTTAAAAGTGGGCTACCTTATATTTAAGACCTAGGTGTATGGGTTTACAAACTTAATGCTTAGGTGAAAACAGATTTCATTTGGGTTCTAATATTCTTTTAATTTTGCCCTACCCCATATTTTCTTTATTAGGGTTGTAGAGAAAACTAAATTTAAATCAGATACCACATTTGACCTTAAACACTGTCATTGTAATTTTTATGAATAATAGGATAGTAGAAATATATGCTCTATTTATTTGTTATGTAATTTGTGACTAAAATGTTTATCAACAATATGTCTTCTTATATTGTTTTTTTTTAATTTTTAGGTTAGCAGTCATGTAGCCATATTGGCAGTCTCTTGTTTGCATTGTGCCAAGCTAAAGTCGGAATAACAGAAGCAGAGAGCTGTACCTCTGAATCCTGTTCTGAATGTTCCGAGGAAAAATGTTCAACCAAGACCATTATGTAACATGGCATTAAAGAAACCAAATTACTAGAAAACCAGATCACCAGAAACGCCAGAGTAGAAAATTTAACAGAGTTATTGCAGAATGAAGAATTCTTGTTGAACATGCCATTGGTGACCTAAAAAGTTATAAAGTGAGGTGTACTTAGTGGAGGCACCCAAGACAAAAACTCCGACTGATTGTGGAGACTTGTGACGAATTTGTTCACAGAAAACAAAACTCATTTGAATAATTAATTTTTGTGTCAAGTCTTGGTAAATTGTTCTCGAAAAAATAGTTATTTAGTACTTTTTTTCTATTTTGAGATGACGCCCTTCATTTTACCTGTCAGAGTCGGTGTTAACAGTTGGATCCAAAACTTTCTATTGAAAAATTGATATACGTTCATCAATTAGTCTTTTATGTATCAATATTTAACGTTAACAACACATGTACATTAAGGAAGGGGCTTTCATTGAGATTTTAGGGCAAACAAACGCTAATCAGTTTTGAGAGTGTTTCAAAATGGTGCTGATTATTAGGTCTTTCCACTTTCGTGGAAAGACCTTTTGTTTTTCTTCTGATTATTTTTGTTTTTCTTCTGCCGTCTGAGATGCTGTTTTGTTTTACAACATATCGAATGGATGTTTGGCCAATGATGTTGTACAGTAATGGGGGTTTTAAAACTCACCCTGTGTAACCGAACATTCATTCTTATAGGATTTATCTCCCCGCATCCCCTTTTTCTTGTTATCGCTATATCTCTAAAATCGTAAAAAAATTTAACAAACTGTTTTCACCAAATTGTTCGTCTACTCTTAAAGATGATTTGTTTTATTTTGACTGAAGTGATCAGAAGACATCTTATGGGAGTTATTTCCCTTTAAAAATTTGAAAAAGACAATATGTTAGATCAATTCATATGGTATAAGTTGTAGAGGCCTACAGTCTTTTAATATGAAGTCCTTGGTCCATTTAAAGGAAATTGAGGTCAAGGTCAAATATCAAAGTCATGTTATAAATTTTGAATTTTGCTTGTTATCGTTATTCTAAATAAACTGTTACAGTTAATGATAAGATATGTTTGCAAAATTACTGTTTACAATAAGGCGAAACTTCATCATATTCAGTCGAAGGGTTTTGGTTAACCCTTATAGGAGTTTTCTCCCCTTATGTATTTGAAATCATTATTTCTCCACAACCATGAAAGTGATTGACCTCGGACCTTCTATTTTGAGTTCACTGACCCATGACCTTGAAATAGAGGTCAAGGTCAAAGTTCAAGGTCATGTTATTATTTTGAATCCTGCTTGTTATCGTTATTCAAAAGAAACTGTTACAGTTAATGATAAGATAAGTTTGCAAAATTACTGTTTACCATAAGGCGAAACTTCATCATATTCAGTCGAAGGGTTTTGGTTAACCCTTATAGAAGTGTTCGTTCTTTATGTATTTGAAATCATTATTTCTCCACAACCATTAAAGCAATTGACCTCGGACCTTCTATTTGGAGTTCACTGACCCATGACCTTTATAAGAGGTCAAGGTCAAAAGTCAAGGTCATGTTATAAATTTTGAACTTTGCTTGTTATCATTATTCAAAAGAAACTGTTACAGTAAATGGTATGATGTGTTTGCCAAATTACTGTTTACAATAAGGCGCAACTTCAACCTATTTCAGTCGAAGAGTTTTGGTTAACCCTTATAGGAGTTTTCTCCCCTTATGTATTTGAAATCATTATTTCTCCACAACCATGCAAGTGATTGACCTCGTTCCTTCCTATTTCAGTTCACTGACCTATGACCTTGAATTTTAGGTCAAGGTTGAAGGTCAAGGTCATATTCTAAATTTTGGAATTTTCTTGTAATCTATATTCAAAAGTAAATGTTACATTTAATGATATGATGTGTTTGCCAAATTACTGTTTACAATAAGGGGCAACTTCAACCCATTTTAAAAGGTCGAAGTGTTTTGGTCAACCTTTATAGGAGTTTTCTCCCTTTTTGTATTTGAAATCGATATTTCTCCACAACCATACACGTGATTGACCTGGGTCTTTTGATTTGAGGTCACTGACCTATGACCTTGAAATTGAGGTCAATGTCAAAGGTCAACTTGACGTTCTAGATTTTGACCTTTGCTTAAAATTTGTTCTTGTTCATTTAGAAACAATTGAGTCTTCTGGATATACGTATTAATCTTATTTTTTTTATATCAGTTTGAGGTACCAAACTACATCAACAAGGATTTTTCTAACATCTTTTTTTTAAATTTCATTCTTATGATCGAAGTTGAAAGACCTTCAATTGTTCTCTGAAGAATTGGTTTTTAATTAATGTGGATATGCTTTACATTTTACTATCAAGCCAGGTAACACCATTGGGATTATGCATGAATTAACTTTAATCATCACAGTTTCATTATCCGCCTTGGTTATAATACTTTAGAGCTATTTTATCATTGCTTGTTAACTCTCTAAAATATTTGAGAGATTCTGCATTCGACAATGGATACATGTACACATTGTCTCCGGTCTACAGACTGGTCTGTATAGTGTGTTATACTGCTCATTTCTGTCTTTAAAGTTGTTAGAGAATTTTCTATTCCCAGGCATAGACTACCTTATCTGTAATTGGCTCACTTTTTTCGAATTTTGAATCCTCAATGCTCTTTAACTTTGTACTTGTTTGGTTTATTTAACAAAGTTGATGTGAGCGTCACTGATGAGTCTTATATAACGAAACGCGCGTCTGGCGTATTATACTGAAACCTTTGATAACTATATATAAATAAGTAAGATACGAACTATCAAATGATAAAAAAACGAATCAATGCTATTAACAACAGCTACGTACGTTCATCACAAATAGGCACACCTTAAAATGGAAAACAGGGGCGATATATACCAGATGGATATTCAAACTCATAGATAGAAAATAAACTGAAATTTAATAGAACCAAACATAAAAGGTATGGGATGCCAACACAGTAAATTGCACTTACCTTTCGTAGGGAGTTTGAATATTTGCACAATATTATTACCTATGTGTTAAGTTGATAGAGGGTTGTTGCTCACAAGGAAACTTTTAAATCAAAAGTTCCAACTGGTAAAGTTGATAGAGGGTTGTCGCTCAAAAGGAAGCTATTAAATCAAGAGATCCAAATGCTGAAATTGAAATCATCTCTTCGCAAATACAGAGAACATTATATTTCACAATAAATATATCACGCCTGGTAAACCATCTAATCTCAACCAAAATGTTGAGACGGAAAAAAGTATTCTGGCACTTCCTGTTGAGTCTTTCTGGTTCAAAACATTCAAAATAAACACAGGGTAGGTCGACTTTTCGTCAATATACTGAAAATCGATGAGTTTTTGGTAAAATAGGAGAATGTCATGCCATAGATAATTGAATTAGGATTTGTTTCGTGTATAACACGGACCAATATGATTTGAAATGACATTGGAATGACTTTTCTCCTGCATTTAAAGCAGGCCAGTGCAGTCAACTATTGACAAAATGACAGTGAAATCATTGATAAACTACGTATATATCAGTAAATTAGTATTTTTCTTAAACCTTATAAACATAAATTACAGTTTGTTCCTTTTCTTTACTAATATAAGTTCATTAAGCTAAATATGTTATGAAGAAGATCATGTTGAGATTTTCTGGTATCGGTTGAGATATTCTGGAACAATGTTGAGATCTTCTGGTGATTGAAATTTTCAACTACTAGCTTAGTATCAATTATACTTACAAATGTACAACCGCCAAAATTTATAAATTTGCCGTAAATTGTTTGACATTTCAACTGTCATTTTAATCTTAACTTTTTCAACTTTCATTTTATTCGTGTCTGTATAGTTATGACAGACAGCTTCTAAACAGACCTTTGGTTGTAATAAAGTGAATAGTAAATAGCTGTGTTTTTTTCTGGATTAAAGTTCTAGCCTGGAGATTAATAGTCTAGCGCTGATGATTAATAGTCTAGCGCTGGCGATTAATAGTCTAGTGCTGGAGATTAATAGTCTAGCGTTTGAGAAGCAGTTTTGCACAGAAGCTATAAAGTCAATAATGTTGTAATTCATATCTCCAGCGCTAGAATTTATTCCTACATCGCTTAACTTGACATCGCATAGCAAGCTTTTCGAAATCTACATCGCTATACTTTACATTTGCAGTGCTTGGGGTAACATCAGCACTTAACTTTATCTATATACAGACCTGAGTTTTAAAAATAGTTAACACTGGACAATTTGCATCCTCTGCGGTATATTTACATGCATAATCAGTGCTTAACTTTGAATCTTCAACACTAGACCTTTATTCATACCGTGGTAAATAATTCCTTCTTTACAAAGCGTACATAGACGTGCCGCAGGAATGGTTCTCTTTATTCATAGTCAAATTATATATCAACGGGTAGCAATTTCACAAATTAAAATGTCAGTGGGTCAGTTATTTTTCTATAATGTTTATAATCAACATGAACAGGAGTAAAACTGCGCATATTGCAGTATAGATGTTTTAATGAGTCATTAAAATACTCATTTTCTAACTAAATGCATATTCAGGACGAGTACACGATATGTAAACATGAATGTTATATGAACATTAACCCTCCTTTGTACTAGATTGACACGCCGTGCGTGCTTTTGAAAATGAAATTGATATATACGTCAACTTGTATTTTTGACAACTGATGTATTAAGCATTTTTTCAACTGATTTTTATAGTTCGTTCCTTTGTTGTACTGTTATTCTACTGTCCAATGTTAGGGAGGGTTGGGATCCCGCTAAAATGTTTTACCCCGCAATATTATGTATGTATGTGTCTGTACCAAGTTAAGAGCCTGTTATTCAGTAGTTGTCGTTTGTTTATGTGTTACATATTTGTTTTTCGTTCATTTTTTTTTATATATAAATAAGGTCGTTAGTTTTCTTGTTACTATTGTCATTTCGGGGCCTTTTATAGCTGACTATGCAGTATGGGCTTTGCTCATTGTTGAGGGTCGTACGTTGAACTATAGTTGTTAATCTCTGTGTCATTTTGGTCTCTTGTAAAGAGTTGTCTCATTGACAATCATGCTTCATTTATATATATATTTATAGTATACAAGATATTATCCCGCAGTTAAGATTTGTCACTTAAGAACGCATGCACATCAGTAAAAAACCGGACGATTACCGGATGTACAACGGACACTTCATCCGTTGCATGTCTGTTAACTCAAAGTTTTGAACATGCTCGAAATTCTCCACCGGACAGAAGGGACATTGATGGATATCAGGAATGTTGAACGGAAATGAAAACGAAAATTAACGGACGTCTTACGGACATGAACGGATTGTAAAAAGTAATCCGTTTGCGCTATCCGTTAAGGTGCAACATGCAATAAAATATTTGTTATCGTTAAACAAAAAAGAATGTGTAACATGTGCTCAAATCTCCGGTCATACCTTACCAGATAGCGCGAACGGACGCCGAACGGATAACTTTTTTTTTCAATCCA
This sequence comes from Mytilus edulis, assembly GCA_019925275.1. Classification (NCBI taxonomy): domain Eukaryota; kingdom Metazoa; phylum Mollusca; class Bivalvia; order Mytilida; family Mytilidae; genus Mytilus; species Mytilus edulis. The sequence goes on along the minus strand of CM034354.1, from coordinate 110,456,708 downwards.
TTCGTTCCGTGAAACGAGTGTTATTATTCGTGAGACGTCCGTCCACATCTGTTTCATTCCGTTCAGTATGAACTTTAACAGTCGACGTCCGGTTGGTCCGGTAGAAAAATGTTAGCATGTTAAAAACCTTTGAACGGACGTTCAACGGATGAAGTGTCCAGTAGGCGTCTGTGGTTTTTTTTTTACAATACTCGTCCGTTCTGTTTTCGTTTTTGCATCTGTTGCTTGTCCGTTATACATCCGTTGGGGGTCCGGTAGACAGGTTCACTAACGGACCATACATATAAAGGATAAAACGGATGTGAGACGGACATGAACAGAAGGATAACAGAACGATAATTGATTATAAAACGGATACACACCAATTGAAAATCGCGTCAGGAAAAACAATTATTGGTATGTTGGTTTTCTTTAGTATCATGAATATTTATGGCTTTTTATAGCTGACTACAATTTTTGTTTGTAA